>QANY01013068.1:68374-336103 GCA_003255025.1 Datisca glomerata | reverse complement strand
ATATATATATATATATATATATATATATTTAATGTTAAGAAAATTTCAACATCCTACAATAGTGAAGAGGATCAAGTTAGCCCTTGCGAACAGCTTGATGCATTATCTCCCTTCAAGTTTTTGAGCGAAATGCAGCAAGAGGCAGGAAAATCTATGGACCAACCCCATCATCTCCACCCCGTAGGAACTACGAGATTCCTCCAAGGTAAAATAGCAGAAAAGACAGGTTTCGGGGGCGGAAGCGCAAAAATTGCCGAAAAATTTTTTATTTACAAAAATGACCGAAATATGAGTGTAGTAAATAATTTATTTATCAAATCATACGGGTGATAAATAAATTCTTTACCATATTCCTCGGCCATTTTTGCAATAAAAATTTTTTTGGACATTTCTGCGACTTGAGCTAGGAAATGGACAATTTTTTCAGCTCTCCCTATATAGATGTTATATATTGTATGTGTGTGTGTATATATATGCGTGTGCGTGTTATATGTGTTATAACAAATATATCACGACCTATATGTATATATGTTATACTATATAACACACAATATATATATCTCTCTCACATATATACACTAGTGTACACATCGACACATGAAATTTCTAAAAGGTTTTAGAAATTTTTGGGGAAAAATTAAGAGGTGAGGCATAATTTAAAAAAAAAATACGATAGTTGAAAGATAATGTTGAAAATTATGAAAAATAAGAGAATATAAAAAAAATTATGAGAGAAGGGAGAGAAGATTTTATTGCGTGGGAGAACAATTTTAGGAGAGATAATAATTGGAGGTGAGAGAAATTGAATTTTAGAATAGATTTTTTAGGAGATAGGAAATAATAGTCTAAGGGTATTGAACATGCAAATTTCACATGACATGTGGCAAGATCTAGACCAAAGACTCCATCGAGGAGAAGATAGAACGAGAACCGTAGGATCAACTAGACGGTTATGAAGAACATACCAATCAGATGAAAGTACGTGGATTGCCGACGTGGCAATCCAAAGAGAAGCTAATCAAGATCATTGGAATGATCAGACAGCCAATATTTACTTTTTTGTTGTTGTTGATAAGTTATATCTCATGGAATATTCTCTTCATCATATTTTCAGATAGAATTAGATAAACTGTATCAGATTCTGTGTAACTGATTGAAGGCCTATAAATAGAGACATATGTAACAACAAAAAAAAGAGGACAACACAGAGCTAAGAGACACAGACATCCACAAAATATAACATAATATCATAGTTCTTCATATGGTTTTTCTTCCCTTTAAGGATTTTTCACATAAATCATAGTGTCTCTATTCTCTTATTCTCTCTTTAAATTATTATCTTTATTATTCTTTCGTAAAATGTTCCACATACAAAAAAAAATCATTTATATTTTGGTGCTCTTGTTGAGAGTGAGAAAAACTCGTGAATGCCATTCTAAAACGCTCAAAATCAAATCAGACGCCTCTCAACAACGAAAGCAGAAGCATAAACGAAAGTAAAAGTTGTAACAGAAGCAAAAACAGAATAGACAATCGGATGGAAACTCAAAACAGAAGTAAAAGCAGAAATGACAATGCGTATGTAATCGGAAACGGATGCGAAGAACGATAAACTCGTTCCTCACATGTTTAATTGAAATGCTTCATCGACATATACTTTTAGTTCTATCATAATTCAATAAAAAATTCTAATTGGGTCTTTATATAGTCGAGAGGTAGTAGTTTTTCCTCAACCTATTTTGAGTAAAGTAGAAATTCTGTAATTTTTTTTTATTTGATTGAAAAGCAAGAACTTCATGGATATGATGAGAATCTGAATAAGTAAAGAAAAATATGATCAGAAAATCTCATAAAAGCGCATATCAGAAGAGCTCAAAAGCTCAGATCGAAAACCTAAAAATGGATTCAGAACAGAAAAATTGAAGTCAGAGCTTCAGAAAAGAAAAACTGAAGTCAGAGCTTCAAAACAAAAAAGCTGAAGTCAGAGCTTTAAAACAAAAAAGTTAAAGTCAAAGCTTCAGAACATAAAAGTTGAAGTCAAAATTTCATATGTACAAACAGCGAGAACATAAACGTTCGGACAACGGAAACGGAAATGTCATAACAATAGAAGTGACAATGGGAGCGAAAATGGAAAATGAAATGAAAAAAAATAGAAGAAAAATTACATGGCGAGTCACATAATTATATAGATATCGGGGTATGCTTTGTGGAGAATTTTATGAAATTCAAGTTGAGCTCCAGATAATTAAATATGGTAGTTTTCGTACAGAAAAATAAACTTAATTACGTCTTTCACAATTAATTTTTTTAAGCAGACTTACATAGCATATAATATATCAGGATAAAGATGTAGATTTCTACTGTTTGAACAATTTTGTAGAACTTGATCTAGAGTTCTTGAGAAAAAAATTGACAATTCTCATGGAGGCTGCTCAGGAAAGCAGATTATGCGGAACAATCAATTTGAAAAAATAAATTATATTTACTGGAAGCCACTACATGGTGAATCTTATATCATCAGAATTTTATGGAATTCAATTTGAAAAATTTGATCAAAAGTTACGGTAATTTTGGTACATATCACTCAGAAAAGTAAGGCTATTCACGTCTTTCAAATTGAATCTTTAGGCTGCTTCATTTAGACAATATTATATGACAAGCTATATGTATACTTAAAAATGATATGGATGTATAATTCTTGAAGAATTTTGCAGAACTTGATTCGGAGCTCCCGAACAAAAGTTATAATAAATTTTATGAATGTTGCTTAAGAAGATAGATTATGCAGAACATACAGATTTAGAAATTATACAGCGTCAATTGGAAGCTAATTACATGGAGGATTATGTATATCAGAATCATAAGAAAATAAACTTTTAGAAGAATCTCACGAAATTTTATTTGAAAGCTCTCAATCAAAACTTATGGCGTGATAACATGCAAGCTGTCAACTCTCTCTCTTCTTCCACAACGAAAATGAGGGCGTAAGTCCTTGGAATGAGCAATTCATAAGTCTTACTCTTAAAAGGAACTAATGGCGTAAGTCATTGGGAGGGGTAATTCATAATCATACTCTCAAAATGAACTAAGGGCGTAAGTCTTTGGGATAGGAAATTCATAAGTATTACTCTTAGAAGGAACTAATGGCATAAGTTATCGGGAGGGGCAATTCATAAGTCTTACTCTTAGAAGAAACTAGGAGTGTAAGTTCTTGGGAAGGGTAATTCACAAGTTTTACTCTCACAAGGAACTAAGGGCGTAAGTTCTTGGGATGGTAATTCATAAGTCCTACTCTCACGAGGAACTAATGGTGTAAGTCCTTGGGAGCGCCAATTCATAAGTTTCACTCTTAGAAGAAACTAGGGCGTAATACCTTGGAAGGAGCAATTCATAAGTCTTACTTTCAAAATGAACTAAAGATATAAGTCTTTATGAGGGGCAATTCATAAATCCTACTCTTAGAAGAAACTAAGGACGTAAGTTCTTGGGAGGGGCAATTCATAAGTCCTACTCTCATAAGATTTTTAGGGCATAAGTCCTTGAGAGAGGTAATTCATAATCCTACTTTTAGAAGAACTAAGGGCATAAGTTATTGGGAGGGACAATTCGTAAATCTTACTCTCAGAAGAAACTAAGGACGTAAGTCATTGGCAGAGGAAATTCATAATTGCTACTCTCAGAATGAACTAAGGACGTAAGTTTTTGGGAGAAATAATTCATAAGTCCTACTCTCATAAGAATTTAAGGGCATAAGTCCTTGAGAGGGGCAATTCATAAGTCTCATCTCAGAAAGTTCTAGGTGGTAAGTCATTGGGAGGGGCAATCCATAAGTCATATCTCTCAGAAGGAACTAAGAACGTAAGTCCTTGGGAGGGGCAATTCATAAGTTCTACTCTTATAAGGAACTAAGGACGTAAGTTCTTGGGAGGGGTAATTCGTAAATCATACTCTTAGAAGGATTTAAGGGCATGAGTCCTTGAGAAAGATAACATATAAGTCCTATTCTCAAAAAGAACTGAGACACAAGTCATGATGGATAAATGATGAGAACAGATGAAAGAGAACGTGCAACTAAAAAAGAAGTTGATGAAACAACTTCATAACAGAAAAAAAAGCAGTTGAGGAAAGAACTTCACAATAGAAAAGTAAATAAGTTGATGAAAGAACTTAAGAGCATAAAAGAAAAGAAGTTAAGGAAAGAACTTCATAACCGAAAAGAAAAGTAGTCAAGGAAAGAACTTCAAAACAGAAAAGAAGTTGAGGAAAGAACTTCACAGCAGAAAATAAAAGAAGTTGAGGAAAGAACTGAGAAGCATAAAAGAAAAGAAGTTGAGGAAAGAACTGAGAAGCAGAAAATAAAAGAAGTTGAGGAAATAACTTTAGGGCTGAGTAAAGAAAAGTGAAAAGAAAGACTGAGCTGAGTAAAGAAATGCCAGGAAAAGGAAATTTAAGTAAAGGAATACCAAGTAAATGAAGGACAAGTAAAGCCAAGTAAAGGAAGGCCAAGCAAAGGAAGGCTGAGGCTTCAACGTTTTAGAACGGGAAGGCCAGGAGTAAAGGAAAAAGAAAGAAGGAAAAAAGTTAAAGTAGAAAAAGAAAACCGAAAAGTATAAATGGAGAAATACGAAATAAAAAAGTGCAAAGCGAAGGAAAGAAAATGAAATAGGAAAAGCTTTATCGGTAAACTAGTAGTAAATCAAAATTGGTTCATGGTTCCGCGGAAGGAGTTTAAGTCCTTATGCATGTCTACAGATGCGGTTCTTAGAAGGAAATCAAAACGGAGTCATGGCTCCATAGAAGGAGCCTAAGTCATTGGGTATGTCTATGGACGCCGTTCTAAGAAGGAAATAAAATGAGCCCATGATTTTTTATTTGAACCTAAGTCTTCCTCTCAAAAGAAAATAACAGTTCGTAATTTTTTCTCTCAGAATGAAGACAGGGTCATGGTTCCTTTTTTGAACCTAAATCCTTGAGGAAACATGTATAACATAAGGAAATTCAAGTCTTATTATCGGGAACAGATTTCACAAAAGAACATAGTTATTCTCAAAAGAACTATGAGCTAAAAGTTTCATAAGTATTTAAGAATGAATTTCTTTGAAAGCTTGACGTCGGCATAATACCGGATTTTGATCCCCAAATTTTGCCAAGTCTTTGAATGAAGTACAACAAAAAGGAGTTCGATAGAAGAAAAATTGCACAAATAGAGTAATTCATGTTGATCGAAGCAGAAGTACAAAGGGAAAATACGAAACAAGAGAATGATAAAAGAAACAGTAGAAACTTTACCAACAAATGCGGAACATCAAACTCAAACTCATGCGACACAATTATGAAATGGTACACGCTCTCCTTACTCATTTTAATAAATTATTATGTTATTATTCTTGTACAACATTCTTGTCACATATCTTAACGTACGAGCGAAGGAAAATGAAAAATGAAGAAACGGAAAAAACTCTACCAATGAGTCCGTCGTGAAAGGAACAAAAAGATGTAACAATAAATGAAGAAGAAGTAATCATCATCGACAACAAACTGATGAAAAAATTGCTCGACAACTGCAAAGCATTTGTGAACGGGACCAGAGAAATGTAATGGCAGAATCAAAAGGAGAAACCACCACTAGCAACGAAAAATCGAAATGTACATGAAAAAACAACGTCGCATATTTTCAAGAAGCATGTAAGAACATAAATGGGCATACATAATGTTAGAAGAAGAAAAGATGATCGTTGCAAATCAACGAATAAATTTTTGTTGAGTGTAATAAGGGCCGATCAACAGGCAAAATTTCACATGACATGTGACAAGATCTAGACCGAAGACTCCATCGAGGAGAAGATAGGGCGAAAACCGTAGGATCAACTAGGCGGTTATGAAAAACAGACCAATCAGACGAAAGTACATGGATTGCCGTCGTGGCAATCCAAAGAGAAACTAATCAAGATCATTGGATTGATCAGACGATTAATATTTACTTTGATTGTTATTGTAGATAAACTAGATCTAAAGGAATATTCTGGTGATCCTATTTTTAGATAGAATTAGATAAACTGTATCAGATTTTGTGTAACTGACTGAAAACCTATAAATAGAGTCATATGTAACAACATAAAAAAGAGGACAACACAGAGCTAAAAGGCACAGACCTCCATAAAATATTAGAGAATATCATAGTTCTTCCCGTGTTTTTTCTTTCCTTTAAGAATTTTTCATCTAAATCATGGTATCTCTATTCTCTCATTCTGTGTTTAAATTATTATCTTTATTATTCTTTCGTAAAATGTTTATCATACTGAAAAAATCATTTACAAGTATAATAGTAATTGTCTATATAATTGAATGTTATTTCTTTGTGCGACCATTTAAAATTGTTAGTTTCAATGTGTATTAAAGACGTGTGACTTTTGTATTAATTTTAGGCTTAATTAATTGTGTAGCCGAGTTTTGAAGAAAAAGTAAGAAATTGTCCAAAAGTTAACCCAATTGTAAATATGGGCGAAATTGGCTTAGCACACTAATCAAACAAATTGACCCTACCAAAATGTCCCGGTCCAACATCCTCAAGAAGCCTTAAAATTCTCGGCCTATTTCCCCTCAATCATCAACAGCCAATCCCATCGTTGGTCGATCTTGGCGTCAACTTATTTGGTCGAGAAGCTTGTACCAGAGTGCTGCACAAATGATTTGTTGATTGGCGGTGATGGCACTAATGATTCTTCAACTGTTAATGAGTTTCTTAAACTAATGAAATAATTTCGTCCGTGATTTTTCATGATTTTTTAACCATGATTTTCATTATTTCCTCACACCAATTTCCGTGGTCTCTTCACCACAAATTTAATGGTGTTCGCATCATGATTTTTAAAATTTTTCAATGACCATATCAATTTTGTTTTCTAGGTTTTCAATTCCGCCATTGATTTCTATTACTCTAATATTCAATTCCAAACTTTCAATCAAGTTTACATATATCCTATGTTTTTATAACAATATATTATTAATTTACTCTAATTTATGCAAAAAATTTAAGCTAAAATTTTGTTTCTTAAATTTCATATTGGCTCGAGTTCTCAATTTTCAGATCACATATAAATTCATATACCCAATTTTTTTTCACCTCACATTCTTTTGTTGAATTGAGAAATATTTTCTGATATTGATAAATGTTATTTTTGTTAGTTTAAGGATTCGTACTGATTTATGATGGTGTGTACAATATTTCTTAAATATTTTTAAGATGATGGATATATTATGGGATGTTTATAGTATTTGAATTATTGTTTCTACATTTATAAGAAAATAATATCACAAATAAATAAATGTATAATACAAATAATTTCAGATGAATGATATTATTTTTATAATTGAAATGAGTGATTGAAAATTATGGAATATTGGTCATTTGATATTTAATAAAAAGTAGTAACAAACAGTAAAATATAAATAGTATGTAATTATACATTTATAATATATTACATAACAAATTTAAAATATGAAAAATTTATATAGTATAAAAAATAATATGTTTTACTTTTAAAGAACAGTGCGAAACAGACGGATAAACTGTAAATAATAAAAAAAAATTGACCAACCATAACTATACATCTTTATGGCAAAATCCACACTCATTACAAAGTGCTCACAATTCACGTCAAACATCAATTGATAAAATAATACTTAAACCGATATACCCATCAAATCTCCTATTTTTGTAAACAATAACATTTTTTGTCAGTTAATAAACGCTCTTTAAAGACCTGTCTATACTCCTAAATATCCTTTAATTTTATATAATGTTGTTTACGTGTAAAACGCCCCTTTAGCAGTATGCGCTGTCCCAAATAATGACATCGTTGTATTGAGAAAGTATTGGGTCTACGGTAAAAATGTGGCTGATCAAATGATGTCAGATCAGAAAACGAACAAACCAGATGTCATTTTGTAACAAAATAAAAAAAATTAATAAAAAATATATTTTGTATTTTAGCATATCTAAACTGTTAAAGTTTAAACAACGACTCAGATCTGTTCAATAATGAGTCCACAATTACGAATTTAACAACTCAAATATGTCTAATAATAGGCCCACGATGACCAACAAATGTAAAGTTATATTCACTGTCTTGCGGCTTTACAAATGATGAAATCCACTGTACATCTATTATAAGTTGATGATGTTTAGACTCGTAATAATATTGTGTTAAATTAAATGATAAGTGTTTTAAAGAGATGTTAATCTAACTGAAATACTCGTTTACATCTATTGATTATTATCATCAATAATCTCATTGAAAAAATTCATCAAGTTCTATCTTTTTAAGTCTTATCATTGTTTTTCGACAAGAAAAAAAACATATACATACAAATGTTTCGTAAAATATATTTAAACACAAACAAATGTGTTTCACAAGTTTCTGCAAAACATGAATTTTAACAAAATAATGTTGTTTTAATGTTTCTATCCACAATCATTGATACTGTTGTTTTTGTGAGTAAACATGTATTTAACTCCTCGTAAATTAACGAATTAAGATCACTTTCATAAACAAACATGATTATTTTTTAAAAATTAAATAAAAATATACAACATCATAGTGTTCAAGATCATCATGAGTTGATATTGTATATAATTCACTATTTCTTCATGTGATAAAGAATAAATATAAAATAAAAAAATGATATTTTGAGTTAGATACTAATATGTTTGTATTTCTTATCACATCATAATAATAATAAAAATTGTGCATTTTTCGGTAATATACAAAGAAGAATGTTACCAACCAATCCGAGCACAAGTTGCATCAATATGAGTAGTCATTAGCAAATCACAGTGCATTATCTACCACAACAAGCCACTTTCATTACTCCTCGCCAAAAGTCACAAATCTGTCTCACACATAATTATTTTCAAAACTCAAGCCTCTCATATATTTTATGCAAAATAAATCAATGTTTTCCGTCCAAAAATATCTATGAAAGGTCAAGCTCTCCAAATTAGAATGTCTCTTAAGATGGGTTAAGAATTGTATAAATGTATCTTGAAATCTAGAGAGAGAGAAAGAAAGAGAGAGAGAGAGAGAATGGAAGGAGAGAGAGTGAGAAGAGCTGTGAAAACAATGATGATATTGGCTATACTACTTGTATCTAATGGAGTGAAAGGTCAAGAAGAAGAAGAAGAAACTCCATACCCTCCATCAATGGCTCCTAGTTCTTACATCTCTGAGCCACCTTCAGAAGCAGAAGCTCCTGAACCTGAAGCTGAACCTTCTATTTCTTCAGAAATTGATTCATTACTTCTTCTAATCCCAAAAGCATATAGAGCGGCTAAACTTACCAAGTTCATAGCTTTACCAATAGCCAAACGCCTTGGTTGTACTGGAGCCTGCATGTTGCTCTACTGTGATGATAGACCCAATCCCAACAAAAAATGTGGTCCTTTTTGTGTCAAAAAATGCGCTTTCATGAAGAAAGGCGCTAAAGCCTAACCTTACTACCGGGTACAAATCTTATTTCATTAAGAAATCTTAATCTAAATGATTAAATTTAATAACTCTTATTTCACTCAAATTCAGATACTTAAAATGGTTAATTATGGTGATTGCAGGCACTAAAATATCTCTCTTTCAAGGCCAGGCTTTGCTTCTTTGTGGTGTGTTACTTAAGTTGGTAGAGAAAGTTTCATAACCAATTCGAATTCAATTCACTCTGTTTTTGTTCTTTAATTGTAATGGGATCGTTTGATGTGTGGCAGATATGGATCATGAAGGAAATGGAACAGTTGTACAAATCTCTTATAGAGGAGATGCAAGAGTTTGTTCATCGTTGGTTGAGTTCTTCACTGCTACTTAGTATTCTACACAGCTTGAATAAAGGACTTTAATTAGTATTTACTGTTTGTTTTAATAAGTTAATTATGTATTACTTAGTATAATACAAATAAAAAGTAGTTCATGATACAATGAATACTATTACTTTTGAGTTAACTATTTGTTTTTTAATAGTTTCATCCATGTGATGTCACAAGGTGTCCCAACAGGATGTAATTAATTGTTCACACCCTTCTCCCATAGTAGAAGCACAGTAGAAGCATGAAGTATCCTTATTATCTCTCTTTAGATCTCACAACAAATCTCATATTCTTTACACTTTCTCAAGCCTCTATCTCATCAAGTCGGATCGGGATTTCCTCGTGTTTGCCCAAAACATGAGGGAATTATGTTATATCTAAATCATTGAATTGCCAAAAAAATCTAGATTGTTTTAAAAAAGATCAATTTTTTTTAATTGCGTGTTAATCAGACCAAAGCCGTTGATTTTTTCTTCATTGGGTCAGATCTTACTAACATAATCAAATACTTCTTGACGAGGTCAAAAAATACTTCTCTAGGCACAAAAAAATACTACATACCCTCTATCACATCCAGGTCCTTTGCAATGTTCACAAAACTTGAATCCATTCCCACCATTAAATTAGGGGGGAGGGGGAAACCAATATAACTTGAATATTAAGCCTTCTTAATCTCTGGAGTGAAACTGAATCCCCCAAACCAGGAATCAATTAACACCAAGCTTTGGGCAACCCTCAGCAAGAGGCAAGTCCAAGTTTTCAACAGTTCTGAATGTCCTAGGTACCATCTTATCGACATAAAGAGTACCATCCAAATGATCACACTCATGCTGCAATATCCTGGCTTGCCAGCCAGAAGCATCCGCCTTGATTGGTTGCCCACTTCTATCCAAACCTTCTACCTCAACTTCAAGGTATCGCTCTACCACTGCTCGAAACCCATCAACACTGCCAATATGAAAAACATATTGAGAGATAATTGCTTTTACTAAATTTGTTAATTATAAGTTGAAAATTCACTGCAGAGAGCAATTAGATCTTGTTACCTTAGGCAGCCTTCAAAAAAGAGTGCAGTCTTGCTGCTTTTGTTTTTGAGCTTTGGGTTCAAGATCACCTGCCTCAAAGTAACTAATAATTTGTAAAGTCAAGTGAATACTCATGTAAGCCAAAAAACATAGATATCATTTTTTCTGACATTGTGGTTTGGTTTGATAGGTAAATGAACATACCAAAAGGTCAAAAGGGCGTCGATCTTGTGCTTTCGTCTCCTCCTTGGGTGCATAACTAATATATTCTTTTGTATCCTCCAGAACAATTATCTGCAAGGAAATAATAACAAATCACAACTCATCTAAAGATGCTTATTTTTTAAATCATCACAGGATGGTTTCTGAAATTTTTTTGTTAAATTATCATTTTATCTTGTGCTGATGAGTTGAATACAGTGAGCCTGCTCATTTCTTTCTTCCTCGCAATGAATTTATTGCACTCTATCTTCTAGTTTTCTGCTCTGTCCGAACGATATGGATCAAATGAGTTTACAGGCTTCATCCGAACGAAATGAATTCGTATCATATGGTGGCAATGTAGCATCAAGATTACAGAAAGGTTTAAACAGAGAGTTGGAAGACTTGCAATGCTGTGACTCTGATAAATAGTAAAGCGATATGTTCTCCTCCAATATGGCTGACCCATAGAAGTTCAAAAGATAATGCGTTGCGTAAAGTATATCTTATAGAGCAAGAATAAATTCCATTTATCTCCACAACTCCAGACATGGACATTTTTTATTATGCATTATCCCATAGATAAATTAACATATTCAAGTAATCGATCATGAGTTTTTATACTTTGAAAAGAAATAAGAACACGAAGCCCAAGCAATTTAGTTGTTATATAGAATATCTCCAAGCAATTTAGTTGTTATTTAGAATATCTCCAAGCTTTCAGTTAAGCTTCAAACAGCGAGCTAATTAAGCACCCAAAAAGCTCCAAATTTTCCTTGATATAATTTTCTCAGTCCCGAAACAGAGCATAAGGAAAAAAAAGGAAATTAATGTTTACTGACCCTTAATGGAATTCCGATCTGGGGAGCCGCAAGACCAACTCCGGGAGTATTTCTCATGGCTATCACCATATCGTCGATAATCTTCTGGATCCGATCCGACCCAATTTCCGCTGGGTCAACATCCCTGGCCGGTTCGTGCAAAACCGGGTCACCAGCTTTAACAATCTTGGGCAAGCTCATCTGCTTCTTTTCTCGGAGACCCAGGAACCAACCTGCCTTAGCAACCGAAGTTGATGCAGAGCTATATGTTTTCCGGGTCGTATAGGTGGGGGTGAATAAGGGGCTAGTGTCTATGGAAAGGCCCGGTTTTGAAATGGGTAATCGAACATGTCGGAAAATGGGAGAGTCTGAGGCAGATTTTAGGCACCTTTCGGCGAGAGTTATAGGGGAGAGACGAAGTGAGAATCGAAGGATGGTCTCCATACCAAAATGTCGTTCTTCCGCTGAGTCTTCAAGATAAAGGTGTTGGCTCCTCTTTGTATGGGTTTTCTATATGGGCTGCTTCTTTACGGTGGGCCTCCACCCCTATGACAGACCTTGACTAATATAGTTTCGATAGACCGATCTTTCCATGTTTATTATCATTTTTCATTTTCCATGTTATTTTTGAATAATTTTATATTCATCAAATAATTAATTAAATTTTAAATAATTAAATGATGTGTCACTTATTTATAGATTAATATTTTAAAATATTATAATGAGTACAATAATAATAATTTATAAATGATTGATAAATCACTTGATAATTAAAATTTTATCAATTATTTTATTGAAATAGAATTACTCATTATTTTTACAGTAACAAGCACTTGGGGAAGAGAAATGACTGAAAAGAGAAAACAAATAGAAAATTTATCAATCCTCTCTATACGTCTTTTCTCATTATGCTACTTTAACAGTGACATCAAAATTTCCTACTAATTTTTAATTATTCTAAAAAATTCATTTCATTTTGATATTTTCTTCATTTTTCCTAAAGTTGTTGATAAATTAGACAAAGTAAGTACACGTTGATATTGATTAAACCTTCATGCTATCAACAACACGAGTAATTTTAACGTTGGAGACTTAATAAAAAAGTTGCCTGTGACATTTAATAGTTTAAACAACTTGATTTGAGAAATATTAATTTAAATTGACCAAAACTATAAATGACCTTCAGTTTGGCTGATCTAAAATGCATTACCCTATGAACAACTACTTTACTTTGAATTTGTGCTCAATAACTAGTAGTTACTTGATCTAATTATATTATTATGAATATTTATTACCGGATGTGGCAAGTTATTTTCTTCTAAATATAATTATTGAGAGTAGCGAGATGTATGTAGAGGATTTTTTTGGTATGGAATGCTCTACAAATAAATAATAAAGATTATAATTTGAAGAGAGAATAAAGACACTATCATTTACGTGATAAATCTTTAAAGGAAATAAAAATCACGAGAATATTGTTGATATTCACTTGTGTCATAAATTTTACACAATTGTTGATGAGAGAAGAGAGGGAGGGCAGTGCTTTTAGTTGATGTTTGATTAGGTCTCTTCCTCGCCTTCTTTTTTTTTACATGAGATTGTACTTATAGGTCTTACAATAATAATAATAAAGGGATGATCACATTCCCTATGCTTTCGGCTGATGAGATTATTTTCAGACGTGAACTCACTTACTTTGCTCATTCATTTCAGCTGTTTTATCCTCAACAAGTCAATCAATTATAGCCACTTAGTGGTTCCTCGTGGTTTGGGTCAATTGATCACAACCACTTGACTGTAAATCTGAACCCCTCTTTTCTGTTCTAATGTTTGTCATGTCCATGAGATAATGATTTTCCGTCTCGATATGTCGGTTCCCGTTCTGTTGTTCTTCCCCGTAATGGGAGTGATGGTCCCCTGTTCTGGAAGCGATAATCCCCATGTTTCAGAAGTGATAGTCACCCATTCCAGAAACGATAGTCACCCGTTCCTGGAAGCGATTGCCCCCGGTTCCAGAAGCGATAGTCACCCGTTCCAGAAGCGATAGTCACCCGTTCCGGAAGCGATTGTCCCCCCGTTCCATAAGCGATAGTCACCCGTTCCAGAAGCGATTATCTTCTCATTCCAGAAGTGATTGTCCCCTATTCCAGAAGCAATAGTCCCCCATTTTGAAAGCAAAGGTTACCCGCTTCAGCATTCTTTTCCATTCTAACGAGGTCTCCCACTTCAGTGTTCTTTACCGTTCTAACGAGGTCTCCCGCTTCAACATTCTTTCTGTATACGTGTCTTAGGTGATTTTTTCCTGTTCATTGGATTCAATTACAATAAAATGATTACAATCGAATAATAACAATTTAACTATTTACACTCAATAAGTTTAACTTAATGAAGTGTAATGGTTTGTCCTTTCTTATTCTATCGTTACGTATGCTCATTTATGTTCTCACTTGCTTTGCGTTTGTCGACTAACTTTTTTGCCAGCTCGCCGTCGATGATGATTACTCTTCCTTCATTTACTGTATTGTCTTTCCGTTCTTTTTACTACGGGTCTATTGATAGAGTTTTTCTCATTTTCGTCATTATGGGCTCACTGGCGAGGTTCTCTCATTTTCTTCAGTACGAGCTCAGTGATAGAGTTTCTCCCGTTTCTTTATTTTCTATTTCTGCTTTCAATTTTTTCCTTCCTTTTCTTGCTTCTTTTTCCTTTACTCCTGGCCATCTTTTGCTCAGCTCTGTTCTTTAGCTCTTCTTTTCTGTCATTCTTTACCGAGCTCTTTTTTTCTCAGCGTTTCTTTACTGAGCTGAAGGTCTTTCCTTAACTTCTTTTCTGTTATGAAATTCTTTTCTCAACTTATTTTCTTTTCTGTTCTGAAGATTTTCTCATTTTTAAGACATTTCTTTTTCCGTTCTCCAGGCTTTCACATTCTGAAGACGTTTTTTTTCGTTCTTCAGACTTTCCAGTTCTGAAGACATTTCATTTTCCGTTCTCCAGACTTCCCATTCTGAAGACATTTCTTTTTCTATTCTGAAGATATTTCTTTTTCTGTTCTCCAGACTTTCCCGTTCTAAAGACGTTTTCTTTTTTCCGTTCTGAAGACATTTACTTTTCCTTCTTACATTTTGTTTCATCCCTTGATTGTTTTTCTCTTTGACCTTTTTTTTGCTCCTTCAGTGGAATCATGGCCCTATTTCAATTTCACTCTGAGAACGATGTACATAGACGCTCCCAAAGACTTAGACTTCGTATGTGGAACCATGACCCCGTTTCAATTTCCTTCTGAGAATGACGTACGTAGACGCTCCCAAGGACTTAGGCTCCTTTAGTGAAACCATGGCCTCGTTTCAATTTTCTTCTGAGAACGACATACGTAGACGCCCCCAAAGACTTAGGCTCCTTCAGTGGAACCGTGACCCCGTTTCAATTTCCTTCTAAGAACGGCGTACGTAGACGTTCCCAAGGACTTAGGCTCATTCAGTGGAACCATGACCCCG
This sequence comes from Datisca glomerata, assembly GCA_003255025.1. Taxonomy (NCBI): domain Eukaryota; kingdom Viridiplantae; phylum Streptophyta; class Magnoliopsida; order Cucurbitales; family Datiscaceae; genus Datisca; species Datisca glomerata. The sequence goes on along the minus strand of QANY01013068.1, from coordinate 320,708 downwards.
CTTTTGATTTCCTTTTGAGAACGGCGTACGTTAACGCTCCCAAGGACTTAGGCTCCTTCAGTGGAACCATGACCCCATTTTGAATTCCTTATGATAGTAGGACTTATGAACTGCCCCTCCCAAAGACATACGCCCTTAGTTCCTTCTAAGAGTATGACTTATGAACAGTCTCTCCCAATGATTTACGCCCTTAGTTTCTTCTGATAGTAGGACTTAATGCCCATAGTTTATTGTCGAAGAAGAGAGAGAGTTGACAGTGTGCATGCTATCCTGCCATAGGTTTTGATTGAGAGCTCTAAATCAAATTCTTTAAGATTCTTCTAAAAGTTAATTTTCATATATATGCTTCAAATAGTATATAATCCTCCATGTAATTAGCTTCAATTGACGCTGTATAATTTTTAAATCTGTCTGTTCTGCATACAACTTTCATGAAAAATATTATAACTCTTGTCTGGGAGCTCCGAATCAAGTTCTGCAAAATTCTTCAAGTAGTATACATTTATATCTTTTTAAAGATATATAATATGCTATGTAAATCTGTACATATTAAAAAGAAATTAAATTTGAAAATGTGATTACGTTTACTTACCTGTACGAAGATTCTCATACTTTTTATATGAAGCTCAACTTGAATTTCGTAAGATTCTCCATGAAGCATACTCTCATATCTTTATGAGTATGTGACTCGCCATGTAATTTTGCTTCCAACTTTTTTCGTTTTAGTTTCCATTTCCGTTCCCGTCGTCGCTTCCGTTGTTAAGACATTTCTGTTCACATCATCACGACGTCTCTGTTCCCGTAGTCAGGATGTCTCTGTTCTTATTGTTTATTCATCTTTTATTTTTCCGCATTCATATTCCTTTTGAATGATTGGATTTGCTTAAGTCGTAGTTTTCCCTTTTTTGGTCTTCCCGTTCTAAAACATTTGACCGCAGTCTCCTTGTTTTTCCTGTTTTGAAACGTTTAAGTGGCAACTTTCTTGACTTTCCCTTCCTAAGAAGTTTGAATGTGGTTTTCTTTGCTTAACTTTTTACTCTGGAGTTTTTACTCTGAAATTCCTTCCTAACTCTTTTTTCTTTTCTAACAAATTACTTTTCTGAAATCCTTTCAGAGTTCTATTCTAAAATTCTAACACTCTTACTTTTTTTTTTTTTTCTGAAAAGCTGAAGCTATCCTAATATGAACTTTACATTTTCGTTCTGAAGTTCTGACTTTGACTTTTCTGAAACTCTGACTTCAACTTTTCTGAAGCCTTTTTTTTATATTATGAGCTTTATGATCTGAGCTTTCTGAGCCCTTCTGATATGAGCTTTATGAGTTTTTCTGGTATGAGTTTTGTGAGCTTTTCTGAACTTTCCGATCTTTTTTTATCGGAGCTTTCTGAGCTCTTCTGATCTGAGCTTTATGAGCTTTTCTAGCCTGAGCTTTCTGAGCTTTTATGATCTAAGCTTTTTGCGCCCTTCTTTTTTTAACTCATCCTTTATTCGAATGGATTTTTTTTCTAATCTCCTTCCTCTCTCTCTTTCGTTGAATATACAAGGAACGAATTTACCATTTTCAATTTCATTTCCAGTTTTGTGCTTATTGTCATTCCCATATTTGCTTCCAACCTGTTGCCGTTTCTGTTCTCGCTTTCGTTGTTGAGGGGGCGTTTGTTTTGGTTTTTGGCATTTAGGAGGGATTTCTCAAGCTTTTCTCTCACTCTTAGTGAAAACACCAAAATGTAAAGGATTTTATCGGTAGAAAATTCCTCTACGAATAAATAATAAAGATCATAATTTGAAGAGAGAAGTAGAGAATAAAGACACTATCATTTATGTGGAAAACCCTTAAATGGAAGAAAAATCATGAGAAAGTTGTTGATATTCACTTGTGTTAAGGATTTTACACAGTTGTTGATGAGAGAAGAGAGGAAGGGCAATGTCTTTAGTTGAGGTTTGCTTAGGTCTCTTTCTAGCCTCCCTTTTTCTTTTTACACGAGCCAGTACTTATAGACATTAAAATAATATAATCATAATCATAATAATAAAGGGGGTGATCACATCCACTATGTTTTCGGCTGATGAGATTGCTTTCAGGCGTGGGCTCCTTTACTTTGCTCATTCCTTTAAGTTATTTTTCATCAGCAACTCAATCAGTCGTAGCCACTTGGTGATTCCTCGTGGTTCGGGCCAATCAATCACAATCATTTGACTGTCAGTTTGAACCCTCCTTTCCGTTCTGATGTTCTGTCATGTTTAAGAGGTAGTGATTCTTCGTTCTCGAGATGTCGACGCCCGTTCTGGAAGCAATGATCTCCCGTTCTCGAGATGTCGATTATCGTTCTGTTGTTCTTTCCTTTTCTGGGAGTGATGGTCCCCCATTCTGAAAGCGATAACTATCTGTTTTAGAAGCGATAGTCACCCGTTCTAGAAGCGATAGTCACCCGTTCTAGAAGTGATAGTCACCCGTTCCAGAAGCGATGGTCCCCTCGTTCCAGAAGCGATTGTCACCCGTTTCAGAAGCGATTGTCCCCCTGTTCCAGAAGTGATTGTCCCCCCGGTTCTGAAAGCGAAGGTTCCCCGCTTCAACATTATTTCCCGTTCTGATGAGCTCTCCCGTTTCAGAATTCTTTCTGTACATGTTTCTTGGGTGATTTTTTCCCTATTCAATGTAAAGTTTATTTAGCTATATAAAAGTAATTAAAACCAACACATAACACATTGTATAGTTGGATTGCGTCATTTGAGAATTCAAGTTCCTTTTCACGCAAGGGAGTGAGAATCTGATCATGATAAGATCTGATCAGGAGAGTTCGATAATTTACTGATATTTGAATTGCTCAGATTCGTTGAACACGAAAACTGACATCATGTTTTTTTAAGTCAACTCAAATTTAAGTCGTTTCTGTTTTTAACATACGGTCCAAAATGGAACAGGGCTTTACGTTGAACATAGAGTAGTTCTTATGAAATTACATACAATTTAAAAAAAGTTGTGTCCTACACTATCTGAATTTGTCCTTTATGTGCTGGTTAATAACGGCTTCCTAAAATCTAAGTACAAATTGGCAACACGATATAAATAGCAGTTTATTTATTTATTTATTTCCAAAAGCGATAAAAGAAAGAAAAATAATTCAAATTTAAGTAAATATATCCAATTTAACTCAGAGAGATCGGATTCCATTACATAATAACTAACGTAAATCCAATCCAACAAATACAAAAACATTTATCTCTCTTCATCGTCTTAATTATTAAAAAAACAACATTATTGTCGCAATTACAAACAAAAGCAAACACACAGTAGATGACGTAACACTTTTTATTCAAATATAGTACATGATTAAAGTAGGCCAAAATGCTTAATTAATTAATTAATTAATTAATTTGTGTTTAATTACTGCTGAAGAAGCTGGTGTATTTGCTGCTGCTGCTGCTGCATCCTCTCAAGCTTAACAAGTGAGCATGATCTAACCATCTGATCCCCATCAAGTGGGACCACAGGAAGGTTATCACAATTGCAAATCTCAATCATAAATCCATCTGGATCGTGGAAAAATAGCTGATCCACGTATATTCCTCCTTCCTCTACCATTGCTCTCACGTACTCTATTCCCATCTCCTTTATCTTCTTCTCTACTGCACCCATGCTCTCGCACTGTCCTCCACCACCATCAATATGTCAACCCAATTTTATTATCATTTCATCAATCACATGTAAATGACGCACTAACTAGTAAATAAGTTATTAATATACTGTAAATACATTATCAATCAATCAGGAATAGTAATGCCTATCTAAATACTGCAGGTAAAAAAAATGTTGACGTCCGTCGTATTTTTGCTTCTACTTTTCTTTCACGACCGTTTTGCAAAAGATGGCCAAATTTTGGCCATTTTGTGTAATGATATAAAATATGTATAGAGTTGAAAAGTACATTTCTAATTTTAAGAGAATGAGATAGAAACTAAAATCTTATAATCAATAAAGACGAGACTAAACAGACGATGTGTGAGACACGTTTCGTTGTATAAATGAACTTATTTTTAAAAGGAATAAAAAACGAAGGAGTACCTGAAAGGAGATGTGATTATCTTTGGGATTGATTTCACTCTTTTTAATAGGCATGTTTTCTAGACTTTCTGATTGCAAAAGATGTATTCCAATTCCATACCCAAATAGCCTATACAACAACAAAATAATACAAACTAACTAATTAATAAGAATAATTAATTAAATGCTTAAGAATGAATCAGAAGCCAAAACACATTAATTAATTAATTGTAAATTTCCTTGATCAACTTTCTCATTGAAAAAAGAGTGTCATCTAGAATTCAAGTTGCTCATTTAATTTGTGGCAATCTAAAAAAATCATTTCCCAATGAAATTACCATGCTCCATCAAAATCAAAGGAACCAGGTCTCATGATTGGGAAAAAGCCGAGAACATTTTGGTAGAAATTGATGGACTCCTCAACTGATCCGCACAAGAGTGAGATGTGGTTCAAAGACTTTAGGTGCAAAGGGTTTCCTTCACTTTCCTTCATTTTCCCGGAAAATCCAAACTCCTCTAGGTAAAAAACCAAACAGATGTTAGAAACAAAAAAACAAACAAGAGAAACTTAGTTGAAATTTTGAGGAGATGGAGATGGAGTGAAATATTTGTGGAAGGGAGATGGGTTTATATAAATCAGTCCCTGGAAGGAGTTTCATGTCTGCCACGTGTCATGTCTTGCATGCAAATGAGTCGTATATTAATGTCTCTGACACGTAGATCCCACGTTTATTAGTGTTGACTAGGATCACGAGTACTTTTGCTGTATTGCACTACCAACCAAATTATTTCGCCGTTCCTCCACGTAAGCTTCGCATTTTTTTTATTCTTTTAAATCTTCTATAATATTTATTTTTCAATTTTTTTAGTTCATATCGGAATTTAGAATAATGTAGGTCTAATTCAAAGCCTCTTGGTTAAATTATGGAGACACAAGATTTACTTAAATTTGTAATGAAATAGAAAGAGAGAAGAATGAACTCACAGAGAGAAAAAAGAAGGATATAAAGTAATGAAAGTTTACTGATGAATGCTTAGACTTTCATTAATCTTTACTCACTTTAAGAATACATTATATAGAAACTTAATCAAGCTAACTACCTCGACTAATCACAATATCAAACTAACTTATTAGTTACATAAAGCCACGTAATTATAAAAATGACATTGAAGATTAACTAACTATTAACTACTCGAGGTTAGTTGACAAGGTTGCTGATCTGAGTCTTCATGAGTTGACATGACAACTTTGTCATCCTAACTGAGGTGATTATGTGTCTTAACATTCTCCCTCAAGCTGAAGGGGGTGATAACAACCTGAAGCTTGTTTTTAAGGTAATGAAACCGAGGTGTAGACACTACTTTAGTAAGAATATTAGCAAGTTGGTCTGCAAAAGGGGCATGCCTGACTTCTAAGATTCCGTTTGTGATTGTATCTCTTATAGAATGAACATCTAGTTCAATATGCTTACTTCTAGCATGAAACACAAAATTTAAAGCCAATAATAGAGCACTAGTATTGTCAACCCATAAAATAGGAGATAAAAAAGCTTTGAAATGAAGTTTAGTAAGAAGATTTTGAAACCACTGGATTTATGCTGCAACATCAGACATGGATCTGTACTCACTCTCTGTACTAGATCTAGACACTGCTTGCTGCTTCTTAGATGACCAAGACATCAAATTGTCACCAAGGAATATGAGATATACCCTTGTGGACCTTTTGTCATTAACATCTCCAACCCAATCAACATCTTAATAGGTTGTGATGTTTACTGATTTTGATGGTTTGATGTGAAGACCTTCATCTATAGCCCTCTTTAAGTACCTCAAGACCCTCTTACATGCCTGCCAATGGATGTTGGTGGGTTTGTGCAAGTATTGACTTAGCTTATTCACAATAAAAACTATGTCTGGCCTTATTACTGACAGATATTGTAAAGCACTTATAGTGCTTCTGAATAACGTAATATCAGTGAAAAGATCTCCCTCATGAGTAGAGAATTTGATGTTGGAGCATGCAGGAAAAGTGGATGGCTTGGCTCCATCCATCTTATTCTTTTTAAAAGATCGGTAGTATACTTCTTCTGAGTAAGATTAATACCACTTGTACTTCTATAAACCTCAATATACTTAGGAATTAATGTAAGTTCCCAAGGTATAAGTGTGGTTTAACTTGTCAATTAACCTCTGTATATTCACCTTATTATTGTATGTAACTACTATGTCATCTACATACACAATTAATAGAAGTTTATCAGAGTTATCTCTGTAAATAAACAAGGAGTTTTCAAACCTTGAGTTAATCTCTTGGAGTCTGTGTTTAGGTCATAAAGTGCTTTCCTCACATGACAAATATGATTTGGTTTTGACTTATCTTCAAAACCCACTAGTTGAGCCATAAACACATCCTCCTTTATATAGCCATTTAAAACTCATTTTTCACATCAATTTGCCTCACAGTCCAATCATAAGCAACAGCAAGATGTAAAATTACCCTTATTGTTGTAGGTTTCACGATCGAGCTGAAATGACTCTTTGAAATCTATTCCTGGTTTTTTATGAAAGCCTTTGGCTACAAGCCTGGCTTTATACCTTTCCAGGCTACCATTAGGGTTGATTTTGACCTTAAAATACACTTGTTTCCTATAAGGGACATATCCTTAGAGGATTACAGACCAAAATTGAATCAGTAGACTTATTTTGACAGAAAAGGTCATTGTAAGGATGTAGACTTATTTTGACAGACCAAAATTGAAATAAGTAGACTTATTTTTACAGACTATAATTCTAGAGATAAAAGTCTACCAGAAGGATGTAGACATTTATAACCTTTATGTTCTAAATAGTAGCCAAGAAAAAAGCATAAGTCTGAGTAAAAGCCTAGTTTTTGAACATTATACGGCCTTAAGTATGGAAAGCATGCACATCCAAAAGATCTTAAGGTGTTATAGTCAGACAATTTGTTATGCAATACTTGAAATGGACATTTAAAGTCAATGGTATAGGTAGGCAGTCTATTTATGAGGTATATAGAAGTCTAAAATATTTCCCACAAAAAATCCAAAGGCAAACCAGCTTGAGTTAGAAGAGTTAAGCCTGTTTCTACTAGATGTCGATGCTTTCTTTTAATCTTACTATTTTATTGGTGTGTATGGGGGTAAGGATGTCTGAATTTGATACTTTGTGACTATAGATATTTGATAAAAGGTCTAAATCCCCCCCAAGTCTAATTGAACACACTTAATAGTGGTTTCAAGTTGCTTTTCTACTGGCTTCTTGAAGATAATAAAGGTATTGAGAGTTTCAAATTTCAATTTTAGAAGATATACCCAACAAAATTTGTTGTAGTCATCAAGAAAACATACATAGTATCTATATACTTCTTTAGAAGCTATAGGTGTAGGACCCCATAAGTCACCCCATAGGTCTGTATGAATGATTTCTAAAGGTTTTGAGTGAGAGGTCTGAAAGGGTAAACCATGGTTCTTCCCTTTTTGACAGGCTGTGCAAAAGCTAGGATTCTATTTTGGAATAGGTAGATTGCTTGACTTTAATACCTTATGTAATATAACAGATTTGGGATGCCCTAGATGTTTATACCGCTTATCATCTTGTTTTAACATATTTTCAGTACAAATGCTCAGTTTATGCTTATCTTGTGCAGAATTGAAAGAAACTTCAGAAGTAGAAGATATATCAGAATCAGAAACTGAATTGAAATGAGAGTTTTTATTCATTGCAACATTGTTACAAGAAGATGAAACATTATATGATGCTAAATTTTTAGGTAAACAAGAAGAATTTAAAGCATACATTTTACAGAAGTTTGGACAAGATAAGAAAGAAACAGATTTAGCAGGATTATTATAGCAAAATTTTTTATAGACTTTAGTGTTGCTATCAGAAATGTTTACACAATAGGCAAACAAATTTGGTTTTCCATCTTTAGGAATAGTCAGTAAATATAGATCAGCTCTAAGAATCACTTCCAGTAGTAATGTTCCTGTTTGCTTGTCCTTCACGTAATAAGAATTAGCATGAAACTCAATAAAAATGTCATTATTTTTTATCAATTTTGATATGATAACCAAATTCTCTTTTATTTTAGGAACTCTTATAAGGGAATTCAGTTTTAAAGGTTGTTTAACAATCTGGGTTATAGGTAAAAAAGATGAACCAACATGTGTAATAGTCAATTTCTTGCCATTCCCTACTGCCAGCCTTTCATTGCCAGTATATTCTTGTGCTAGTTTCAACCTACTCAGATCAGAAGTGACATGGTTTGTGACTGCACTATCAGCATACCGGGCCATGTCACATATTAACTCAGGTGAGGCAATGCAGGCTGAAGGTGATGAAAAATAGGCTGCTGGTGTGGATGAGCTTCTTGCATTCTTAGAAAACGAAGAGTTTGATCGAGTTACTAAATTGTGCATTTCCACCATTTTGAGGTTGATATGCCTGATTTCCACCTTGAAAGTTCCTCTCAAATATGTAATTACACACATTTGATGCAAGCCCATCTTGCCACAGACTTGGCAAATCACCCTATTGTTGTTTCTACATCTAGCCACTCTTCTTGCTTGAAAGCCACCTCTATTCATGTGGTTTGAAAACCCTGAACCTCTATCATTATTCTTGTTAAAGTTGTAATTATTATTAAAGTCCCCATTCCATGGCCACCTCTTTTGAAATTAAAACCAGAATGTCCAGTAAGAATATTGGCACTCATCTTAATCAAATTGTCATTTCCACTCATCTGCTTTGTGGCACATGAGAAGTGATTGAACTTCTTCCATGTCCATATGCTCACTTCTTATAGTAACATTCACTACAACAGAGCCGAACTTTGCATCTAAGCCATTTAAAATGTAAAGAATTAACTCTTGTTCACTTACTGGTTGTCCAACTGCAGAAAGACCATCTACAATTCTCCCAACTCAGAAGAAATTGGTCCTTCCTAATCCAGATAGCGTGTTCTGGATTAACTTCTCCGTTGGCTAACTTCTTGCTCGATTTTCCTTTAGTACCGAACACGATGTCATCTACTCCATGCCCTATTATTACTGGAATCACCTGAGACTTCTAGAGAACGTAGTTTCCTCTATCTAATTTGACATATAGGGAAGTGCTCAAAGTGTTTGACATAAAACTTTACAGGCTGGAGGAGCTACTCGTAACATTGCTTGCTGTAGAATTACTCTCTATGCTATTTGCCATATATGTTTGTCTTATATAGGCTTTGATACCATGTAAAGAAATGTAATGAACTAGAAGAAGACAAGAATGAACTCACGAAGAGAAGAAGGAAGGAAAAAGAGTAATGAAAGTTTACTGATGAATGCTTAGACTTTCATTAACCTTTACTCACTTTAAGAATATATTATATAGAAGCTTAATCAAGCTAACTACCTCGACTAACTACAATACCAAACTAACCTATTAGTTACATTAAGTCATGTAATTACAGAAATGACACTGAAGATTAACTAACTGTTAACTACTCGAGGCTAGTTGGTAAGGTTGTTGATGTGAGTCTTCATGAGCTGACAATACACAAGATTTATCATTGTTATTAACACATACATCTCTTCTCCGATCTCCATTAATTAAATTTGTCAGAAAGCAGATTCTTGTGATCTACTTCTTCGGCAAGATTTCACATTTCTCTTGTGTTTTTTATGTAAATGTTATTTTTTTATCTTAATCTAAATTTATATTAATGGTTATCTCGACGGTTTTTTAGATTTCAGGTTTTATCGGTGTTTAATAAGCACTAGTCAAGAATTTTTTTTGGTTCCTTCGTAATGACTTTCACAATGAATTTATCGTCAGGAGAATCTTCAGGCACTTCCATGCATTCAAAAAGTTTTCAAGATATATTAGATCCTCATGTGCATGATCCGTTTTTGTTTCAGTCATATAAGACAAATCAATTGGTGGATATATTTGTTTGAACGAGCCTAAGAGTTCTCTCTTATGAAATATATATATATTTCATTAGTTATTTTCCTTATCACCTTAATTAAATCCTACATTCCATTCATTTACGTGGTAATTAATACTGACAGTGGAAATCCTACGAGTTTTTTTTTCATGCTTATCCTTGTCAACCTTCACTATTACTCCACAACTCCATTGCATTCATCAAATTTACAGATTACTTAACAATTTAATTAGAAAAAGATTAATATTTATTTTAAGTGCATACTAGCTTTCTAGATCATCAAAGTTATTAAAGGAGAACAAATTGGAAAGGAAGAGACAAATATTGTAGGCAAGTTGTTAGGCTTTGTAAGCATAAAGCATGCAATCTTATTTTCTACGTTACATTTTTTGTATATAAAGAAAATTTAGTGACCCATATTCAATAACATATAGTGGATGCAATGGAAATGAATAGTAGTGGATGGTAACAACATATAATCTCGTTTACACAAACATGAGAGGTCATGTTCACTATTCATTTAATTGTTTTTCAACATTCTAGATCAATCTAGAAAATTTAACGAGCAATATCATTCTAGAATGAATTAGAATTGATTTTTTATTTGTAAGTTCTTCGAAGTTCGTACTATGATATGAGATTTGAATCATTGAAAAACAACTCCTAATGGGCTGGAAAATAACATATGTATAAACACCGTATTTATGAACCACCGGTATCATTCTTTTTATTTTGGCTGGATATATGTCTACAATTTGCCGGCGTTATACAAAAAATTGCGCAGACATAACAATCATATCGGTTATCATTCAAAACTGTCGGTAAAGTATTGCTGTAAAATATCAAATTTCCACCATATGCCGACAGTTGCTTGAACCATCGTCACTACAACAAAAAAATATTACGATAGCGGTTAAAAAAATATTATTGTAGCTTTTTCATAGTGTTTTCTAAGCGTTATATTTGCTAACGTTATTAAAAGTCCGACCATACCATAGATTTTGTTCGCCGCTATCAAAACACCTTTTATAGCGTTTTTAAACGATGTGATAGACCTATCATAACATTTTTTCAATGGTGTTAAAGATCTACCGTAGCATTTTTTCAACGTTTGGCAGACCTATCATAGTATTTTTCTAATGCTATGACAGACTTACCATATCATTTTTTCAATGCTATGGTAGACAAATAATAGCATTTATAAACCAATAGTAAAAACTTACCATAATATTTTTTAAACGTTGTCAAAGACTTTTCATAGCATTTTTATGTTATATGATGCGCAATATCTTGTTATCATAAGTTTTTCATATTACTTATTCTTGCCATTGTACAAACTTAAAAATTAATATTTTTGACAAAATATCAAAAAAATAATAACATCACATAACTTTTTATTTAATTTCTCAAAATTGTTACAAATTATTGTCCGCTAAAAATCATAGTTTCAAATGACAAATACATATTGATTTTTACATAGACCAAGTAAAACTAATATCCTAATAGAAAGATTAAAATCTAGTAAGGCTCCAAATCTAATTATGAAGCTTCATAAACCGACGTCAAGGCAACATGTGACTTGCTTGCTTCTGTTGACTTTGTTTTGAATTATAATTGTAACTGCATATTTTTAAACAATCCAGAAAAATTAAGAATTCATTTATACAAACTGAATCTAGAAAATAATGTGAAAAATGTACTATTCAATATAATATTACTAAGGAGAAATAAATAGAGTAAAATAATTATTAATGATTAATAACACATGAAAATTAATGATTAATAAACCTAACGTACAAGAACAAATTAACACTCAACACTTATCTATGAGCTTTTACTCCCCACCCCAAAAATCGAATCTGACTTTTGCTCCCTCAATTCAATCATTTTACTTCCTATGAGACATTTACAAACAAAGGACAGAACCAAAAAGAATAACTACAAAATATCTAAGAAGCACATTCCTTAAGATTAATAATCCTGTACATGTTCAACACTTCAATAAACAAAAATCGGTCCAATAATTGTAATTGTGTCTATAACATAGCCCCACCAAGAATTGCAAGTGTCTTATGCTATTGATATGCAATCGGTCTAATAAAGATGAAAATATTAAAACTCCAAGTGTAATATAAAGGGGAAATGAATTAACCTAAAGAGAGATGTATGAAGTACATTTACCAACATGTCTATGTTATTGTCACAGCAATATAAACATACAATCCTCGTAAAAAGTCTCTCAAAGTCAGTGACTTGCATATTATAAGATATTTGCTGCCAATTGCTCTAGAGTCTAGTACATAAATTTCAGCTAAAACACCCAAGAATATTGATATATAAGAATATCTAGCCAACTATACCTTCAATTTGTAATTTACAGCTGAATGAATATCTATGCGACATCTGCACTGTAAAAAAAGAGCCATTTATGTTATGAATACTTAAGCTTATAAAAAACAATAATAACTAAAAATCAGTCCAATAATCTAATAATCTAAATGTCTAAGACCATGCATAATTTACATTTCAGAATCAAGAAAAAATGAGATGCAAAAGTTTAGTATAATTACAAACAAACTAATGACATTTTGCTCTATAAAGCTGAGGCTTTTTTCAACAAAATGATGATTTGCTCTATTAAAAGAAGAAAATTTTACCTTCTCAGCTTCTTTCTGAAATTTCTCCAAATAGCTTTGATGGCCTGAATCTAATATCCTTCACAAATTTTAAATATCCAGCTTCTTCAGAAACTTCAAATTTCTACATCTTCTTCCCATATTGGTCAACAAACCTAAGACTTCTGCATCATACACCCAGGTAGAAACATTTGGGAAAGATCCACAAAGAAGAGAAATAAAGCCCCAATACAAATCCATTACAGGTAACCTAGATCGGGCCTCTGAAGGAATGGGTGTCTTTGCTCTACCTGTTGACAAAGAACGCAGAATAAAGTATGTCTCCAATGCAACCATGTGTTCTAGAGAACCCATTTACAGTCCCATCAAAATACAGAGAAAGCTCTTATTATAACAAGAATCTCCAACTTTCAATAGAATCCAAATTAAATCCTAACAATTCATCATAAAAACGTTTCTAAATTTTCACAGAAAACACAAAATATAGATCCGAAAGTAAGAATCTAGAAACCAGTAGACCAAGTTCTTTGATGGACTTTTCAGATACACCAAGTCAAGCAAAAGTGATAAATTTAGAGCAACACAACACTACATAATGGTCTACGGTGAGCTTTGCCGCAACCAAGAGCTATGGTAGATCCCACCAATACGAAGTCTAATATTAATTGAACAAAAGATATTTATCACAACGCTATGAAGCCTTTTATTGTTGTAGTGAATAGGCTAAACCAAGTAATAGTAACTCTTTTTACCATATTTACAAAGACAAACAATGCAATCACATAGAGACGCATATTCAACCAACTAAAACTTTAATGCCTTGTATGAAGTTTGCGTAGGATCAACATAAACTTATGAACATCTAACAAGGTTAAAGTGGGCAATAAGACAATAAACTATCTACAATCAACAACACAACATCAGCCATCAGAATCAATACCAGTTTAGCATTATCATGCAATAATCTTTCATCAAAATAGATAATGTACTACAAGTCCTATAAGAACAAAGTTTTCAATTGAACAAATTATTAGGATGCATCAACTAAATGAAGAACATTTATTTATAATGCATATGGATAACATAGCTCGACCAAGAATTGCAAGACTTTTATCTATACCTAATATCAAAAAGTCAGAATATAAGAACCATGTCTATATTTTATTTTCCCCTTCTTTATAGCTCTAAAACTTCCAAAAGAAGCAGAGGTACCTGTGCAAACTGTGGCTAAAGTAGTGTCACGTTGTTTTTTTGGGAAATTATATTTCTTAGTAATCAACCCGCCATTACACAATAAAACATATTAATACTAATAGTTCAGCTGAATAACAGAGGTTATTCAACAAAGCATCCATAACTAGAAATGAAAACAATAACAAACGAGTTGGCAAAAGTCTAGCTTCATAACCTGTACCAAGCAAATCATGGAGAAACTGTTGTGTAAAATCCAAACACCTGCAAGATTGAAATTGAAGGAAAAAGTAAATATCATAAGCAAACTGAAGAAAAATGGTAACCATTTTTTCTGAATATTATTTTCCTCCCCATATTCCCTTTCTCCTTATAATTTCTAAGACTGAAACACAACGCGCAAGACCAACAATAGTATGAACGGTCTTCACCTACTTATGTACCTTTTGAGCATCCAAGGAATGACAATCAACATACCAAATTACCAACTAATAATGAAATAATTAGTTTCTTTCAGCCATTTGTTAACTCTCAAATTCTCAATAACAATGGTAATTTTCTATTCAGATCATCATGTTTGATACAAAAAGATAAACTTCTCAACAGTCGAGAAATTTAACTATAAGTAAAGAAATGTAACTAAATAGGTAAGTTCTTTTTTGGCTAATTACAAGAAGACAAACTCGAAAAGAATCCATAATATACTCAAGTAGATAATGGTTCAAGTACCATTTATTTGCATAAAAACTAGATCAATAACATAATAAGACAACAAACAAAAGAAATATCTTCATAACATACAACAAATACCCAGCAGCAGGAACACATAAGACATAAAAGGAGGTCGATGAAAATGGACCACTAAAATAGTACAAGCCTCTTCTTTTTTGTACATATTTAGAGAAAATCATATGCAAAAGAATAAAAAGCACACAACTTTAGGTGCAGAATACTATACAGTATACCTGCCTCCCAATTCTTTTATCTCCCAGAAGTATTGTTTTAATGCTGCAATGAGAATAATAATGATGTGTGAGACCGTGGTTTAATCCCAAGATCTCTAAGAAGTGATTAAAGATAGAGAGGTATGATCAGGCTTTATCTTGTAGCTGTTGGGACAAAAGAATGAATTGAGTATTAATATTGTTATAGAAGATTCTAACATGACTAAGGTTCAACTTCAATATATTTATTTCTAATATAACAAAGGACTCATTTCAAGGTTACTCAAACACAATGGTAGGATTACAATGAATGAGAAACTTAATCAATTTTATAAACTTAAAAACTTCCTTTATGAACAATCATATTGTAATTTTTTAAATTAAAGTATTTCAAATCACTTCAAAACTATGTCCAAACTTATCGAGACAAGAAAAAGGAAAGGAAAGTGTAAGAATAAATATTAATCTCCCTAAAGGCCAGGTCTTATAATATCCACCCTAAGCTCTTAGACTTTCATAAAGAGCCTTCATTGGAATTCTGTGGTTCATAGATGTATTTTTGTAAAAAATAGATTCAAAAATTCAGAATCACTAACACAAGCAACACGATAGCAATTTCACGTGCCAAAAGAGTTTGTACGCTCATAGTTTGGGCTGTTTTTACTTGGATCTTCTGGAAAAGCAATCATTTTTTATACAAAAGAACTTATAGTGAAACCCTCAACTCATACAAAACTTACAGAAATAATAAAAAAACAGATAAAACTCACAAAAACAGACATGAAATTCATATTAAATCTCACCTCGCAAGAAAAAAACCCTTCCCACAAGTTTTGAACTTAGTCTTTTACAGGGAATGCAACAGAAATCGAAGTGGGAGAGAGCTTCCACAGAGAGGTGAGAGAAAAAGCTGCGATTGCAAAGCACCCAGACAAAAAATTGGGAGTTTTCATTTCAAAACTTACAACATGCCCAAAAATTGGAAACCTTTCCATTTCAAAACTTTCTGCATGCCTGATTCAGGAACCTTTCCATTTCAAAACTTACTGCATGCCCAGATTCAGGAACACACACCCAATCAATTCTTGCCTCTAGTTATGAGCTATGAAATCGAAGTAGGAGAGAGTTGGCAGACAAAGCTGAGAGAGTGAGAGCTACGAGGGAGAGCTTGCTGTCGTGAGAGAAACCTGCGATGAAGCAAAAAGAGAGCTGCGAGGGAGCTTCACGAGAGAGAGTTGAAAGATAGAAAGAGAGCTGAGAGAGAGAGAGAGAGAGATTCTTGAGAGCGAGCTAAGAGAGAGCTCGTTGGTTTCGAGATCGAGAGAGAAGAGAGAGTTGTGAGATAGAATTGAGAGCTATTGTGAAAGAGAGACGTGGGTTAGGAATTTTTTATTTAGTAAAGAGAGGCGCTTCGCGAAATTTTCATTTTATGGTTTTAGTTTTCCATCGCGTTTTAGAGTAAAACGCGGTTGTTGTGTGCTATTACAACATGTAATTGTTTTAGTGCGTAAAACCGTTCAAGACCGTTTTCATGATAACATATAAGATCGATAGAGATGTATTTCTTACCCTCTGCAGTTAAATTTTATTTATTATTACTATTGTTGTTATTATTGTTTTGAACTATATTGTAATTTTTATTTATTAGAATAGACAAGATAAAAATTGCATATAAGTACGTAATTTTCCATATAAAAGCATAACGAAAATATTTTGTTAGTTTTCATACGTGTCGATCTAATTATCTGTTCCAATAGTCGGCTCAACCATTTGAAATATAACATATGCAACATGCTTTATTAGAAAAATCTGAGTCTTTATATAAATATAGCTACAGTACACATCATATTATATTAATAATTTTTATATTATGACTATACAAATATATGTTGAGATTATGTGGTGGAATATATGGTGCAGTATTATATTGGCAACTTCAGTTAAGACTTAAATCTAGGTAGATATGAATTGATAATTAGCTATGAAATGCAAAACATCGTGTATTCTGACTGTTTTGTAAATCACGGCCTTTATAGAATTTTTTAGTTAATTTTATTTCATACACTTTAAAATTCTTGAAATTAAGCCTCATGATCGTAATCCGCTTATTGTAAAGCCTTCAACCAAAAAAAAACAAAAATTATTTTTTCACTTCCCAAAATCGTCGAGCACAAAACTATTTGAAATTTTTATGGAATAAATGATTTCCTACTGTAAATTTAGCATTATTGTTAGATATCTGACAGAATAAAAACATAATATATTTGATATGTTACATTAGCTAGTTATAGTACGATGAACTCATTAGAAGATAAGAAATTTGTTAAATACCAAAAAACTTGTAAATAGTGCATTACAGTCGCAAAATTAGCGGATTATATGCGACATGGGGCTTAATTGAAAAATTTAAAGTAAAAAGGTTAAACTAATAAAAAAATATGTGTAGGGTGTGCAATTTGCAGAAAATCAAAGTGTAAAAGGGGTTACTAGCCTTAATAAATAATAAAAATATGAAATATACCCATGTACTTTTATTAAACTATAAATTAAACACTTAAACTTTTTTTTTAATATTTTTATACCCATATACTTTTACTAAACAGTAAAATATACCCCTCAGCTAGAAATTCTGTAAAAAATAACTTTAAAAGGCACGTGCCTAACGGCCGTTAACTTCCGTTAACAGGTCTGTTAACGGAAGTGAGTTAAATCGTTTTTTTTTCTTTTACTTCGTCTTTTTTTTACAGCCCTAAACTAAAACGAAAATTATAGGGGAGGGGGGAAAGGGTTCATCGCACGACAGAAGGCTAGGGCTATGGTTCGATTTCTTGGCCGGATTTAGGGCTCAAAAGCTCAAAATTTCTTGAGAAATTCTTCCAGGTATGTACTATATTTCGATTATTCAATTTTTCGTCCAATTTTGGGTTTTCATGGCTCGATTCTGTTTTCTATTTCGACGATAATTGACATATATGACTCAATTTATGTTCTCGTTGATTTTTTATCTCGGTTCGTTGATTTCTGTTCTGGATTCGCTCGATTTATGTTCTCATTGGTGTTCATGGCTCGATTTATGTTCTCGTTGGTTTTCATGACTCGATTTGTGTTCTCGTTGGTTTTCATGGCTCGATTTATGTTCTCGTTGGTTTTCATGGCTCGATTTATGTTCTCGTTTGGCTGGTTATGGGGTTATTTGTTTATGGAGTTCAGTACTATTTTGTTATGTGTTATGGTGTTATGGACATATATGGCTTTTTATAGGGTTATACAGTTATGGGGTTTTGTACTGTTTTGTTATGGTTCGTTGTTTGACTTTGTTTTGTTCTATAAAGGTGTTTTGGCTGGCTTTGTTTTTGTTCTCTAAAGTTTTATTTGTTCTATAAAGTTGTTTTGGCTAGATTTATTTTATTTTCTTCTATAAAGTTGTTTTGTTGTTTGGGCATTGTTTATCCATAACTCCTATGTTTTGTTACTGTAGGTGAAAAGGCAACAAGTATTGTGGAAATGAGAGATATAATACTAGAGATTTATTGTCGTGGTACATTTGAGTATGTTCCGAATATAATATATAAGAACGGTGAGCCAATTACACTAGATAAGGAGTTGATTTTTAGTGATCATATTGTTTTCAAAAAGGCATTGAGGGAGTATACCATTCAACACAATTTCAATTACTATTTAAAAAAAATGATAGAACTAGGGCACTGCACTATGCAAAGGGAAGAATTGTGGATGAAGAATACATGCATCTCTTACTCAAATTGAATAATCATTTCAAATTAAGACTTTCAGCCCCAACATACCAATTGTACTAAAACAAGGAAGAATAGAAATGTCATATCAACTTGGATAGCGAATAGGTACTTGGAGTTGTTTTGTGACTCACCTAACATGGATTTATCGGTGTTTAGGTTGCTGCTAGTATGCACTAATCTCAGAGTGTTGGAGAACAATCGACTGCTACAACGAGGACTAAATTACCAGTACGTATTGTCAAAATTTATCGTTTACATTTATTATAAGTTTTTTACTATTTGATAATCATCTTATTGAATAGGTTCGAAGAGTTATGACTGATGTGATAGGATCTCAAGGGTTGTCAACTCTTGTGCAGGGATCTCAGGAAACGTCAAGTGTTGTCCAACTTCCTAGAAGAAGTCCTAGGAAGAAATCAATTCCGATTAGTAGTCCTAGGAAGAAAAGGAACCTAATTAGAAATATGTGGTATTGGCTGTGATTGATGATATGCTGGCTATTTTGTGAATTTGTGAATTTGTGTATGAGACGCTAGCTATTTTATGAATTTAAATCTAAGATGCTAGCTATTTTTGTGAATTTATGTCTGAGATGATGACTATTTTGGTTAGATTTGTATATTTTGTGAATTTATGTGATAATGAATATATGACAGCCATTTTTAGGTGCAATTCTTTTTTTGTGAAGCAATTTTTTTACAGTAGGAAATAGGCAGATTTTGTTCAGAGTCATTTTTTGGTACAGAATTAAACAGATTTTTAGCACATGAATAGAAAGCAAAAAAAAAATCATTAATGAAGCAGATTTCCTTCATTCATGATGATAAACTAGATATGAAAAATACGTTAAAATTGAAATGAGGGCTTAAAAATGAGGGGAAAGAAGAGAGTTATTTATATGAGTAAAGTAGTGTAGGTAAATGGAGGTAAATAATAGAAATTGAAGGAAATAACAGAGGAAATTGAAGGAAATGGACGAAGTGTTAATTTTCTGTTAGATTTAATCAAAAAAATTGTGGAGGGGTATATTTTACATTTTAGTCAAAGTACATGGGTATGAAAATATGAAAAAAAAGTTTAGATGTATAGTTTACATTTAATAAAAGTGTATAAGTGTATTTTACATTTTTGCCTTAATAATACTAATACTAGAACAACCCTTATTAGTTGAGCCATTAAAACCTTGGTTAGTTCTACTTAAGTTAATTGGATAAGATTTAATTAAAAATTACTTTCTTTAATCAGGGATTAGAATATTGATTATTCTTAAGCATTCGACGCGTAGAATTAATCAACTGAATATTCATAATTTATAATTAGGCACTTTATCCACTACAAGAAAAACGGTCATTTACAATAATTAAACGACGACGGTTCACGTAACCGTTGTCATAGATCAAACACGAGACAATAATGCAACGGTTCGAGCAACCGTGGCAATAGAATGTGCATTTGCGACAGTTCTCTCCAAACTGTCGCTTTAGGTCTATAAATTGCCACGGTTTATCTTAAACGTCAACACATTTTCATATAGGCTTCAGAACAGTTTCGTTTTGGTTTTTTTATTAGGCCTTGCTACGGTTCAAGTAAACCATCACCATTGACAACCCTAAATATTGTTTTCGGGTTTCACTTCCCCGACTTTCCCTCATTTTCTTTTCTCTTCCAGTCACGAACCCTAGTCATTTCTCTCTCTTCTAGTCGTGCATACTAGCATTTTTTCTCCTTAATCTGCAGCTTTGTTCTCCATTTTCTCATTAATTGGCGCCGATGACCTCACCCACCTCTCAGCTCTTCAATCGTCACTGGCCACTCAATTTGTTGCGTGAATCCTAGCCAGTTTTCTCCTCTGCATGAACCTCTGAGGTGTGCATGTTTGGCTGTTTGGCTCGGACGACAGGTGACGATTCTTCTTCTCCGAGGTAATATTTGTGCTTCCATTTTTTATTTGTAGCTTTTGTTAGGTCTTTATTAACTATTACTCTATTTCTTCTTCCTTCTTCATCTCGTTCTATCCGGAAGGTGAAATGGAATTAGCTTTCTCACCTTAATTATGGCATCTGAGATTTCTTGAATTCTAAATTCTGCGTGATCTCGATGATTTTTTGTAGTCGTTTCTGATTTCATGAGTTCTTATTTTCCTTTTGGCTATCGAGAAAATGCTGGAATAAGAGAAGAAGAATTTTATGGGAATTATATACAAATCTTTGTGGTTTTTAGTTTGAGGTATTGGAAGTTTGGAGATGGATAACAATATTTGATAGTCAATTTCCATGTTCTTATGTGGCTTCTAACTGACCAATATAAACCTGGGAACGCATCAGTAAGTCTTTTGTAGAGTGGTTTATCTATTACTAAGTTGAAGAGAAAATTTTGAGTCTCATAATTACTCTGCAGCTATATCCACAAAGCATGTTTCTTATCACCAATTGTTAACAATTGCTTTTCTTACACTGACTTTTTCTCCTTGTGCCTAACATTTCCTTGATTGAATGAGCCTTTTGTTTTATTTGTAAAATATATTTTAAGATTATTAGGCTGAGGAGAAAATGTGTAGCATTAGTTTTGATTATTCTATTTGTTTGGTCATCTTTAAGCTTTGAGAGCTGCAATGGATAAGAGTTGGATGACAAAACCAAGATTAAGATGGAGTAAATCAGTTTCTGAACTTTTCATTTGAGAGGAGATCGAGTGATGGATATACATTGTATCCTTGTTACCGGTGTGTTCATTGTTATCGTAAGACTAGAGACGTCGTCCGTGAATACCTGATACGTAATGGGATTATAAGTGGTTATACATGTTGCTATTTTCAGAGGGAGTCATCGGTGGCTACTTCATATGGAATTAGTACGTCATCTGAAGTCATTGTTAAAAATAGGGCACATGTAGAAACGCCATTATCATGTCAAGATGATGATAATGATATGCATGATTTGTTGCATGATGCATTTGGTAATTTATTCAACAATGAACATGATTCAGACTCTATTCCATCAAAATAACCAGTTGATGATGTAGATGAAAGAATGAGGGAATTCGGGAATGATTCAGATGTTAAAGACTTTTACAATTTGGTTAAAGATAGTAATCAACCAGTATATCTTCAATGTGAAGAATTTTCAAAATTTTCGTTTATTGTGAACCTATATCACATTAAATGTCTTGATGGATTGAGTGACAAATCATTTTCTTCCTTCTTCACTATATCAGATACTCGATTGGATATTGACTCTCCTACCGAATCTGAATGATCAAATCCACATCATGATATGGATATGGAAACAGAAGGTTTGTTCGCTCTTATTCAAGTTGAGATAATAAAATAGTGTTTCATTTAATTATCATAATGTTGTTATATAGAATCATCTAAGCGGCATACGCGAGGACAAACACAGTTGACATCTATATGAGCCAGATCAGGTGAGGATATAATACATGTGGCTTTCAATGCCCAAGGTCAGGTCATCGGTGTTAATAAAGGAAAGTTTGTAAGCTTTTATGGTAACTTCATCTCACAAGTATTGGGTCCAGAGCATCCTGGACGAGCGCGTTCATTAGGACTCGGGGTAACTCCA
The DNA here is from genome assembly GCA_003255025.1 of Datisca glomerata. NCBI lineage: Eukaryota > Viridiplantae > Streptophyta > Magnoliopsida > Cucurbitales > Datiscaceae > Datisca > Datisca glomerata. The sequence continues at coordinate 298,613 of QANY01013068.1, read as the reverse complement.
TCTTAAGTGTTCTCGCATAATCGTGGAGAATCGTCCACGTAAGATTCTACTCGTTTATCAACTGAGCTAGAATCTCAACGTGCACGAGTAGCTGAGTTGGATGCTTAATGCGCATGGGTGCCTCAGTTAGAAGCTGAATGTTCAGAGATGCGTGAGAAATATGACTAGGTGCAGGCTGAATGTTCAGAGATACACTCCCAGCTAAGCTTAATTATGAAGTTTATACAAGGCTCTAGTAAAGACTAGGGTATCCTTTAGGTGTTTAATATAATTTAATACAAATGAAATATTTTATTATTTCAAATTTTCATACTTTGAACTCATTGGATAATTTGTATTGATAATGTATTCAATTTTGGATATCTAATTAATGATTTGATGCTCTATAATTATGCGCTCTGTAAATATATAGAATCATACTGCTGACTATTGTGAAAATATATACCATGTTAAAATTGTTCATATGCAGGAATTTTTGGGAATAAGCAGAAATAAGGAGATTGTGAAAGCAGTATTTTTTGCGACGATTTAAGAACCGTCGTAAAAAATTGGCTGAGGTTAAATTAGCGAGGTTATAACACCGTCACAGTTATACTTAATCTTTGGCGATGATTCTCGAACTGTCGTTATAGATGTGGTAAAAAAATTGGTAAGCACGGCGGTTCAAGTAAACCGTCGGAATACATAAATTGCGATGGTGTTAAACCGTCGTAAATGTCAAAACAACCGCCACGGTAGAATCTCTGTCGCAAAGTTCTTCCGATGGCTGTCAAAACCATCGACGATTCAATCTCGACAGTTCTTTAACTGTCGTCGTATCTATTCTGACGGTTACGAACTGTTACCGTAGGCACTACCGACCGTTGCCGTAGACGACATTTCTTGTAGTGATCGAACAACACTTAAACTTTCGAATTTGATATTTAACATTACTGAGATTAGGAAATCTTCTTAAACTTAAATTAATTAGTTAATTATCATCACTAACAATTGAAGTTGTTGTATAAGTTGGAATTAATTAACTCTAATCCTCTAACAAATGTAATCTGAAGAGATTGACCAAATACAAATGTCTAGCCTTTCAACAACCATGTAGCCGACTATTTGCATCAGACAGAAGCTACAAGTTGACTTTCCTCAATTGGATTTTGGAGTTTTAAGTGTTTGTCGTTTTAAAGGAAGTGCTATTCTTGCGTTTGTATAATACTAGTTACAACACATGTGATGCACATGCTATAATATTTCAGCATGTCAATGTTCATCTTATTAAACATTTTTCTTTTACAATTAATGCAAAAAGAAATACAAAAAGACTAAGAGATCAAGAGTCAAATTAAAAAAAAAAATCATTTATCTTAAATAAACACAAGAAATAAAAAGACCTCTTAATTAGTTATTGATTGTTAAGTATTAATTAATATATTAACAAGGATAATATTTTTATTAAGTTTATTTAAGTAAAGTGATTTAATTTATGTAAGTTAATTATACATAACAACTAATCAAATTTAGTCGTATCAAAATAATAAAAGATAGTATTAAAATAGTATATCACATGACTTTTAATATTGTAGGCACCCCATCTCAATAATGATACCTGAAATTTGCATATAAGACGACACAAATATTTCTAACTTGAAGGCACCGTCAGGTTGGGCTCAAGAGGACGAAGTGGTGAAGTCTATTACTCTGGATACAAGCCGAAACAGACAATTCTACTATAGATAAGTCTGTGAGACTTTTTCAATATAAGACGTGAATCAAAATAAACGATACTTCTAATTGATTGATATAAGTCATAGAAGCATGTGGTTCTCTAGACTACTCTCAAAAGAGATTATTAACTTGTGCTTGCAATTATAGAAATCACAAGTCCCATAATAATTAAAAATATAGGGGTTGTTACCTCTATTATTGTTAAACCTTTTGTCTACTAACTTGTAGAGATCAGGATCGTCCAAAAGTATATCTTACTTTACTTTTTAATTAATTATTTCTCCAAACTGGCAAAAAACAAATGTTGTAGATGGCCATACAATACTGCAAAAGACAGCCGGAATCTTGATTAAATTATTACTACTTCAAATCATCAATCTTTGTCAAACTTTTTCTTAATCTTTTGTTCATACATGTATTATAGTTAAATTAGTATTAATGTCAAAAGTCGCTACTTACGATGACTTTTGTTTAATTATATTGTTGGTACTTTGGCCATTGCTGGAAAAGGACATTGTTAGTTAAATTACGTACACTGTGCTGCTGTATGCTGTCATCCTACATTGTTTAGTAGAGTTTTTGGAAATTTATCATATATTTTTTATCTTTCTTTTTATTTCGAGCCATTTGTGTTTGGGATTAAATATTAATATTCAAGATATGATGTGAACTTAATATTATAGATTAAATATTAGCATACAATTAACAAAACTTATAATGTAGAAAACAATTCAAGAAGAGAAGATCTTTGGTCCAATTCTCCCAGTTAAGTATGTAAAGAAAGCTTTGGTGTGCCAGGCTATATAAGTATCATTTGAGGAAAATTAACGAAATGAAAAGAAGATTGATGACTTGGACGGTTGATGTGAAGCTAATGGTCATTATAGATGTTGATGCTAAAGAATTACACATTTACGTGGTTCACCTCGAACAACTTGATCTTACGTTTCGTGTTGAGCAACTTGATCTCACACACACAAAGGAAGACATGGAACTCAAGGACAAGTTCACATCAACGAGATGAAGTAAGTACGTATTTGTATGAAGCTTAACATAGTAGAGTTAAGCCCAAGCCGGACTTACCTCTCCAAAGAGTTGGAGGGGGTATTTATAGAGCAAACCTTGGCAAAGTTTGTGTAAGAAGCCTTGAGAATATTCCATTGTCTTTTGATTGATTTGAAGAGAGGTGACATTAAATGTGATTTGACCCGAATTGACATAAAGAAGATGCTTCTAACATAGCGGGCGACGATTTAGACATAAATATGAAATGGTCCGCTAACCAGAGGCACGTGTGATATTCTTTGGGTGATAATGATGATGCTAACCATAGGCATGTAGGCAGTGCTAACATGGCAAGTGATGATTGGGAACATGCTCTGTGGTGGTCCATTCATCTCTTGTTAGTGAAAGATTCTCTGGCATCCCAATCATGATCAGATCTGACCTGGTCCTCCAAACCTGACTTGGTCCACCCCACTTGATTTGGTATACTTGGCTTGACTTGGTCCACTTATCTTATCCTAGTCTGGTCCATTTGACTTGACTTGATCCCCTAATCCTGGTCTTGTTTATCTGACTTGACTTGGTCCACCTATCATGGTCTTGTTCATCGGACTTGACTTGATCTACTATATTGGTCTGGTTCATCTGACTTGACATGGTCCACTATACTGGTATGGTCCATTTGACATGACATATTCCACCTATTATAATTTTTTTCATCTGACTTCACCTGATTCACTATCATAGTTTTGTTCATTTGACTTGATTTAACCTACTATCTTGGTCTGATCCATTTGACTAGACCTGACCTAACTGCCTGACATGGTCTACCCAAGGTGGGAATCAATGGCTGGAGACCATCAGAGAGAAGATTGAGAGACAATTGTTATATTTAGTACATATATATAAAGAAAAAAGACATACAACTCCCTAAGAAAAAAATAGTAAATTACATCAATCTCTTTGATACTTGGTCCTAATTACGTGGACATTTCCCTATTTCAAAAACTATAAATACACATGTTTATCTCACTAGATCCAAATGAAAACTTCTACTATACCAGAAGAACCGTGATTCTGTGTACTTGATCTAGTTTCCTTTTCAAAATACCCTCATATGTCATTTATCATGTGTTTCAACTACTACTGCAAGCAAGAACATAAGGGAAGAGGTGGTGTGAAAGCAAAATCACAAGGCAAAAAACTTTTTAGGTATACTAACAAGATTATATCATATTCTGAAATTTTTTGTGCTTATAACTATTGCACGTCAAGTATCACAGCTTCTTATCCTATAGACAGATAAAAGGAGCAATATGAAGTCTGAATGATTAAATGGTATTCTTTTAGATCTCACCTAAATATACACTAACAATAGTGGAGTTGTGTACTGTCGACTGATTAAGATGAAATACAATAGATGTTGACATATGGGATATAATCAAACAAACCAATACGATATGCCGATTCGATTTCTGCGTGAGCAACAACGTAAGTGACAGTCCTAAAACTGGCAACAGCAACGATTCTTCAAACCTAAACCCAAAACCCCTGCACTAAAATGGCCATCAGATTAATCTCATCTAAGCCCAGAACCTTAAACTCGCTCTTCCACTCTCTTCTGAAACTAAAAACCCACAATGCATATCAATTATTTACTTCTCTCCCTCAAAACCACTCGGAATCCCCACTACCAAACCTTGTCAACGAGGTATCTCGCATACTCAGCGACCACAGAAGCCCCCACCATGACTTGGAGCTTTTTCTCCAAGCTTTCTCTTCAAAAGTTTCCCCTACCCTTGTTGAGCAGGTTCTCAAAAGGTGCAAAAACATTGGCTTCTCTGCTCACAGGTTCTTTCTTTGGGCTAAAAGAATACCGGGTTTCGATCCCAGCACTGAGAGCTACCACATTTTGGTCGATATATTGGGGAGTAGTAAGCAATTTGCTTTATTATGGGATTTTCTTATAGAAATTAGAGAGGATCAGTGTTGTAATATAGGCCACGGGATTTTTTGGATTGTATTTAGATCATATAGTAGAGCTAATTTGCCTGGTGACGCTATTCGGGCTTTTAATCGAATGGCTGACTTTGGAATTAAGCCTGGTGTTGATGATCTTGATCATCTTTTATATGATTTATGCAAAGGGAAACATATGACACACGCCCAACAGTTTTTTGATAAAGTCAAGAGTGGATTTAAACCGTGTGCAAAAACTTATAGCATTCTGATGAGGGGATGGGGGGATATTGGTGATGCAAATGAAGCCCGTAAGATGTTTGATGAAATGCTTGAACGAGGTTGTTTGTTGGATGTGCTTGCTTATAATAGTTTGTTGGAAGCTCTGTGCAAAGGGGGATATGTTGAGGAAGCTTATAAAATGTTTAGAGAAATGGGTGTACATGGTATTGACCCGGATGCTTCTACGTTTTCCATTTTCATTCGCGCTTATTGTGGGGCAAATGATATTCATTCAGCCTTTCGGGTGCTAGATAGAATGAGGAGATATAACTTGGTACCTAATGTCTTTACATACAATTGTGTTATTAAGAATCTATGTAAGAACGAAAAGGTGGATGAAGCTTATGAAATTATGGACGAAATGATCGAGAAGGGAGTATGCCCTGATACATGGAGTTATAACACTATCCAAGCTTACCATTGTGATCATTCTGAGGTTAACATGGCACTAAGGTTGATCATGAGAATGGATAAAGATAAATGCCTACCAGATCGACATACTTACAATATGGTGCTTAAATTGCTTGTTAGGGTGGGGAGATTCGATAGAGCCAATGAAGTTTGGGAGAGAATGGGGGAGAGAGGATTTTATCCGTCTGTGTCAACTTATTCTGTCATGGTTCATGGTTTCTGTAAGAAGAAAGGTAAAGTAGAGGAAGCGTGTAAATACTTTGAGATGATGGTTGATGAAGGAATACCGCCATATACATCTACTATTGAGCTGTTGAGGAACCGTTTGTTGGGATTAGGGTTCTTGGATAAGATTGATATACTTAGTAAAAAGATGGCAGAAAGCACTTCGTCTTCAATAAAAGAACTGGCAAAAATGATGAGTGGGAATAGGGTTTCCGGTGCATCAAGAAGAAGAAGTGAAGAGACGGATCTTGAAAGTGATTGAAGACCAAAGTGCCAAAGAAGCATTCCTTGGATACTTTGGATAAAGAAAGGCATTTGATGGCAATGAGGCAGTCATATTGAAATATGACAAAAAAAAAAAATGGATACTTTGGATAAAGAAAGGCATTTGAAAGGCATTTGATGGCAATGAGACAGTCATATCTAAGCGTATACCGGATTAACACCCCCGCGCGCGGAAAAACCGAAAAAATCAACGCTTTCAAATAAGTGAGCTCTACTTCTTTGTCTTAGTTGTTTCAAGTAAGTTGATAAATGGTTGAGGCAGCTGTTTGTTATATGCAGATCTATTATATTCAATATATAAGTAAAGCATGAAGGGTGAAGGTGGGGCTGCCAGTCTACAGAGTTTCAGCAGGGAAAGACAGAGACCTCATGATTCATGATTGTCAAATTTCCCTTTCATCAAGCCTATAAGTTCTATTCATTTGTAAAGGAAAATTGCTTTGCTTTTGCTTCCAATTAAATTTCTTTTCCTTTAGAAGTAGAAGGATGTCCCAACTTTGTCTGGGATCATTGTAGTGTCGGATATAAGTTTTGGGCATGGCATGTCTTTAAGTGTGCGCCCAATATTATTAATAATGTTTTAAGTCAGTTCATTTTGCTGTTTCTCTGTTTCTGTAGAATCAATATCTACTCCCCCTCGGCCCCACCTGTTATAGGTGGAGTTAGAAACTTCATCAATCGTTCAATGGGTTCGCCTGGAGAGCTATGGGATAGACTTTTTTTCCGTCCAAGAAATCAAAATCGAGCTTGATCAGAACAAGATGGTCTTGGTGGCTCGATATAAACCAGGTGTACGTGTTAATCGTCAAATCTTCTCTGGTACAAAAGATTCCTTTTAGTCGTTGCTCCTTGGTGTTAAGACCAATAATATACCCTGATTTGTATAGGAAAAATTTCCGAGGAAACAGTTTTATGAATCCAGTGAGACTAGTCGAAGTGAGCAAGAGTTGGCCAAGAAACGCTTGTATGAAAAAAAATGGATGGCCATGACGTTTAGTTATCCATACCAGTCAATCACAGTAATTTGGGAGAAGGAAAAGTGAAAATTTTTGCTGGTTTCTTGCAACAAGCCAAACCAACTTTAACAAGACAAAAGACCATTGAAATTCATTTTGTAACTGTACAGTGTCCCCTTTCCAACATTTCATCTCTTCAAACTACAAGACATTTCATCTCTTCAAATTACAAGACCAGACAAAAAAAATCTACAATTCGTTTGTATTCAGCTGTTTAGCTATCAGATTAGTACAAAATAGCAACATCCGGAGGATTTTATTCCGACTCTCCACTAGTTGTGCATATGAAGAGCAACTTGAGTGCATCATCAATTCTGTTAGTTTCCACCCTGCACATTTAAGATCACATCATGTAAATTATAGATATCCAATCTTATTCTGATAAACAAATAATAGTGTATACCTCCAAAAGCAGTCATCTTCTTTTTAATGAAGAAAAAAAATGTAAGAGCTCTAATAAGGCAAGAGCAAACAAGCCAAAAATGCTTCTTTAAACTGGTGCAGGGCTGCCTGCAAGAGCACCAGTTGATATTCATCCATAACTGAGCACAGCCATGTTAAATATATAAAGAAATGAATAACAGAACACTATGCGCTAATAAATTTAAAAAAATTACTTATGCCTTCACTGTGTAGCCACTGACGTAGTCCTCGAGCGCCATTTTTTAACTGCAGGATTTGCATATCTCAGTTGTAAAAGCTGGTTTACTTCTTGCAGCAGTCCTAAAAATCAAAGACCCATTTCCACCAAAAGGTCGATTGGAGGATGTTTCTTTTCTTTTCCTTTTTTGTTAGGAAGACAATGATCTATCTTAGTTTGAATCCATATTCCATCCGCTATCTTGATGACTCTTTTAAGACGTCCATATCATGGTCAGGGCCAAGGGGCCTGTAGCCTTCAAGCATGGTCTGTAAGATAAGTGAAGCATCCGAAGTGCCTCCTTTACATAGGTACTGGTCCAATTGAAGTGAGTATTTTATAGCAATATGAAGCTCCTCTTTGTTCAACTTACAGGAGATGATGTTCTCCCATTCCTTTGATTTTCCTTCCAAGCATATACCATGCAGCAAGGTAGCAAAAGAAACTGAATCTGGAAAACCCCCCATATTCGTCATCTTATCACGCAACTCTAAAGCGGTTTTAACCATCCCATGCTGACAAAGACAGATAAGAATACAATTATGAACAGCAAATTCTTTTGCCCACCCATCACTGACCATTCTTCCAAAAAAATCCAAAAATATAGACTTGTCATTTTCTTCACGCTGATTTGCTTTGCCAGCAAGTGCAAAAGGAACACTAATTGAAAACCCATTGACCAGATAATGAAACGTAACATTATTGGGAATGCACTTCTTTATCAGCATTTGTTCAAAAAGAGACGCGGCTTTTGCTAACTTACCTTCTTTGCAAAAGCTTCCTATAAGTATAGTGTATGTGACAACGTTTGCCTCCAAACCACATAACTGCATTTCTCTAAAGGTTTTCTCAGCTCTGTTAAAATCTCCCTTTTTGCAATATCCATTAATCAGAGATGTGTATGTGACCACATTTGGCTTGCAACTTTGTTTCAACATCTGCCCAAACATAGTCAGAGCAGCAGTTAAGTCGCTGTGCTTTACGTATCCATCTATTATGGTGGAATAAGTAAACTGATCAGGAACGTGATTATGCTTTATTCTCATTCGATTGACACATACGAGTGCGTCCTTCATCATCCTGGTTTTGCAAAAAGCTTTAATCATTGTATTGTATCCCACAACACCAGGGTCTATACCCTTTTCAATTGCGAGCTCAAAAAGTTCTTTAGCCTCGACATGATCACCATTTCTTACAAAGCCATCTACAAGAGTAGCATAAACAAAAGCGTCGGGAAGTATGTTTTGGTTGAGCATCTCGGTAAGGAGAAATTTGGCATTAGAAAGCTTCCCTTTCTTACAAAGACCACTCATCAAAACATTATAAACAGCAGCATCAGGAAGCACACCTTTTTCTAACATCTTGTTTCGGATGATCAATGCAAGATCAACTTCCCCTGCAATAACGAGTCCGTGGATAAGAGCTCCGTAAGAAACCAAATCAGTGTTGTGCCCTTTTCTTGTCATTTCGAGAAGTAAGTCTGAGGCTCTAATATAGTCCCCTTGTGTGCAATAGGTATGTACAAGAGGTGTATAACTGAACTTATTTGGCATCAGTCCCCTCTTAATTGCTTGTTCCAAAAGCTGATATGCTTCCTTAACTTTCCCATCTCTACATGAAAACTTGATAAGTGTATTATATGTTGCAATATCGGGTTCACAACCATTCTCAGCCATTTTTCTTATTGTCTCCTTCACTTTAACCATATTACCAAGTGTGCATTGAGCGTCAATGATGTTATTATACACTTGAACATTAACACTTAGACTCATCTCGTTCATTTCCATTAAAAGCTTATCAATCACTTCAAACTCCCCTTTCTTGCAAAATCCATTTATTATAGCACCATATGTCTCTAATGTAGGCAAGAATCCTTTTAACTTCAACTCCTTGAAAAGCAAATCAGCACTTTCAATATCCCCTTTCTGGCAAAATCCGTCGATGAGTGTATTATAGAACACAATATTTGGTATACAGCCTTCACCCCACCTAGCCTCAATCAACTTCCTACCTTCCTCAACTCTCCCCTCCTCACACAGACCCCTCATGATTATACAAGTGCTATAGTTATCCGCGCAACTGGCTTCACCATCATCTCGTTTAAGCATTTCATCATACACCTGATACGCAGTTTCAACCTTCTTATGTTTCACCAGCACATTAATTAAGGAGTTACAAGCAAAAATATCGGGCGAACAATTATGTACCTTAATTACAACATAGTAAAATTCAAGAGCTTTTTCAACCAGCCCAAAATCAGCATATGCGCGAAGGATTTTACTCAATGCTTCACGGGTCGGCTCTATTTCTTCACTTCGCATGGTCTCCAAGACCGTTTTGATTTCTGAAAACACTCTAAACCTCGCCAAAAGCTTCAAGAGCGAAGAATAGGCGAATCCATTCAAAGAGCAATAATGGGATCGGTTCGAAGCCCAATCGAAGAACTTCAAACCCAATTCTGCATCATCTATTCGATCTAAAACGAAATGGGTAACATCGGAAACGAGAATGTCGCATTCGGAAAAACGGGTTTCGAGGGAGTGCTCCCATTGTTCGTGGGTTTTGAGGATTTGAATTGTTTCGTTGATGAGCTTCTTGATATGTGGCCTGAAAAGAGAATTTGAAGAAGGAGAAGGTTTGGCTCCGGATTTGGAAAGGGGTTTGATGCGAGATAGAAGGGCTTTGGACATGTGAGAGAAGCAATGAATAAGAACCAGATGTGTTTTGGGGGTTTTCAGAGGTTTTACTCATGTGTGCTTGAATAGTAGTTATCTGTTGGTTGTTTGCAGGAATTGTTCTGTGGAAGATACGAACATGTTCTCTGAATAAACCCACAAATTGAAGACTTCGCTTAGAATAAATAGGTCATCAACGAGTAAATTTTGTTCTTTTTAAAAACACGGAACGAGAGACACCTATTATTGTATAAGTAATTGAATCAGATACATAAGTTTTGAAAGTTAATATAAAAAATAATAAGTTTTTTCAAACTTGAACTAAATAGTAGTTTTTTGTGGCACGTCAGTAACCGACTTTGAATTTGTTGTTTATAATTTTAACCTTCAATTTATAGATATAATAATCTGATTTCGTGAGGCCTTTATAATTAATTAGATATTATGATATAACTGTCATTCAATAAACGTTAATTTAAAAAAAATGATAATCAATGATTGATGCTTTTTTTAGCTAAATTCTGATAAGAAAAATTTCTATTCCATTAGTGACATTCTCATTTTCAGATATTCAGCAGTGTTTAAAGAAAGACAGTGTAGATTCGTGTTTCTTCTTTCTCCATTAATTATAGACATTCTTGAAGCTATATAGTTTCATTTTGTGCAAACAACTAGTCTAATCCGTGTTTATTCTTCCTCCATAATCGATAGACAAACTCGAAGCTACACAGTTACATTTTTGAAGAAAAATAAGTGTAGTTCGTGTTCCTTCTTACTCCATAATTGTTAGATTCAAACATGGAAGGTTATTTTTTTATTATTCATCTGTTTTTTATTAGATCAGCCTAATGGATGATGCATTGATTCATTTGACTGTTCATCATATTTTTCTATCAGTGTGTTGATCAAAATTTATTTTCATCGTTTCTTTTTTATTTTACTCGAAGTTTTTATGTTATTTATGTACTTTAATTTGTGGTTAAATATCATCTCTCGTGATTTGTTCAATATATGTTTCATTGTTAGGTGTTCAATATATGTTATATATGTGTTTCAATGTCATATTTTCCATAGATATTTGTTGTTTAGTCTCGTGGTTTTTGTTTCGAAGTCATTTTTTCTTGTTTTAGTAAACCATCATATATTTCAATAATTAGTTCATTCTCTTGGTAACAATAGTCAATGGAATGTTCAAGAAGAGATTTAAATTCATCTTATTATACCCCCAAGACAAGACAATTGACTGGTAGATCGAAGAAGCAGAGGATCCCATCGATAGACGAATTTAACAAGGTAAAATGTGAAATGTGTCATATGATCAGACGTAATCGAAAGAGATGCAAGAACACGGTGACATCAACCAACGGTCAATCAAAGAAATAAAAGGTAGAGATTAGATTTTGAGGATTATATGTTTTGAGAATAATGTTTTGTTTTTTTTATTCATTTTGATGGATGATGTTTCAAAATTTAATGGATGATGTTTTCTAGTACTTATTCATATATTATTATTATTACATCATATAAGTTATTGACTAACAATTATCAATTTTTTGTTTTATTTTTAATTATTGATATCAGCTATTGACTAATCTAATTTATTGGTTAATCTATAAATAAACGATCAAAGTGTGCTTAATAATATATTAAGTATATTTCAAGACAATGGTTAATTACTCTTTAATACTAGTAACACATATGTAGCGCATATTGATTGATATTCAACATTTTTAGTTTAATAGTACAAAAAAATATTGTGATAAGAAGTAAATAAAAAGATTCACAACATATAAGTCAAAAAAACACAATCAACCATAATATATATTCAAGAACATGTAATATCTATAAATTTCTTGAAAGATTTTTACAATAATATTTGTTGATGTAGTTGTATGATTACTATCACTGATATACTAAAAATAAACTTGAATATGTGGTGGAAGTGTTTATTGTTGTTTTTTATGCATTTAATTTATAATTTATAATTTTAAATTATAGTGATAAGAACTGCAGTTGTGCATAGTTATAGTGGGTCTCCCTGTAATTTATAATTTTATAATTAAATATTATTTTCAGTTTACCCTAAAAAATCTGATACGTCATTATCTATAAAATATACATATATTATTCTAGTGGTTTCAGTTGATGAGTGAGTTTATCAGTTCATAAAAGAAATCGAATTAAGAACAAAGTTGGTATCAGAGTGATTTTTTTCAGTGATTAATAGTTAATCAAAACTCTGAAAGAATAATTATCGTGTTCTTTTAGAGAATTGTTTCACTAAAGCCTTTTTCAGTAAATCTCTAGATATCATTTGTTGAGTACATCTAAAAACAGAAAAATGTCTTGTAATATTCTACATGCCCATACACGTCCTAGTGCGTTGATGATTGACTTGGCAGATCTTGGTGTGGCTCTCGGAGTCTATTGATTGTTGGAACGGTTTTGTGGGACGAATGATCGATCGATTTTGCAAGGACGCTTAATATGGACTACAAGAGAGGTATCTGATTCCTAATCTTGTATGTTGTAGATTAATGCATAAATATATAACGAATCCTGACTAAATGGAAAAAAAAGTTCAATAAAAAGTTTTTTAATTTGATTATCGTGGCGTTGCGCAAGTTTTGTTTTATTAAAAGATTCGATCTTTATTAAAAGTAATTTTTAAAATGGGATCGAGTTACATGCTTCCGCCGCACACGCGCCGCGACAACCAACAATTTACTAATTGATAAATGCTTTTGGTATGTTTGAATTTCGAATAGTTACTTCCTAATTTATAGTGCCCATCAATTAAGTATATAAGACATATACCGATGACATACCCGTGAAATTTGGTAATATGTTGTATATAGTTGAGGGTCATATTACTTATTAGTCTAAAATTATTGATTAATTAAGAAACTTGCTTCTTAACTAAATCTATTGAAAATATGTTATTTTTTAAAACGCACCTTTAAATGTTGTCTATTATATACAATTTCCCTTATTGTATTCCTTCGTATTGATAATTGCGAAAATTTCACATACACCTATGTGATTTCAATAAATGACACTCACACTCTCTTTAAATTTAAAAATATCACTCACACCTTTTATCGTTTTTAAGTATGAATATTCACACCCTCTTGGGTGGTGGTGTTCCGTTAAAATTAGACCAAATGACATAAAATTATCTAAATACCCCTAACTTATCTAATTTGGATACTATTTCCCATTTTTAAAACCCTAGGGTAGAGACCACATTGCCATTCTCCACACCAAACCCTTCCTCCACCCCCATGAGCCACCCTTCGCTAATATTTTTTACAAACCGAAACCATTCATCTTCATCTCCAATCCCCCCCCTCTCTCTCTCTTTCTCTCTCTATCACTACCTGATACCAACAAACACTAATTTTATTAGACGAATAGAAGGAAGAAAGAGCTCAATTGTTTAATTGTTAAGCTCTTCCACTTTGAAGTCTGAATTCACAGAAAACTATCGGCAGGCCATTTTTGTGTCGAATTTAACACGCAAGAGCTTTTATCGCCCCTTTTGATATCAATATTTTTGGGAGATTGGAATTTTGGACCGATGAAATGACGTTGTTACGCAAACTGTTTTTCCGGAAGCCGCCCGATGGAAAACAAATATATTTCCAAATCCATCGTATATGCAAATGAATATTCCGAAATATTCTACGGGTAATTAATTTTTGGGTATTACTTTTTTGGTAATGAGAATGAACTGGAAAAGTTTAATCTTTTCACGAGATGTTTCCTACATTTATCTCATTGTATCAGAGGGAAAACGCAGTATGTGGTATGAAATAGAGATCTGGAAAAGAGAAGAAATCCGAGCTCCACCACCTGCAGCTCCGAGCACCACCAAGCGCAGCTCCGAGAGCAGTAAGAAGCTCCGATTGTTGAAGATGGTGTCCACGTAATCGTATTTTAATAAAGGGGTAAAAAATTGTAATAGAATTGGGTTTGACATAATTGTTTTTTTAATACTATCTTAAAAGAAAATTTATCCTGAGGGAGTGTGGGTGTACTTATTTGGTTTACTTAAAAATGACATGACATGAACACAGGGAATGACTCATTGAATTTTAGGTACTGACGTGGAGTACTCAAATAATAAATTAATTCTCTCATATCATGTCAGTTCTAAAACATGATATATTTATGTACATGTTTATTTTCTTTTGTACAGTTGGAGGGCAAAATTAATTAACCATTGTTGTCTTATTAATTCTTTATGTTTTATTTTATTTTAATATATTTAATACGAAAATGTCAGTTTGGTTGAGATAATGTCTATTAATTTCGATAACCAACAATTTTATCTAAATTATTTATTGGTGATATAGATAATGTTGAATAGTGAGACTGAAGCTTTAAAGAGTATCGTGAGAGGTGCGAGTAAAAGAGTATCCTGAATCTTGCCAGGCAGCTACTTCAGGTGAGGAAACTACCTAGTTCCTTCAATAAATTAGATTGGACAGGTAAAATTATAACATTATATAATTGTGATTTGAATCCATGACCTCTTCAACATGGGCATGTAATGATATTATCACCCTCACTATATGACTATGATTCTACACGATCGCCATTTGATATCAGTTGCATATATGGATAAAAGGAATTCTAGCGGGCATAGAATCATGTCCTAAATTCTCATCAAAAGTGGAATCGTTGTTATATACTTTCCTGAAAGATATCAGACCATAACGAAAAGGACTAACACAGACACAATGACTAGGATTGATCATGAGATGCCTGAAGAGAATAAAAAGGATATCTTCCATAGCATCCTAATAAAAGAGCATACAGACGATGGTCCAAAAAACCTTCTACCAGCAATACTCAATAGTTACTTTCCATCTTGCCTTACAAAAGCAACCACACAGAGACTCACTATTTCAGCTCTCTTCATGCTGTAGAGCAATCCCAGACGCGATCAGAACATAAGTTCCCGTACCTGAGGGTGAGCCGATATCAGGTTTCCTTGCTACATATGATCTACCCAAGAGGGTCCAAATATTGATTTTCGATTTGATAGATGCAACGCGACAATGAAACCAATTCTTAGATGCAACACAAATCGCGGCGCAGCCATTACACAGTAAGGATTCTACTGCAAGTAGCTGCAAGAAAAAATAAAAAATGAACGAAATAGATCAAATTTAAGCAAGAAGGAATGCACTAATGAAATCGAAGGTGAAGTTTTAATGTTGAAAGGACACTTGTATACAATTCATTCACCTAATAAAGGCATGTCAAATCACCGGGCGGCACGGAAGAGAATTTCAATCAGTCTGCAAACAAATAATATCCAGAGCAGTATTCTCATCTGTTCTATGGAGGCAGTCCCGGGGAGGGATTATATTGACATCAATCATGGGTCTAAAACATTTGAATTATTACAAGCTTGAGTCAATTGAAAAAAAATGGAAACAAAGTTTAACTAATGTAACCTAAAAAAATATAGTTGCAACATGATTCATGATTTCATTTGATTAATTTATCAACCAGTACTTCAATTTCAAGAACTGAACACAACCGATCAAGAAAGACAGTCAATAAGTTTCTAAACTTACCGGTAGCATACAACGATATCTACAAAGATTTTGATCCCAATCCAATGACCATTATCGGTCTACCCCACCGGAGCTGGAAACATAAAACAAGACATGAAAGCCTTAGAGTCACAAAAACTTAAAAAAATCAAGGAATATATGCTAGCCTTATTTAATACTTTTATTTTAATTCAATACCACGAAATGTAACAGACATGCATTAGTATTGACAAATACAGATAGACATAAGGAAACATGCAGCACTCACATAAAAATGGCAGGGCATCACAAACCAAAACATAAAAGCATTGACATCCAAATAGGCACATATGCCATCTTTGCAGAGAGACACCCTTCATGTCTGAATCTTTGGCATCCCCATCCGCAAGTAACTTTAAAGATTCACTATATCAATTAGAACATATAAGCTTCTATAAATGAGCATTTTCTTATAAGTATGTCGTTCAGTTCCCAACATACAAGATATCAAAAGTTGACTTCAGCCCATATAAAGACAAAGGATACATATTATGTGTGCATTTTCGTGTGTGTGTGTGTGTGTGAGAGAGAGAGAGAGAGAGAGAGAGAGAGAGAGAGAGAGAGAGAGTTGCAGAGTAACTCACATAGAACTCGGGTGACCGCTACCATTAATGATTATTATTTCATCATGAGCTTTATTGGGATAGTACAACAAATCAACTGTGAAAATTTTGTTTATGTCATGAAAAACCATAAATCCGTATCCAGTTAGATTTCTGATGTACAAAGAATTAGAGCTAAAACTAATACTTCTACTGAAGGTAACAGAGAAGTTGCCTCCTTTCAAGCTTTCCACTTACATTCCTCAGCAATCCATAGTGATCCAATGTGTGACCTTAGTTTAACTCTTGACAGTTGCAGTTTGAAGTGCACGCATCTGATTTGAAGAAAAAGGTGGTACCTTTCTCCGAGCCAAATTAATGATCAATCTAGCCTTACCAAGCTGACCAATGTTCTTTAGGCCTTCAAGCAGCGCATGAATGGTATCAACATTTGGATACCAGTTTTGGCTCATGCAGTCTTTGCATATAGTATAAGCCAGATTGAAATCCTCGTCCTTACAAAGATAATGAATCATGGTTTGATATATCTTGAGATTGGGTTTGTACCCTCTACCATGTAAAGCAGAATAAACTCTCTTGGCCATATCAAGAAACCCAGCTTGACAGAACCCTTTGATCATTAAATTGTATGTAACCTCATCTGGTATAATCCCAACACTTAGCATCATATTCATTAATCTATTTGCTTCCCAGGATCGTCTCTTCCATATCAAATACTGAATTCGAACATTAAATGTTGCGAGATTGGGTATGCACCCTCTTAGCACCATAAGATTCCACAATCCATTGCCCACATCCCACCGGTTATTCTTATAAAAAGCTGACATCAATGTTGTGTATGTAATTACATCTGGTTTTATTCCCAGTTTTTCCATCTCTACCAAAACTAGATATGCTTTATCAGGAATACCCAAATCACAAAAAGCCTTAGTAACAATGTTAACTGAAATTATATCCAACTCAACATCAAAATTTCCTACATCTTTCAAAAAGGCCTCAATGGCACCTAAATCACGGGTCTTTGACAAAACCTTAAGTGCAGCATTGAAAGATTTAACGGTCCTACGACAGCCATATAAATGCATATTGTAGAAAGTATCAACGGCATGTTTGGTCATCCCAGCCTTACCATACAACATAATGATCCTCACAATAAACCCTTCACGGCGACCCTGTGGAAGAGTCTTCTGTTGCTCAAGTAAATGCTCAATGTAATCAAAACGACGAGCTCCTGCAAGCCGAGACACAGTATCTTCAAATGCGAAGCGATTCTCAACTACAAGCCGATTGTTTGCATTGGCCTTAAATAGCTGGAACAGCCGTTCAGGGTCTCGTTCTGCTTTAAGCTTTATAAGGGCAGGTTCTTCTAAAGGTTTCGGAATATGTATGGGATTTGAAACAGCTGCAGGAGTATCTGTAGATGCAATGGCGGCAATGTGGCAGAATCTGCGAATAGGTCGCAGAGAGAGCATATTCTAGGTGTTTCCCCAGATAGAAACTTATCCATCCATCAACCTCAATATTCTACAACTTATCCTGAATAGTTCCACTACACAGATCAAAAAGGTAAAAACCCAGCAGAAAATATTCAAAAAATTATGATTTCGTAGGGTTCATCTAATAATGCCCAATCGATTTTCCCAAATTAAAGCTAAAATGAATAGAGAAGGAGAAAAAATTTCTATACCCGAGTGCCAAGACGAAGAACCCAAAAACATTAAGAACCTATAATGTGAAGAAGACTAACTGATAGATATAAACAGCAATGAGAAAGAATTAAGATATCTGTTTTTGCTGAGAATAATAGATTATTGAATGAAACCCTCCACAAAGAAGCTAGCCTTGAAGAAGCGAAAGTAGAGGTAGACGAGTCTACCGAGTGTTACATAGCGGATCTGAAGGAGCGAAGCTCATTTTTACACGGTTGAGTTATTGGTTTTGGGTTCTATGGGGGGTTTGGGGTTTTAGGTTTTCCTTTGCATTTTTTTTTGGTTCTCGTACGACGGGACGGACCAAAAGGTTGATGGTCCACCGTAAGCAAGTAAGGACTACTAATTTAGTGAGAAGTGATTGGTCATGACTATGTGTCGACGTGTTGGCTGATGGTCCTCAGCAAGCTCAACATTATTACCAATTAGCATGATAATCTCTTCTTTTCTTAAACTTATTATTAGCTGCTGATCTTAATTTTATTCTTTTGGGAAGTCTAATTATAAGGTATCCTCCTTATTTTTGTCAAAATTTGCATCTTCATCTAAATTCTATTAAGATTTTTTTCCTGTGTAATGAAATTAGAGACAATCTTATATACAGCTATATAGATCGATTTCAATCAGGAGATAATCAATATATACAAATTGTATTTGATCTCTTGAAAATCTTCAACAATTTTTTATGGATTTAAAATAAAACATAGAATGGCAATTCACTTCCTTCATTAAATAACTTCCAAACACTTATCAACAACCTACTAATCCAAAATACTTGAGATGACCAAAAGGATTTTTTTAAATTCTTGGAAAAAGTCCATTTTCATTTTATAAAATTTTTGCTTACTCTCAATGACACATTCATATAAGCACAAAAAAGAATGCATTCTAATTCTTCAATCTGTTGGAGACATTCTTTTTTATTTTCTACTCCCTTCGAAACATTCTTTTCTATTCTCCACTCTCTTAAAATTTATCATTTAGATGAAATCTTATTGATTCAGAAATAAGTGAGTACCTTAATTTATTGTCCTTGCTTAACTCTTGTTCTTTTAATTCTAAAGTGATGGACAAAAGGGTGTGAACATTTGACAAATTATAAATTCTCTCTTGTAAATCTTTTATGAATTTTATTTCTAATGACGTCGATTCCCATCAATTCTTCCATTTTTCTCTAATATGAAAATCTCGTTCTCCTTCCAAAGTAAAGTTTTTTTTTGTCTGTTAGTATTAAAAAAGGTAAGTACTGTTGATACACTTCAAAAGAGAAGATCTTATATGTGCTTATCTCATTCTTGGTGCGTTTTGTGCAAAAACAACTTTGAGAGCTCAAACCATCTTTTTTCTACATTGTCCTGTAGCTTCTTTATTATGGAATCGACTGTTGTTGTTGTTTAATCAAAGCTGGGTGCAGCCTTGTTCAATGGAAATGTTGATTAGATTGGGTTTCAGTGGTGGAAATAGAAAGAAAAATGTTTTGTAGTATCACGCAATCTTTGCAGTATTTTGAGTCCTTTACCTTGAGAGAAATGGAAGAATTTTTTATGACACGGTTGCTTGCTGATGAATCTATTTTATGAAAAAAAAAATTATTCTTTTGACTTCTTGGTCATCAAAGTCAAAACTTTTTAAAGATACCCCTTGATCTTTTTTTTATAATTAGAACTTATACGAGGATCGTGTAGGCCTCATGTACACTACAAGATGGTTACACGATGAACGTGTCCCCCTCGTGTAGTCTACATGAGGACTACACGAGGGTCGTGTAAGTTTCGTGTAGTCTACACAAGGACTACACCAGGATCGTGTACCCCTCGTGTAGTCTACACAAAGGTCGTGTAAAGCTCGCGTAGTCTACACGAGGATTGTGTACCCTTGTGTAGTCTACACGAGGCTTACACGGTCCTCGTGTAGTCTACACGTGGCTTACATGACCCTCGTGTAGACAACATGAGGACTACACCAGGTCGTGTACCCCTCGTGTAGTCTACATGATGACTACACGAGTATCGTGTACAATTTTTGATCTTGTGTTTGCTTTGAATTTTCTATAGGTTATTGCTTCATCACAAATACAACTAAGATACGTTAATGACATTAACTGAATTCCAAAAGCAAGGGTCAATGCAAAGTGCAATACCCACTGCATAGATGTTATCAACACCAAGCTGACAGCTCATTAACTCTCCCTATTTAAGGAGACATGCTTTGGCCGTCTCCTTGATTTCCCAGTCATGAAGTTTTCAGCAGTTGTCTACACCCAGGTGCTTCAGGAAGGCCGAATTTGTCAATGACACTCCATCTGAGGAGAAAATCTAATTTCTTGTCAATTTAGAACCACTGTGTTTCTCCAAGAAGGAGTTCTCGTTGATGACTGGATTGAAGTACAGTGAAGCTCGGAATGAGAAGAAGATCTGTGACTGATTTGGAGGAGAAGTTTAAAAACAGTGAATATAAGGCAGATTCTGATGCTGTCAAGGTGACTCTGATTTATTTGCTAGAACATTTTCTATTGGGGAAGAGGAACCATTCCCTAATTGAGAAGAGATGGATGGTTTTGGTTGACGGCCTTCAAGCATTCAACCAATATCAGTGGGGAGAGCTTTCTTGTAAATTATAAATTCTCTCTTGTAAATCTTTTATGAATTTTATTTCTAATGACGTCGATTCCCATCAATTCTTCCATTTTCCTCTAATATGAAAATCTTGTTCTCCTTCCAAAGTAAAGTTTTTTTTGTCTGTTAGTATTAAAAAAGGTAAGTACTGCTGATATACTTCAAAAGAGAATATCTTATATGTGCTTATCTCATTCTTGGTGCGTTTTGTGCAAAAACAACTTTGAGAGCTCAAACCATCTTTTTTCTACATTGTCCTGTAGCTTCTTTATTATGGAATCGACTGTTGTTGTTGTTTAATCAAAGCTGGGTGCAGCCTTGTTCAATGGAAATGTTGATTAGATTGGGTTTCAGTGGTGGAAATAGAAAGAAAAATGTTTTGTAGTATCACACAATCTTTGCAGTATTTTGAGTCATTTACCTTGAGAGAAATGGAAGAATTTTTTATGACAACGGTTGCTTGCTGATTAATCTATTTTATGGAAAAAAAATTATTCTTTTGACTTCTTGGTCATCAAAGTCAAAACTTTTTAAAGATACCCTAGATCTTTTTTTTTTATAATTAGAATTTGTTATGGATGTAGGTGTGTGTAATTCTAGATTTCAGTGATTGTTTTTTTCGTGTTCTGTTTAATTTTCAATTTTTGGTCAATTACTCATCCTCCAAATCTTGTTATTGTACTTTTTTTATTATTAAAACACATTATTTTGTTTCCTACAAACATTGGCGTAATGTTTGAGCAGCAGAGATGAAAAGCTGGACTGTAACAAAAAGATAACATTAAACTAGTTGAACATGCAGAGGTCAAAATGTGGAATAAAATAAGCGAAAAAAAAAAACTAGTCTAATTTAGTTTATACCATGGCAAAATCAGTCTATTCAGTGTACAAATGGAGATTGATTAAAGCTAAAAACTCTCCCTAGTTGATTGGTCTTAGTCCTTTGAAGTCAAGACAAGCAACCCCAGAGCACCTATAAGGATATACTGCACCAAAGAAACAGCAGACTCACTTGTGATACATTATACATAAAGCATACATGTGCATGGCCTTGAAGATGGTGGTGGTGGTGGTGGTGGTTCGGTGGTGGTGGGGGGGNGGGGGGGGGGGGGGGGGGGGGGGGGGTCAGAAACACTAACGTACCTTGATAATGGGCTTCTCGGTCATGATAATCGTCACCCAACCGACGTAAGGTAAGAACCTGAAGAAATTAAAGGGGTGAAAATCTTATTTTTTCCAATAAGATAAAAGAAAATGTGGAGAGAAGCACAGGAATGTGAAACAAAAGAATTTCCAATTGGGAATCGATGAAACTGGGTTGTAATTTCTTCTCAATCCTGAATGTGTTTCACTTACCGAACTGCTAAAATCACAAAACCCCTTAAACAGCAAAAGAATGAAGCTGTTGTCATTCTTTAATAATATGTTGAAGTATAGCACCGGATTGGGAAAATGAAAAGTCGAGTGTTTACCCTACAGCTCTCCCCATAATATGGTGCCGCTGAAGCCAGAGCTGACCTTGAGCATACAAAAGCCTGTCATCCCCATAGTTGTTATCTCCTGAGAAACCAATCAGATGTGAGAAGAATTCTACGTTGTGAACAGAAGAAGTGAATATCAGAACCAGGTGATATGACTGGTAACTTGTAGACCAGCATTCAAACTCAAATTGTCTATTATAAGCAAGGAACTGGCACCTTTTGTAAGGACATCGACTTCTCCAGTATCATCTCGTTCATGAACCTTCAAAAACAACCAGATTAACATCAAACCAAAAAGAACTTTGATCATTACCATGATCAGGAGAATGAGATTCGAGCCAAGATATGAAATTTTGACAAATACTGCCAAGTGCCAGCCAGCACAAACTCAGACAGCCCAGAACAGGTACGATTTCTCAAATAAGCAGAAACAAAAATCATTGACAGTTGTTAAGCATTTTATTTAGTACTATCAATGAACCACCAATGTTAATTCAAATTTCCAGCCACCAAAGTTATGAGTTGATTATAATCACATATGGAGTCATGACATATATAGCTTAAACAAGGGTGACACTGAAATACCACAAAACAAACATATATGGTCATATGTCTACATTACCTTTATTACACGATGAACGATTGGGATTTCTCGACCCTGTACAAAATATACAAATAAAATATGTGAGCATAAATAAAAAGAGATAGTAGAAGAATAAAATAGGTCTCAAGCTTGACAAACATGCATTTAGCTCATTCTTGTTTAAGTTGAAGAGTCCATGTAAATAATCAAAATAAAAGGAAATGTACGAGGACAAATGATAGATGCCCATTGTTAGACATTCACACTCTCAACAAGACTCCAATTTGCACACTGCCAAAAGAGTTGAAACTCGGAAATTATATTTAGGATTAATAGTGAAACATTACTTTGGGTACATTTTGTTAAACAGCATATCAAAGATGAAAATATAATGTTCAAATATAAAAACCATCAAATTTCAGCGATCAGAAACCACAAAGGTGTGTTAAACCACTTAAGGAGGAAGACAGAACAATACAAATATAAGTCGTCAAAGTCTTATGCTTAAAGAGCTGAATAATCAGAAAATCAAAATGGAACTTCTGAAACACTTACATCAACATTGAAAACAACAATCTCTCCAGCACGAATAGGATCCTTACTCATGTGTAAGAATAAAATGTCCCCCTGGAATTGGTAGGAGCAATTGTAATTAGATAAAGGACATAAATAATAATTTCTTTCACTAAAACTAATGAAAACTCCAAGTTTCACAAAATTAACAATTGTTTTACCGAATAATATGAAGTTTTGATTTGACAAGATTCTTTGCTGGAGATTGGATTAATAAGGACAGATTATAAACAATAACAGTTGGCTTTAGGACATTCTAATAAAAAAAGCTCAATTTAATGTGCTTAGAGTCTTCTACAAAATTGAATTATTGAAAATAAGAGAGATTTTCCTTTCCAGCTTAAATCTGATGGTAAGCATCACTTTCTGAAATAACTAACCAGTTAGCCACTGCTTGAAATATGACTCGTACTTATTGGATTAATGACATATAAGTTGTCTTACTCTCTTAAAGCCAGGTTCCATGCTTCCAGACAAAACAACAACGACAGGAGACTCACTGCCCGTAATGCACATCAATCCCTTCCATATGATTAGAGCAGATGTAACTATCATGCCTGAAAGATTAACAAGACTGCTCATATAAGCCGATGTTTCACTTCGCTTCATCAGACTACACCTTTGATGCCACTTTTTTGCAAGAAAAGTTTATAAAAGAGAGAGTTGTTAATGAAGAATTATAATAATCTAAATATGGAGTTCCAATGGAATTATGAAATACCTAAAATCTTATCTAATTAGAAGATGTCCTTTGTCTGTAATCATCACTCTCATATGAATAATACCAAATAAGTAATTGATTCTAAAAAGCTGGATCTAAGCAATATAAAGTATGAGCTTCAATCAATATGAGATTTAAATATAACGAAAACTTCCAGGATATTATGCCTTTAAGCTTTTAGTATCGTAAATTGCAATAAAACAACACCAGAACCATGTTTCGGAGAAAACCTAGAAAACCAACATTCAAGATGTAGCCACTGGATTTAAAAGTGACCAATAATTCTTCCATCAGGTTTGCAGGAGGTTAGCGTGATGAAGGAAAGATGGATACTTTATAACAATTACATACTGACGACATTGCCAATTGAAATGTTTCAGCCAGTTCCCTCCATTTCTCACGTTTCTTTGCTGTTACCCTTTTCTACTCACTATTCCCTCTTTGTAGTGGAGTCTGATAATCAATCTCAAACCAATTCTGTCGATTCTTTATGGTCATACAACTACAACCAAACAAATTGAGACGACAGATCACCTCTTCTCTATGCAAAAAGTCGTAGCATTTCATCGAGTGCGGAGCTCCTATACGCCGAGCTCCAGCGAACTCAAGCAAAGAAAAAGAAAAGAAGAGAAAAAAGAAAAAAAGGAAAGACAAGAACAATTCCGATTTCTATTTTTTTTTTCAGCATCCAATTAAAGCACAAAATGATAGTTTCCAGTCAGAATGAAACAGATCGATAGCAAATTGTACATAACTGTCTGCAATTGAGAAAGAGAGTGAGTGAGTGAGAGAGATAAAAAGGAAATCGAACCAAGACTGACGGCCTGGGAGAGGACCTGGCGAATCTGAAGGGATTTGATGGAGTCGACGGTCTCACCGATCCACCCCATTTTGGTTTCTCTGCTTTTCGCTCGTCTTTTTCTTGTGCTTGTTTCTTGCTTAATTTGACATGCACCGTCGGGTTTTTATTTGTCCCAAGAGCCACTGGAAGTCTGGAATTAACCCACGGCCCCAATCTTACAAGGAAGGCCGTTTTATTTCCCATGATTTTTTCATATATAATTAGGTTTAGTTAGTCTATGTGCGTATTCTATTTATAATGATTCGAACTCTAAGTAATATTTAATGTTCATTTTTTGATAAATAAAATATTATAATCAATTAGAACACGCAAATATACAATGAACGTGCTTTAGGTATATAAAAGATCACAAGAGTGAGCAAGTGAAGCTCACAAATAACACTAAGCTACCAAAGGGCAAGCAAATTACATACCAAAGAGCAAGATTACCTTAATCTTGCCTACAAAAAGTTTACTTTTTATTTCTCTCCACATGAGATAAATGAAAGTGAAAGAAGAAAAGATAAATTCAAAATGGTAGATCTCCAGCTCTTTAGCCTGGTGTGAGGGCATGGTTAATGCTTCTAACAGAAAGTTTATCATCTCAAGTAGGTGGATTTTATAGTGAAATTGGCTAAGTTGATAATATAAGCTCTGGACCAAGCTATCAGTATAGAATCACTGGTTACCAGAACCTAAAAGTACATAGCTACAACAACCAGATTTTAGATCTCTAAGTTTCTAATGGCCAAGCCTTCTTCACCATAGGGGTTGGGATCCCTCCTATTGGTAGAATATGAAAACAATCATGTTCAACATGGGGTGCCCATTAGAAAAATAGACGGCCCATATTAATCCTAATTAAAAGATAAAATAAAAAACAAAAAATCAGTTTACCTTACAAGGTGATCCTAGCCGTCCATCTCAATGTCAACGGTTAAAATTTGTGAAATAGATCATTTCTTATTAGAATCTTAACCAGAAGTAATTTGTTTCCTTCTCATAAAAATTATAGCCCTTTAATTGCTAATTCCGTCCGTATTATTCCACGTAAAAATTCTGAGGGTAAGACAATATTGAATTAAGTTTTTTTTTTTTTGGACGGGACAAAGAGCCCCGATCTTTATTTAAGGAAATTCCCATTCTTTTTTATTTCTTGGACTATAACATTAGATCAAATAATCACTAAATTAATTTACTCAAATTCTACTTTAATATTAAATAATTTATTTTAGTAAATTAATTCTTCAACCTATATTATAATAACATCTTCAAAAAATATGGTTGTGAGGAGGAAAGAAAGAATTCACGGAAATCGAATTTCATTTTACATGGAGGTGAAAGATTATGTGAAGTTGTTTCCCCATAACTATTTGGGCTATAACTGTACATCGGAATCGAATTAGTTACGTATTTTACCATGAAATTATAATTTTATATAAAACAAAACAATATTAATTTTTCATTAGTTATTTTTTATAGGCTAAATGCAAAATATACCCATGCCATTTGACTAAAATGCAAACCATACCTCTAAAGTTATTTTTCATATTTTTATATTCACGTACTTTGAGAAACTTTAAAATAAATCATCTTTGTGAAATTTTTTTGTTAAAGATGACACTAAATCGCGTGAGAGTAGTATGTGATTAACTTACGTTAACAGAAGTTGACGTTGTTAGATAATTAAATTTAACTTTTATTTTAACTTTTATTCCTTTCTAACTTTTATTATTATTATTATTATTATTTTCTCGTTTATAGTTGAGCGAGAGAGTTCAATTGTGAGAGAAAATAGAATTAAATTCCAGTTAATGTTGACAAAAAATCATACAGAAGAATGTATTCTGAAGTTTTTCAAAATACAGGATTATAACATATGAAGCAAAGTTTAGTAATAGCATTTTATCATTTTTTATATTACTACACAACAAAATGTGTAAATAATATTTTCCATCAATTAAATTTTCCTGTGTTCAAACAACGTACCAAACTCCTTAATACTACGCGGTTGAGAGTTTTGGTACAGGAATTACCACGTGGAACCCAATTTATGGAGCAAATCAACTTCACTATCTGCCCCTGAAATCTCACCGGTAATGCTCATAAAAAGCTTCAGAATCAAAGGGCACATCATGAAATTTTGACCAACTCCAAGGTTGTTCATCTACTTTTATATATTTTCCCCTCTGCTCTTAAAATAGTTGTTGAAGAAGACGCTTTCCAGCTGAAACCGTTAGCAATAGCAATGGCGCTTCTAGTTGGTATTACTGGCGGACGATTGAACGTGTCACCCCAAGCGCACGTTAGACGGAAATTCACTACGTTAGCTACCATTTCTCCAGCAACCAAAGGTGATACGGTGAATTGGCTGGAAGCAACTTCAGGCTTATTTGAGAAAGATAAAAGACCCATCATGTTGTTTGACGGTAATTGCTCATTTTCAGCACTTCCAAGACGCTTTTCTGCCTTTGATTTTCTTTCTTTAATAAATTCACACAGTATTTTTATGTGTAGTTTTGTTTTGTAGTACATTTGGATCGGAGTTACAGCTAATTTTAACGGCTAATTAATTTGCAAATTTTCAGTGGAATTAAGTAATTTTTGGAGTGTTTTGGTATAAGATTCTTTTTTGTTTCTTTTATACTTTGTGGCTTATATCTATACACTCATGTTCACAATTACAAATTAGAAGGCAACAGCCTCCTTTTGCAGATAAGAGAGAGGATTTCAATAACTTCCATGTGCCCATATGTTCCTAAGTTTTCCATTAAAAACAAATTAGTGTCCAAACCTGCTTTAGAACTAAGGATTTCTATTTATTTGGTACTTGATACTATGCTGGAATGTATGTTATATTTTTCTTTTTCAATTTTTTGTTGTTTATCCTTAACAAAGCATAGCTCAAAGCCACAGATAATGCTAGAATCAGTAAGCTGAATTATGCATAATGACATAACGTCATAAGGGGTTGTATCCTCTGTTTGTTTAAACTACTGTTTTGTAAGGAGCAAACATGATCGTTAGTGAGAGTGAATAATTGCAGCACAATTTTTAGTGAATTCACAATGTCATAAGGGTTAGTAGTTGTACCCTCCTTTTATACTTTAAACTACTGTTTTATAATGAGGAAACATGATTGCTTAGTGAGAGTGAGAAATTGCAATGCAATGGGCTTAAATGAACTTTCTAATAAGTAGTATTCACTTCCCCAGGTGTTTGCAACTTATGTAATGGAGGGGTGCGGTTTGTTCGCGATAATGATCGAAACAGGTTAGTTCTGCTTGTTATTTGAAATTTTTGAATTTTAATCTTGTTGATGCAACTACGTACTGACACATCACGGAAGAGATGTAAATTTTCAATGATGGATAAGTTTGATGGTCAAAGTGCTGAGGCATGGCCAGCAAAGACTTCATTTCATGATACTTATCCTATGTTCCTGAATGTTTTTTATATGTTTAATCCTCCTGTTTTAGTTATTTGCTCAAATTGTGTTTCAAATCTTCTTGGTAGAAGAACACATTCATCCTTAAGATACTGTTAGTCTAACAATGTCGACTAATTACCTAGAAAACTAAGATAATGTGCTTTGTCATCTATTAATTATACTGCTTCTCAGTTGTCACTTAAAAATACTCTTTCAAGAATATTTCATGAGCTTGACTCAAGCTATACGCTAGTTCTTTTACTCAAGTATTTGAATTTTATTCATGTTGATGCGACTGCGTACTGACACATCACGGAAGAGACGCAAATGTTCAATGATAGATAAGTTTGATGGTCAAAGTGCTGAGGCATGGCCAGCAAAGACTTCATTTCATGATACTTATCCTGTATTCCTGAATGTTTTTTATATGTTTGGTCCTCCTATTTTAGTTATTTACTCAAATTGTGTTTCAAATCTTCTTAGGAGAAGAACACATTCATGCTTAAGAAACTGTTAGTCTAACAATGTCGACTAATTACCTAGAAAACTAAGATAATGTGCTTTGTCATCTATTAATTATACTGCTTCTCAGTTGTCACTTGAAATATACTCTTTTAAGATTATTCCATGAGCTTGACTCAAGCTATACGTTAGTTCTTTTACTCAAGTATTTGGTTTTATCTCACTATTGTCAGAAGAATACGGTTTGAAGCTCTTCAAAGCGAAGCAGGCAAGAAACTGCTAATGAGGTCAGGAAGAGCTCCTGACGATATTTCAAGTGTGGTACTTGTCGAGAAAGATAGGTACGCAGCAGCTATATATGTATATTTATAAATTCTGAGATGCTCTAATTGGCTTAGCAGAAGCCTTTCATGAATAATATCAATGTGTACGGTGGCTTTCAGATCTTACATAAAGTCTGAAGCTGTTCTGAAGATAATGGAATACATCGACATACCGTTTCCACAGCTAGCATTTTTTCTACAGTTTGTACCTCTGTAAGTTTTTCCTTTCTACTTCTAAACTAACGAGGCAACCAGTAGTTTCAAGAAAAAAACGAGACATCCGGTGATAGCAACTTTTTATTCTAACAGTCTAGGTTTGGTAATTGCAGGTTTTTACGAGATTTTGCCTATGACAATGTTGCAAACAACCGCTATGTGATGTTTGGTCGCACAGAGTCATGTGAATTATAGAATATACTCATTTATTTTAATTTGATATAGTCTGTATTTTGAAAACTAGATACAGACTACAAAGGTCTTAATTTTGAAGTGTATAGAACAAAATTTGACTTTCACTTTTATCAATTGAAACTTTGTAGCATAAGTCATTGAGCTTGTTATTTACCAAGAATCTAGTTCTACCATTGTTGTTACGTAGAAGAATCTAAGTTGGTATGATTTCGTAGATGAAAAACAACAAAAACAGTATGATCACAGGTATCATCGGCTAATTTCTCATTTCTTTATTTGTTCGTTTTCTTTTCTCTTATTCTATACATTTCTATATGGATCAGTGGAAGGTTACTCGTGAACGGAGCGGAAGATGCTGTACTTGAAGAAAGAAAACGTTTGAGAAAAAAGAGAAAATTGAAAGCAATTCCTCATCTGCTGTGAAACTTTAGTTTGGTAATTTCTATCTACACGACTTCTGCTTCTTGTGAGAGATCAAATTAATAAATTATTATTGTGCTTGATTACCTTGTCACATGGTTATTCAAATTGCATTAGAAGATAATCATTCCAAGTGGTTTCCTATACTAAATATGAATTTATGAGCCACAGGGATTTAAATCATGTCACACGTTCCAATCCAAGAAAGCTTCTTCCAGCTTTCTCTGTTTCCCTACACTCAGAAAGAAGCATGTACCTTGAAAGAGAGAATGAATGAGCCTTTAGATAGAAGTAGTGAAGATCTATGAATGCACACACAGTCAGACATTAAAATGTGAATTTATCTGCATAAAATTATGCAAGAGATTAGATTAAGATGCAAATGCTGTGTGTGTGTAAGTATATATATGGTCGAATAAAGGGTAGTTTTAGTACCTGATATATACGTAGCTGGAAGATAGTTCTATATAGGCAAGTTTTCAATCATTCGATCGCTGAATAGCTTAAGCAATCCATATGTGTATCTGCAGGACTTTGAACGGAAGTTAGTTTAGGCTGCATTTTGGTGTCGTTTCTTTAACATATGTTTGACATGGAGATAACCTTTACCCGATAATCAAGACCACTAGAGCTGTAATCAACAAAACATATTGATAGCATTTGTGCTTGGATTTACGTTTGATATTATATCCAGCAGGGATGTGTTTTACATATCCATATTGAGGACGGATGAGAAGAACAAAGCCAAGGAGAAGTCCAGAGAGAAATCCACCAATATGGGCTGAGTTATCAACGTGAGGCAGAAAACCGACGGCCAGATTTAAGCCAATGATGAGCATGAGACTCATGAGTGACGCACACTGCATAGAAAAATTAAAAAGACAATCCTGCTAATCAAATATCTGTTTCCAAAGCTATTCCACTAAACATTAAGCAGATTCTATGGGTTTCAACAGTTTCAGAGAAATGCTACAAAAAAGATTTACCTTATTTGCGTATATTGTCCAGTTTGTGATAAGCTCAGAAAGCATGGCTCCCAATAGTCCAAAAAGTGCACCTGAAGCTCCAACAGATACAGTAGGTGTAATGGACGGTTGGAGATGAAGAGAGGACATCAAGCTGCCACCAAAACCAGAGATCACGTACAGGAGTCCTATTCTCACTGTCAAATCCAACCGAGAAGTAAGGGTAAGAGAAAACATTAAGAAGGACGGAGCAAAAAGTTACAGGAGTTATAGCTGCTTACAGAATCCGAATTCCTGTTCAAGCCGAATTCCTATGAAGAGAAGGCTCAACATGTTGGCAAGCAAATGGATAACTCCAGCATGAAGCCAGATGCAGGAAATGAGACGCCATCCTTCGTTTTCAGCTACTAGTTTTCCCTCCAGCGCTCCTAGTCGTTTCAATCTAAAGAAAATAAAAAAAATTATGAATATGTATTGCTTATAAGTAACATTTATCAGAAGTTTCACTAACTTTAGCTTATTATTCAACAAACAGAAAAGTTTGAAGGTCTTAAAGCGAGATATTAGTTAGTTTTTTCTCCTTCAATGCATGAAGTCAACAAATAAAATTTTGATCAGGTGGGTTCCGAGACTATCTTCCTATCTTCCTTATTCTAAACTTCAATCCAATGCCTTGATGACATAAACTGAAGTCTGCCTCTCTTGGGTTCCCGTTTTCGTGTTGATGATGATCGCCCACAGAACAAAGGAAAAGAGAAAATAGGACGAAACTGTGACGCGTTTCTATTTCCTATGCCAAAATCTTAAGCAACACTTTAAGGAAAAAAAATATTGGGTTTCACAAATTCAACAAAATGAAAGATCAAATACACCAGAGAAATAATTGAAGAACAAAACTAAATTTAAAATCATAGATGGTAGGAGAGAGCTTTGAAGTTCATACGTACGTGTGTATGGAAGGGCCAAGGAGGGGATTTTCCTTGAAAGGCTGGAAGGAAAACCTTCCCAAATTAGGATAGAACAGACATCTATCTGCTTCCATAGTTGAAGGACAATCATTTTCATACATGGTGTAAGCAAACATTGCGATATTGGCCGAAAATATGAGCGGAATGAGCCATGAAAACCATGTCTGTGGAGCGGATGGGCTGAAATGTGGAGGAGGCAGAGGAGGCGGCAGCGGAGGTAGTCGAGCAGCGCGAGGCCCTGTTTCGATATCTGAAGGTATGGGTGACAACCTCTTCCCCATGGCTGTGATGAGGAAGAGTGCACCGTTGCACCGATACTATTACCGGCGGTGACAGAGATGTAATTGTGCAGCACAAAAAAGAATAGGTAAAGGGTGGCAAAGAAAGAGTTTCGCTGGCGTGGTCGTTATGTTAGGTAACATTTCCCTCTAATAGAAGCAGTAAAATTACCATCTACCCCTTTAATTATGAAATAACCCTACCACTAATTCTTGTATGCATCATTAATTGTGGTCAAGCACCAAAAAAAATAATTTTTTTTACATGGGAATGGCCAATTTGGACGTTTTATGTTGTATTTGAGTCAATCGTTATGAAAATGAACGACCTTATTTATTAGATCTAAGACCTCAAATGTTTGCGATAAATTAATTTAGGTTGTTGAGATCTGAGTTTATCAGTCCAAATAAAAAGAAAAGATCTCTCTCTTGTTAGATCCCAAATAAGAAAGATCCATTTCTTGGTATTTATAAGGGTTGAACTCTAAATCATATGAAAACAAAACCTAACTATAACGATCTAAGTTACTAATTCTAAAATAATAACAATAAAGGCTTACATCAACTTTAGTTAGGAAGTTGCCAAATAAAAATTTGGGATGATTGACTTAGACCCCGTTTGGCTCAGTTTATAAGTTGTAGTTTATAACTTATAACTTAAATAAATAAATAGTTTATTTTTAAGAAGACGTTTGACGCAGTTTATTGAAATTAGCTAGCAACTTATTTAAGCTAATACCTTTAAGCTAAACTAATATAGCTTTTTAATTTAAAATTCTTTTAATTTTCTCACATGTCCAAAATTACCCCATCTTTTTTAAAACTACACAAACATACATCTCTTGTTCAAGACAGATCTATGAAATTTGAATGAAACCGTGCTCCTTTGAACTGGAGTGGTGACGTCGATGCAATCATTGATTCTTTTGGCAGTGCTTTTCCCGATGTCAGCAATTCGGTCAAGGTCACGGGTCGGGGAGTTGGGTCGGAGACACATGTTAGGTCAAGATGAGATGGTCCCGAGACATGGGTCGAGGGAACAGATCAGGACGGTTCGAGGTCATAGGTTGGGGAGTCGGGCTAGGTCGGGTCGATTAGGGCCAGATTCAGTTGGGGACATGGGTCAAGATGAGCTTGGGGTCGGGTTTGGTCGGGGACACAAGGTTAGGAGTTCAAGTCGGGGAGCCAGATTCGGGTGAAACGCGGGTCGAGATGAGTCGGGGACGTGACTCCCCTACCCTAACTCGAACTCGAACCAAACTCTGACGCCGACCCGACTCGACATCAATTCTGACCCCGATCACGACATCGATTCTGACCCCAACCCTAAGGTTGTGCAGTCAGGGTCAGGTCGGGTCGGGAAGACGAGATCGAGTGGGACACAGGTCAGGACGAATCACAGGTCGGGGGAATAGACATGTCGGAATGACTCTCGTTTTGAAAACAGACAGATACTAAAGAAATGAGCTAAATCCAAGGTATATCATTAAGAGAGATACTTAAATAATTTCAATTAAAATAATTTAATTATTTATTTATTTGCCAAATATCAATTTGAAATAAGTTATAACTTAAAATTAATTATAATAAGTTAAGCCAAACATGTTTTATTTTATAGATCATAGCTAAACTTAAATAAATTACAACTTAAAAGTTTAAACTATAAATTTAAGTAGAGTCAAACTGAATCCTTAATAGTCTTGGAATACATCTTATAATTTTAAAAAAAATAAGCTATTTCGATAGTAAACAAAAAAGAAAAAGGTGACGTTGAACTTTTATGTACTGTGTAGATACACATATGTTTCAATGTTGGGCAGTCTGAGAATTCATCTCATAATTAGGCTCAAACAAAAACATCAACATAACAACATAACAATTGTAATATATATTTGAAAGTGATCACTTTATACGTACGTTACGATACCAAGACTCAATCAATCAAATCCGTAGTAGCGTTTACAGTTCCGACACATACTCTTAGCTATCTTTCTTTTAAGATATGATAGGCTAAGGTAATAGACAACTAAGAGGAGGAAAAGAAGGACCAGAAGTGCCATGAGCATTTGTACAAGAATAGGTTGCCGTTCCTGGATATACAGATGTTATCTTGATGTCATTAAATACAAGATTGGTGCAAGCCATGCTTTGGCTGCAGCTTAATTTCACTGCCTCCTCTGTTGCCGATGTGCCATAGATGCCATTGTAAGTAACATCGCTCACCCTTCAGCTGATTTCTGTAACCAATTGTTAATATCATGTTCATGATTTTAGATTAGAGTTTATTGATCTTACATGAAGTGGACAAACTGGTTGACGAATGCGGTAATATTGGTTAATGATGATTGGGTTGAAAATTGAATCTAATGTAATTCGCTCGAAAGATATCTTCCAAGCATAACCACCCCCTCCTTATAATAAATAAATAACCATTAGCATCATGATTGGATCTTAAAAACTACAGAGGAAAATGAAAACTCCAACTAAATGGAAATTCAAAGGAAGCACAATAAGAATGATTACCTGCCAGGTTTTAATCCTTACTACATTGGTAGTACCTTTGAAGCCACAATTTCTGACATGAACTTCTTCCACTGTGTGTGTCTTCCCCTCTGCCCCTAAACTCCCTATACTGTACGCGTTTAATTAACTCAAAAAGTTAACAAAGTACCTAATTAATTAATAATAAAATGAGACATTAATTAGAAGAGAATGCGAAGAACAGTGTGATTGATTACCTTATACCGTGACCAGGTCCACATTGAATGTCTGATATGTTAAGGTACGAGGATCCGCCACCAATAGAAATACAATCATCACCCTAAGGAAGATATACAAAATTAATTAATTAAGATTAACAAACAAGTTCAAATAGACATTTCATAATCGATTTGACTAAAAAAGACATAATTTTGGGAAGAGAGAATTTTAATTACCAGTGGCAATTTTGGTATTAAAAATTTTAACGTTGGTGGATTGGCCGATGTTGATATCATCAATGTTGGGGCTGGTCTCAGGAACAACTATATGAATGTGAGAAATGGTAACATAATTGCACTCAACTATGTATATATGGCTGCTTGGGCTGTCAATGTGTGTTAATCCACTTATTTGAAGATTTTTGCAAGAATAGAATGCCAATGCCTACTCATCACCCATTAATATTAATGTCAAATTTTAACCATATAATTAACTATATGAGTAGAATATAAAAGAGTAATGTCATATACGTGGTTTGACGTTCAATATTATTACTATTTAACAATACATGTGTTGAAAAACTGAAAGATCCTTATAATTAAAATATAACCAAATTCTTTTCTTGAATGATTATTATTCCATCTCTGATAAAAACATTCACTATAAACTTATAATAATCCTTATATAAACTTTTCTACAATGGACAAAGTAGGAATTAGTTAAATTCTGATAAGATTTTTTGCTAAAGTTGGTAAAAATATAATTTAGTCCTCTGAATAATAACATGCCACGCTTCTGAAGTCTTTTTGGGAGTTGGTTGGCAAGTGGCCACCAAGCAGCTCCTCGCCCATCAATCTGTCCACTCCCTCCAACAGAAAGGCCATTCACATTGGAGAATACAAGCCATTGCTTTGAGTCATAGCCTTTCCATGCACTTATAATGTCACTTGGTGCTACAAGTTTTCCCAGTATCTTCGTATACATATATCCGTAGTAACATATATCATGAACATATAATAACCAAAAAAAATAGTAACACGCGTTTCATTAACGCTGTTGAACATACTATAAGTTGATAATACAATAGAATAGCTATATATTTCTTCTATTTCCTTTTAGTTTCTCTTACTTTTCCTTCCATTTTTATTTACACCATTTTTCAAAAATACTAACATATCCTAAAGCTTACACATTGATCAGCGTGACATAATCATGATAGACCGACATTATGAGATATGGTCATGTAAAGATACATTATGGTCTATTTTTATTTTTTTATGTGGAAAGACAATGAATTTTGCTCCCAAACAGGAAAAAATGTCCAGCGGCAGAATTTTTATAATATTTCTAATAATCAATTGTTGTTTCAATATCTAAAAGGAACTTAACATGAACAGTACTGTTAAGTCTTTTGTCTTGTCATCATAACAGATTTTTTTACGCTCGTTGATGATTAATACATTCAAATATATAAATTTACATTAGCCCTATAATTTAAGTTTTTTTAATTGAAATTTAAGACATATGAATATTCGAGGTCGAAAGTTAATTATGCTTTGTAGTTGATCAATTAACAATAGTTAAGTGAATGTATGAAAAGGGGAAGCAATTAGTAATTAGGAAATTAGAAGGCATGGATATGGAGAAATTAGGGGAAATTTATTTACTTGTGAATCATCTAAAGCACCATTCCCAACAGCTCCGAAGTGAAGCACATTATAGACATTAGAAGGAAGAACTAGGCATTTTCCCACCATAACTTTTCAAAATAGCAAACAATTTTACGACTAAAACAGTAATAATAGAATTTATCCTGCATTAAAAAATACTATTTTAACCGCACTATATTTAATATTATTTTTTCGTTATTAAAAGGTTTAGAATGACTCAAAAACAGTTCATCAAACACATATTTTGATATCAATGATTTATGAAAACCAAAACTAAACATTTTGCGTAATAATAATAAAAGCTGGACCTTCATTATTTAACTAAAAATAAACAAAACAAGAGACAGCTTGCTATCTGTGTTACAATTAACTACATGTGTAATTACATATATCTGCAGATAAATTAAAGAAAACGTTACAGGAGAAAGAACCTAAATTGGTAAATCTTCCGAAAATTAAATACAACATGAAAATTTATTTTGGAGATGCTTGATTAATGTAGACAGGAGTTGGGGACGACGGTTCCTTGGGCGAATCCGAAAGCATTGTTGCAGACAGCAATGGCTTCCTTTCCTGGAGTAACTGATGACAATGTGACATTGTCTAATGTAATATTGGTGCAAGGCACATTTGCTGTGCAGTTAAGATTGATAGCCACTTCACTCTCTGATGTCCCTATTGTATTCTGGTACATCACATTGCTTATTTGGACTCCTGTTGTCTAAGAACATTGTTGCACATTATAAATAATCAGCAAATTGAGTACTAACTATGATATAATATAGTACAGGGCAGGAGATGGATTGTCTTACTGTTTGGTTACAGCTATTTGGAACATCACAATAGAACTGATCAATGATGATTGGGTTTTGTACCGCTGTGAAGTTCAGTGTTGAGAACACAACATCTCGTACTTGTCCTCTCCCAACCTACAAATTACCAAATTAAAAATGTTTTTGTTACAATATCCAAAATCACGTTGATCTGATACTTTGTAACAATCTCGAGTTCATTTACTTGAACCATGTGATTAAATATAGAAGGATTGGAACATGCGACGACAACGTACCTGCCACGTCTTAATACGAACACCATTTGTTGTCCCTTGAAAATTTACACCCTTTACCGTGATGTTTTCTACCTTTACCTCATTTCCTTGCCTTCCCAAGCTCCCAATGCTTTATGTATCATCACAAAAGAAGAAACCAATTAACCAAAACATTTTACTTATCACCCATAAAGAACTTTGTGCTAAAATTTTATATATAAGTTTGTATTAGCCCGGTACTCGGTTATTGAGCTAGCTAGCTAATTGTGTACCTTATGCCATGACCAGGTCCACAGTTGATATTAGAGATGTTAATGGCTGAAGTGCTATCGCCAATAGATATGCAATCATCTCCTGTTTTACAAAAAAAAATATGAATAAAAACAATATTTGATGCAATAAATAAGTAAAATAAACTATGATCACCTTATTTGGTATGGTTATGAACACAATTAACTCATACGAGATAATTAAATGAAGGAAACTGATATGAAAATTCAAATATGCCTGACCTCTGATTAAAAAAAAAGGTAGGAAATACTAAAATAAGTTGGAATGAAAAATAATAATTAATTAAATAATACCAACTCCAATATTTGAATTGTAGATTGAAACATTAAGCGAATCTTGAAGGTGAATTCCATCGGTGTTGGGACTATCGCCTGGAGCTGTAATGTTTAACAATTCGAATCCAACATTTGTACTCCCAAACACAGTGATATGTGTTTGTGGACTATTTGTTATGAAAATGTTACTCATATTTACTTCATTGCAATAGTCGATTCTAATCATCTGCACATCATGTAATAATCAAACTATTGAAGAAATAAATATGGAGGGAGAGTATCAGTATGATTAACTGGACTAACAGAATTATTCTGAGAAAAATATATTTGAAATAAGTAATTTACCGTAGGTGCTAGCGTGCCACAGCCCTGTTGAAAAATTAAATTCGTAAATAAACACTTTATTTTTTAAATTATTCTTAACGAAATATAAGAACACTCCTGTTCTAAACGCAACGTATTATAAGCAGATGAAATTTATATTTGTATGCATAGAGAAAAGAAGGGGTAAAACCTGAAGTTGAGGATGATCTCTGCAAGAGATGTCCCACCACCCCTTTCCACGGCCGTCAATAAATCCGTTGCCATAGATATTGAGACCAACCACTCTTTCAAATCTTAACCATGTCGACACATCGGCTGCCTTCCATTCTCCTGGACCATCCGGTGCAATTATTGTTCCATTTAACTGCAAACAAAAATCAAATTAACAAATTAATTAATACTTGTAAGAAAAATTTCATCTTTAAATCCCAGCGTTTATTTAATTAAAAATTACGGTTTCTTGCGAACACAAGTTACGATGAATATAATTTTTGTCGTACGATATTTTCGAGTTGATTAATTACCGTAATAGTAATATTTGTAGCATTGCAAGGGCCTGAAAAGTTTGTAGCGTACACCAAAAAGGTTTTCCCATTTGGAATGACAATGGTAACTGTATCATTCACAACGCTGCATGCTTCTTTCCATGCCGCCAAAAATGCCTTCAAGATTAAAAAAATAAGAACACAAAATATATGATAAAAAAATACTTTAATTATCTAAAAAAAAGTGTCGATATAAAAAATGAAAGGGTAAAAGGGATTTACTTGTGTATCATCTGTGTTACCATCACCTGCAGCTCCATAATCAATAACGTTAAATATGTTTATGTCAGCAATCGCGTAATTAGTACACAATGTTATTGCTAATAAAAGTAAATTTAGGCTAATGGAAATTGAGCCCTTCACGTTGAAAATATTCATGGGAAATGGGAGCTAGTAAGAAAACAATTGGATTCTTACAATTTCCAAACGAGCTTAACTAAGTGTGTTATGTAGAAGGATCAGAAATGACTATTTTATAACGAGAAAAATGACGGTAGCTAAACCGATGATGCGTAATTTTTTGTATGAATAAATATATAGTTTGTCATATAAGGGATGATGCAACTAAATTAATTGTCATATTATCACATTTGGAATAGAATCTGATAGATGTTTATTTCTATGATTCTCATCTTTGCTGTCATCACGATCAAGTGATTTAATCCATTATTATCTAATTCCAGAAAATTGAATCAGTTAATTTTGGAAAACGCAACATTTCTTTCCAGAAATTTGTAAAATGTTTCTAAAATGAGAATTGCCAGTTTTACATGAAGGATAATAATCTTTAAAAAATAAGAAGAAAAAATTGAATTTAATATGATTACTTACTGAACTTGGCTAAAATTTCTGTTTGCAGAATAACATTGACAAGGATTTTGGAACTTATTAATGAATAATGATCAGCAGCAGGGGACAATTAAGATTATAGAGAAGCTGAAGCCAGCACATTCATACATTCCATTGGTCAGAATTTATCTGGAGTGCCAATGCAACCCTCAACCTTAGCCATGGAGTGCCAATGCAATTCGTAACCATTTAGAGAATGTGTTTGAATCTCAAAGAATAGAAAAGAAATGAAACTGTCAATAAATGTATTTTCATTATTTGGAATTTTTTTATATGATATGAAAAGGAAAATAATTATAATAATAACTATTCATAATTTCTTACCCTTCTTTCTAATTTTTCCTACTTTATTCATATTTTTCGTAGTCATAAGGTCTGTTTTGAGTGCATAGTGAATGCCTCTGTTTTGCCACTTTCAGCTCTTGCTGGAATAGTTCCTCACAATATCTTGGTGTCTTTCAAACATGAGAACAGCACATTTTGAACCTTATATTTGTGTTCACAATCAACATTCGTTAACTACCTTTTATTCATGTAACATTCACCAGATGTTGCGGGTGGTGTTGTTAATCACTAATGACTTGTAGTTCAACGAGTATACTGACAAAATTGATGAAACTATAAATGACTAAATTAACAGCAAGCACAAACTGAAATCATGAAATTTATGGTTTAACCAATCATGGAAGGCTGGGACTTGAGGTATAGAGATGGCAGGAGTTCTAAGCAAGCAGAAACTCAAACAAGGCAAAAACCAGAACCACCATCTGCTACCCAGTTTACTACCATTAAAAGTTTTATTTCTTTGGTTTTCTTTACAACAACATTACTCAAACCCACAAGTTGCAGACATGACTCTAACATGATTACACCACTAACTCAGGCCCTGAAACAAACAAAAAGAGAACAAAAACTTCAGCCTAGGTTATCTCTTTCTAGTTTCTAGTTTCTACACTGCAGAGGTAGATTTTTCTGAATCACCATTGCAGAGATTGAACCCATACCAAACACCATTAGGAATGAAGGTGTTGTAATGGAATGTGACAGACTTGCTATAGTACCCATAAATTGTCACTCTGTCCGGTTTCCAACCATCATACCCAGTCCTGTAGAGGTATAGATAGCAAATCTGGTACGCGCAGGGTCCGTTTATATCGAAAGTATCGGTAGAGCACCGCTCGAAAGTTTTTGAATACGGATCATCAATCCTAGGCAGATATACCTGGCAGTCCACGTAAGAGTTAAAATCTATTTCATAAGAAAGTTGCATGACTGATGAGAAAGGAAGACATCCTCAAACAACTCTTAATGGTACAGATTCATAGCAGCTAACAGCCTATATTTTAACCAAAATAAACCAAAAATCTCAGAATTGCCCAAAAGTATAGATAGCAAAGAGCATCTATGACGTGAGAATTCAACAGTCATCAACAATTGTGTGAAGAGCATTGTTCTTGCATATTATAAGAAAAAAAAGTTGTGAACATAAAGGAGTGGCGTATATGAGTACATGTTGTGGAATGCAATTATTCTTAGAACACAGCACTATCCATAATTATCCATGCAAAATTCAGAGTAGGGGTAAAAAATGACCTGATTGCCATAAGCGTCGCCAAATGCTATACTAACTTGATCTCGAGTGTAGGTTGGTGATGAGC
The DNA here is from genome assembly GCA_003255025.1 of Datisca glomerata. Classification (NCBI taxonomy): domain Eukaryota; kingdom Viridiplantae; phylum Streptophyta; class Magnoliopsida; order Cucurbitales; family Datiscaceae; genus Datisca; species Datisca glomerata. The sequence goes on along the minus strand of QANY01013068.1, from coordinate 257,087 downwards.
AGCTGGTTTTTATTGATATTGTGTAAGAACAGCTTCTTGCATTCTACAAAATGGGGGTGGGGATGGAGTGAGAAATCAATACAATGTTATTAAGTTAATTATACAGGAAAAAAATAATTTGGCCTGGTTTGCTTGTGATTAAAAACCTTTTTAAACATTGAAATAACACTATTTTAATTGACAATCATTTCATATCCATCTTTCTATGAAGCCCTTGAATACCCCAAAGAGGATGTAGAAGTTTAAATTCTAACATCCAAGAGAACTGAAGACAAGGAATCCAACCAGGTTTTTTAGAAACAAAAACTGAGAAAAGAATGCCTTGCCAATTTGACAGGACCCTGATTAACATGTAAAGAATTTTCCACCCCTAAAAAATCCTAGAATTTCGCTCCCTCCAAATAAACCAAAAAACGTCTAAGGGAATCATCATCCAAAAAACAGGCCGAATCACATTACAACACACATTCTTCCAAGAAAAAAGAAAACCCAAAATGTCTCTAGGCATTGCCTACTGAACATTCAGAGAACACAAGATAATGTTTTATATCATCATTGAGAACGAACAGTGAAGGAAAAGGTGGATGTTTGACTCCTCTTGCGCTTTGCCCAAAGGGCACCTATTGGGAAGACAAAAACCTTTTGTGTTTTTGAATTAATTAAACTAAGCACCCCAAAAAACTGACCCTAAAACTAGTTCTTCCTTCTTAATTCCATTTTGATTTTGGTTATCTTTGAATCGAAAAGTTACTGATTCAAACTTTTGATTAAGTTAATTATATGAAAAAATAAGTATTGGAAATATTGATTTCCTACTTAATCTATATAGTCCCAGACAGTGGAACAAAGGATTATACAGGACCTACACTGAGGTACTGACAGTGATTCTCAAATATCGCCAGAACAGAGTGGGTGATTCTCTCTCACTCTCTCTCCAATTTTTCTTATGAAGGAAATTTTCCAATTGAAAAGTTACTTCAAAGACTCAAAGCAAGTATAACACTCGTAAAGATCATTCCTTGTCGAGCAAACGACAGACCAAAAGATAGAAAAAGAATTTCAGTCAACCAAAAACGTAAACGTTTTTCAGTTGGTATAGCAGCATAAAGCATCTCTCTTTTCAAAAACTTGACAACTGAATTCCTAATAACCAAGAGAGGTCCATCTATTCCTTCAGAAATATTCAAATCCTGCAACTTCTCCCACCGGAGGAAGAAAAACAATCATACCTGGGTATCGTTGAACTTGAAGGATTCAAGAGTATGAGGCTGCTGAACGATGGATCTAGCTTCTGAGAGGGCGAAAATGAAAAGGGCAAAATGGAGGAGAAAAGCACCTTGTTTCATCTTCATCGCCTCCATGACTTTGTTCAGCTCGGCATAAAAAAAGAAAGAGTGCAGAATAATTAACCCTTCACACAGCATCTGAATTGAAGTACTTCTAATCAATAAGCCATGTGATGCACGGTAAGATCATTCGACAACATAGTATTTTTTACCCTGGATGCCTATATCCAGCGATGCAATTTTTCTACTAAATATGATTATATAATAATTCTTTTTTTAAAAACTGATAAATAATAATTCTTAGTTTTGTATCTTCACTTTCAGTTTTAAACTGGCTTTGGTGACTTTTTTGGGGTTAATTACACGTATGATCATCTAACTTTGCACATTGTTTTTAATTGGTTTCTTAATTTCAAAATAAGCAATTTGGTCATCAAAATCGGAATTGATTGACGTGGATGTTGATCAGACGATGACGTGATTGCTAAACTTACCATTTTAGAGGGAATGCTAGATCTGAACCGTCCAACTGATTAAATGTTAAAAATTAAGAAAAAAAGTTAATTTTTTTTACAGTTTTAAGAAACTGATGGACGTGTCTGTCGTTAGAGACAATCCCTTTCCACTTTTGCTGTCCAAACAAATTTGAATTGACTGGTGGTCTGGAATCCATAATTCTATTATTGATTGATAAAGATTAAAAGAAAAAACAAAGACAAAGACAAAGCACTGAATCTTTCACTATCACACATCAATGCCATGTATAGCTCTTGAGACTTCTCCACCCTCTTCTATTCGCTACCATCCAATTTTCTGACCCACACTATCATCTTCTTCACATCTTCGTTTCAAAGTTATCTTAAAAAAATATGCTTTCCTTAAACTTTTTCAAATTTAAATATTCAATGACTTCAGCTCAGTATCAGGTGTTCACCGTCTGTTCCTTTCTGATCTATGAGTAATCTAATTTCCAAATGAGCACCTTCAGTAGAACAACAAAAAAGGGATGTCAATAAAATTCGTTTTTCAACTCAAAATCATTATCCAGTCAATAAAATTCTTTTTTCAACTCAAAATCAATATCCACAATTAACAGGAATAACAGGAATAATTTTCGGTATTCAGACACGTTAGCAGAGAAAAAAGATAATTAAAACGGATACACGAAAGCATGATGACAATAGTTAAATTTGTCATGTTGCCAGATCTAAAAAAACTGATCTGAAGTTACTGGTCTAGTCAAATAGTCGAAGTATAAAAATTATATAGGAAGCCACATAACCCAAAAAAGCCAATCAAAGTAGAAAGAAAAATTACCACTGTGGCAGAGCTGGCAACCATCATCACGACAACCTAATTCACCACGTTACATCCAATTATTCAAATTTAAAAAGTTGTTAATACTGATAAGTAAGGCTCAGTCATTCATCTAAAAGATGAAGCAAATCTTAGACGATAAACTCAATCTCGAAGAATATTCAATTTATTCTTGATTTATTTCGGGAATTTGGTTGTATTACAACCCTATAAATACATGCCAAATTGTGACTAAAGAATTCATCGAATACAAGCTAGTGAAAATTACTCACTTTCATGTTTATTTTCTTTGCTCTCATTATTTTCTAGTGTAAGGAAAAAATCTTTTACATTTTTTGTGCTTTCAGTGAGAGTCGAGAAAAAACGCTCGAGAAACCTACCCAAAAACACTAAACATGCCTAGAACTAGACCTAGCACAACCCATAATGAAGGAAATTCTGACCCCACCAGCGGAGATACTCAAGACAATTCTGACTGGGATGCGAGAGATAGAAGAACAGAACGCAGAAACGCAACGCGATGTGTGGAGAGCTATGCAATGACATATCCATGCTCTTCAACAGGGAGATGGCTCGGACACGTGCTGAGGGCAGCCAAAGAGCAAATAATGAAGAACAGAACATTCGTTCAGAGAACAACAGGCGAGAGGCAAGGTAGGAAAACCACAAGAACAGCAGGAATGTGAGATGAGAAGAAGGGGAAATTCAGTCTCAGAACCGAGAAAAGGAGGTTGCAGAGGAGATGAGCCAGCCCAGAGTTATCACTAAGGAAACTGTTGAAGAATTACTAGAACGAAAGATGCTGGAGATGAGGAACTTGGTGAGTACTAGAAAAAGTGACCTTGAATCTCTTACCTATACCCCATTGAGCCTAGAGATTCTAGCGGCTCTTGTACCCAAGAAATTTATGGCTCCAAAGTTAAGTATGATGAAGGAAAAATAGATTCAATCGATCATTTCCGTCATTTCAGACAGATAATGGCACTATCAACATGAGGATGAATTAATGTGTAGAATGTTCCTAACCATTCTAGATGGGACGGTATTAAAATGGTATCATTCGCTCCCTGTCCATTCGATTACTAACTTTGCAAGTATGTCTTCTGTCTTTCTAGAACAGTACTCCACATATCAAGTAGTAATGGAAGACATAGAGTACCTTCTCACGATCATGAATAAGGAAGGAGAATCTTTACGGGAGTTCACCTACAGATTCAAAGATGAAATGGTGAAGGTTGAAAACTATGATGATCGAAAGACCATACTAGCTTTTAAAAGAGGATTAAGACCAAACTCACCCTTATTTGAAGACTTCTCCAAAGTAAAACCTTTATCTATGGTAGAGACTTTCCAACGAGCTCAGACTTATATTACATTGGAAGAAGAAGAGTTTTTTGAAAGCAAACAAACAAAAAAAAAGAAGAATCGCAGAAGCGAAAATGAAATTCCAGATCAGAAAAGAAGAGAATAGACAAAACAGATGAAAAAGGTGGAAAACAGGAAAGGACAGAGTACCAAAGGCAAGACTCGAGTAGGGTACATCTAAGGGATAAAGTCTACATGCCATTGACCCTCCTAGTAAATCACTTGAACATATTAAAGACAAGCCATGGTTGAAAATGCGGGCATTACGCTAGAGATTGCTTCCAACTCAAAGATTATATTGAAGAACTTATAAAAGATGGATACCTGTGTCGATTTGTGGTAAGAGAAAAGCAGAAGCAGAAGGTAGAGAAAGAAGACCATGGCGATGAAAAGTGTGACAACGGGAAACAACATCTTCGCATTGTCAACACTATCATTGCACTGACAGAGCAAGAATGAACAACAAGAAAGGAACGGAAGCAATACTGCAAGAAATGAATGTTGGAGAAGCGCATGGAGAATTACTCATCTAACAATGGGAATCTCCCACTGATATTTGATGATCTAGATCTCGAACACAACGGACACCATAATGATGCGCTTGTCATCTATATACAAGTTGGTAATTTCCTCTTGAGAGGTAGATGATGGAAGCACGGTTAACATACCGTACCATATCACGTTAGAAAAGATGTCAATGGTAGAGTAGAAGCTGCAGGAGACCTCACAACCGTTGATAGGTTTTAATGGAGCTATCAATTACTCGGAGGGGACCCTTACTCTCCATGTAAGAGCTGGACCTTTTAATCATATGACTGAGTTTGTGATTCTGGATACTTCGTCCCCGTACAAATCTATTATGGGAAGAACGTGGATGCATAAGATGAATGTTGTACAATCAACTTTCTATTAAGTATTAAAGTACCCCTCACCAGAATGAATCAAGACTATCAAAGGAGACTAGGATTCTGCCCGCATCTGTTCTGTGACTGCATTGGAGTCTACAAAGAAAACATGTACAGAAAAAGTAGACCCCAGACAACCAAATGAAGCAATTTAATAGCACTCAACCCGAGGCACGAGGCAAGGGAACATATAAAGTTAGTGTGTTTAGAAGAAGGAACACAAAAAATGACGGACACTGACACCCCCCTCTCCTCTAACAAGCAGAAAAAGACAACTTGATTGATCTTCTACGAAAGAACAAAGATGTTTTTGCCACTACCGAACAGGAAATGTCAGGAATTCCTGAAGAGATCATATGCCACAGGCTGAACACAGATCTAACAAAAAAACCAGTAAAATAGAATAAGAGGAGTTGTACACCAGAACAAAATAAAGCGGTAAAGGAAGAGGTAGATAAGCTACTAAACGCACAATTTGTTAGAGAAGTTGACTATCCAGAGTGGCTGGCCAAAGTGGTGATGGTACGAAAAAAAACGGTAAATGGAGAATATGTGTGGACTTCACCAACCTAAATAAAGCTTGTCCAAAGGATGACTATTTACTGTCCAGAATTGATCAGATGGTAGACGCTACATTTTGACATGAGCTCTTCAGCTTTATGGACGCCTACTCTGGATATAACCATGTGAAACTGTTCCAACCTAACCAAGAAAAGACTTCTTTTGTTACTGAATATGGCATATATTATTATAAGGTAATTCCCCTTGGGTTGAACAATGCAGGAGCTACATACGAAAGCTTGGTGAACAAAGCATTCCATGGTCAAATTGGAAGAAATATGGAGGTATACGTGCATGACATGTTGGTTAAAAGCAAACAATGAGAAAACCATGTCCAAGATTTCGAGGAGGCTTTCTCAGTTCTAAGAAAAAACTCAATGAGGTTGATTCCGGAGAAGTGCACTTTCGTTGTCGCTGTAAGGAAGTTCTGGCCACTGAATAACCCAGCGAGGGATAAAAAAGAAATTCAAGGACTAATTGGAAGACTCACGGTGCTCAATAGATTTATTTTCAGATCAACACATAAATGCAAGCCGTTCTTTGATAAATTGAGGAAGAGCTCTATAGATAGATGTGACGAAGAGTGTGAAGAGGCCTTCAACAGAATCAAAGAGTACTTAATAACTCCCCCACTACTCTCAAAACTAATGCCCGGTGAGAAACTCCTCTTATATGCCGCAGTCTTAGAAATAGTTGTAAATGTCGTACTCATTAGAGAAGAAGAAATGAAGCAAAAACCCATATACTTCATCAGAAAAAGCTTAGTAGCGGCAGAGACAAGATATAAAAAGATGGAAAAATTAGTACAGGTAATCGTGACTGCTGCTAAGAAGCTGAGACTTTATTTTCGGGGACACAATATTAAGGTATTGACGGACAGACCTGTTAAAAGTCTACTACACTCCCCAGATGTAAGTGGAAATTTTTAATGCAAAATATGCAATTGAACTAAGCCAATATGAGATCTAATATGAGCCTAGAACTTCAATTAATGAGCAAGTGTTAGCAGATTTCTTCGCAGACTTCACCGGAGAAATAATTAATCTAGAACTGCCTAAAGAAATTGAGAATAGATCTTGGAAACTATATGTTGATGGTGCTTCCAACAATAAGGGAGAATGAGCTAGAGTAGTGGTGCAAACCCCATTTGGAGAGATGTTAGAACATTCTATATCCTTTGGATTTAATGCATCGAATAATGAAGCTGAGTATGAAGCGCTAATAGCTGAAGTATCTTTATTAGGGGAATATGAGGTAACTGACGTGAAAATATTTTGTGATTCCATGTTAGTTGTCAAGCAGGTCACAAGAGAATATGCAACTAAAGATGAGAGAATGATAAGTTACTTACACCGGGTGAGAGAACTGCTGAACTTATTTAAAAGCTATGAGATTCAACAAATCTTGAGAGTTGAGAATGCACACATAGACGCGTTAGCGAATTTGGGATCATCTTTACGATTCCCGTTTAAAAGAAATGTGCCTGTGGAATTCTTGGAAAAACCAAGCGTTCGACTCTCATCGAATAACATTGTTGAAGTAAAAATCAGAAAGGAACCCAGCTGACAACATGATTTAATCATCTACCTCAAAAAGAGAGTACTCCCAGAAGATACACTTCTTGCGGAAAAAGTCCAGCAACAAAGTGCAAGGTACACATTAATAAATGAATTATTATATAGAAAATATTTTTTAGGAGAAAGAAGTGCAGTATGTCTTAGCCGAAATTCATGAAAGAATATGCGGGAACCACACTTGAGGAAGATCGCTAGCTCATAAAGTCTTAAATAAAGGACATTACTGGCCTGGAATGCATCGAGATGCCAAGCAATATGTAAAGAAATGTGATAAATGCCAACGATTTACCCCAGTCACCAGAATGGCTCCAGGAGAATTGAACACAGTAGTAATCCTATGGCCTTTCATGCAGTGGGTACTCGACATCATTGGTCTGCTCCCTAGGCACCGGTTCAGAAGCGTTTCTTGCTAGCGGCCACAGACTACTTCATGAAATGGATAGAAGCGTAGGCTTTCACGAGAATCCGAGAAGAAGAAGTCAAAGGGTTTTTATGGAAAAGCATAATATATAGATACATAATACCTAAGATATTGGTCTCAGATACCAGACTGCAGTTCACAGGAAGAATTGTTAAAGGCTTTTGCGAAGCACTGAAAATCACCAATTGTTTCTCTACTCCTTAATATCCACAGGGAAATGGACAATCTGAGAGATCGAATCGTATCATACTCGACAGCATGAGAAAGTGACTAGAGTCCGTACTTTGGTCATATAGAACTACTCCTAAAGAAGCCACTAGAGAAACACCGTTCACCTTAGCATTCGGGGCAGAAACTGTAATGCTTGTCGAAATTGGAAGCAAAAAGTGAGGTCAGAATTGAATGAGCAACATAATGGTAAACTCGTCAGAAGAAGTCTTGATCAATTGGAGGAACGAAGACAAACTACCCTAATCAGAGTAGCGCATTATAATAAAAAAAGGAGATTCTATTTTCAGAAAAGAATGAAGAAGCGAGAATTACAAAAAAGGAGATCTAATCCTAGGAAATGTTTTTCAATCAGAAGGGAATTTTAGGCCAACTTGGGAGGGACCATACATTATCAGTGGCGTAAGAGGAACCATATATTATTACTTGAAGATGGAGGAAGAAGCAGACCTGGCGAAACCATGGAATGCATTTCATTTAAAGAAGTACTTTGTATAATTATAATTTTGTAGTGAAAATTTTCCCGTGATTTTTTCCCGCAGGGGTTTTCCACGTAAAAATCTCTAGTGCCAACCCTCTAACTTTTCTACTAGGAAAGCACATTAAGGAACTAATGGTGTAAGTCATTGGGAGGGGTAATTCATAAGTCCTACTTTCAGAATGAACTAAGGGCGTAATTCTTTGTTAGAGGCAATTCATAAGTCATATTCTCAGAAATGAACTAAGGGCGTAAGTCCTTAGGAGGGGAAATTCATAAGACCTACTCTTAGTAAAAACTAAGACCATAAGTTCTTGAGAGAGGTAATTCATAAGTCCTACTCTTAGAAGGAACAAAGAACGTAAGTCCTTGGGAGGGGAAATTCATAAGACCTACTCTCAGAAGAAACTAAGGACACGAGTCTTTGGGAGGGGCAATTCATAAGTCATACTCTCAAAATGAACTAAGGGCGTAAGTTCTTGAGAGGGGTAATTTATAAGTTCTACTCTCAGAAGGAACTAAGGGCGTAAGTCCTTTGGAGGGGCAATTTATAAGTCATACTCTCAAAAGGAATTGAAGTCGAGAAAGAAGAGCTGAGCTCATACCAGAAAGAAGAGTTGAACTCAGACCAGAAATCTTAAACCAGAATGCCAAGAAAAGAGGAGCTTCGGCTCTTCAGGAAAGAAAAGTCAGAACTTTAGAGTAGAAATGAAGGACGAAAATCTGAATCTCAGAACGAAAAAGGAAAAAGAAAATTAAAGAAATAACTTCAGAGCAGAAATTCTTTTTTGAAAAGCAAAACGAAGGAGACCTTTTAAGAATGAGAAAGTCCAAAAAGATTCCACTTCACTTTAAGACAGAAAAACAATACATATGGACATCGATGAGGTAAAAATTTTAATAGATTAGTAATTCTAATTGATATAGCTTCAAAGTAAGATAAAAATCAAGGAATCCGAAAAAGCTTTTACATTGATGAAAAGAAAAGTACAGGAAAAGCAAAAAAAAAGTTAAAGTTACAATTGAAACAGAAAAAAATCTAAAGAGAAGCAGTATCCTCATTCTGAACTCCAAAAGAGATCTCAGTAGGGGTCGAAACATCTCTTGCAAAGGGAGTATCATCAGCAACTCCATAAGGGTTGATTTTAGCTTGGCATGCAGAAGTGGTGGCTTCACTCTACTCATCAACATGAACATTGCAAGGGGGTTTTCTTGGAGGGACCTTCGATGAGCCGCTCTGTATCCCACACTGTATATTACCTGCACAGTTTCATAAAAAAAAGCCTGATATTCTTCTCCAACCTCTTTCTCTTTCTGCTCTAGAGCTTGAGCTTTGCTTGCCTCAACAACTGCCAGAGACTTCTCAACACTCTTCAATGCCTCACTACTACATATGTGTCTTAGATGACAGTGAAAATCCATCATCAAAATCCTTTAGTGACGGGGATGCGACTGTCATCTATCGGGCTGTCATCTAAACTCATTTTATAAAAAACTGTCATTAAAAGGTGCCGTCAAAACACTTTTGATGATGAGAAATCCCTGTCATTAAATACACAAAAATTATTTTGTGTTAGTCTTTATTAGTTATTAATTATCCATCTATTTAATTTCACTATAATCTATATTTTCTTCTATTTGTTGATACGGTTTGATTCTTTCTTTTACCATAAAAATCTTATTTCACTCTTTTTTGTCTATACGTGATTTATGCACCGAAAAATATGAGTATAAAAGTTCACAAAATAGTGATAAGGCAATGGACAAGTAACAGCAACAAAGTGCAAGCATACTATACAAAGGTGATACATAAAATGTGATCATTTAAAAGTTTTATCATTTACTTCAAGTACCATTAGTGTCTGACTATAAACTTATAAGGACTTCTAATATATCTATCTAATTTGTATTCAAACGAAATTTTCATTAATTTTATTAAATTTTAAGGCGAGCAATACAACGTGCATCGCACGTTATAAATAACTAGTATAACAATAAATATCATGTTTCATTCAAATTGTGAAAGAAATTTAGCTTGCTATTTTATATTTTAACCATACTAATCATAAACACTATGATCAATATTTGAACCTAAATCTTGAACCAAATCTGATGGAAAACAAAAATTATAAATCTTGATAAAATCTCTCATCAGCTAAATTTGAATTTTTGAAAAAGAATATCTTCGCATCTTGTGAAACTCTGCCATGATGCTTGAAAGAATCTATCACAATAGATCTAAACTGGGAGAAGAAAAACGAAAATTGAAGGAGAAAAAAATGGGATGAGGAGTAAACTTCAAGGGATATGAATAGAAAAAAAAAGAGAGAAGATAAAGAAAAAGAAATGTGAAGAAAAGAAAGAGGAAGCGGTAGCACCGCTATTACCACCAGCTCTACCGCTTATGGCCACCATCCAGTGACACAAAATATATTAATTCCTCTAATCAACGACTATCGTTCATCCAAGTTTTAACCAAATTAGACGAGCGGTGATCAATATACGATCGTCTAAAATTTCAAAAGAATCCCACCTCCGCTGCCACTCTGACGCCACTACCTTCAATTTCGTCCAGTGACACTGACATATCGGTAAATTCATATCATCGTCAACTACCATCCCTCCAAGTTTTAATCAATTTAAACAAACGTGACTAAGATACAACCGCTGCCACTGTCACTCCGCTGCCACCATTGCCATCATCGTCATCATCCATTGACACGAAACCTACCAATAGATTTGTCTCCTCACTAACTATTAACCCTCCAAGTTTTAATTAAATTAGACGAGCAATGACCAATATATGTTGGTTCAAAATTTCTGGCTACTTCAACTACTCCATCTTCTATCTTCGATAACTTTTTCGGCAAACCATTTCCACCATTTTACCCCTTCCATCAAACTTTACCTACCCAACCCAAAATCCGGCCAAAATTTGCCATCTCTGATTGTAAAGGATTTTTCTTAGACTTTTAGAAAAATCAGGAAAAATATGTTAATATCGATCGAACTTGTATTTTTGTTTGTGATATGAAAAATCAGCAGCCCTATCAACTGCTACCACATGATAGTTCCGTGTGGTTTTGAGCCAGTTAGTTAGAGTCACTTGGGGACTTTATCAATCTATCTTGTTTGAGTGATGCAGCATACACAATCAATCACGGCCAATCTGAATCCTCCTTTTCACTCTGATGTATTGTCATGTCAAAGAAGGAATGTCAGGTCCTCGAGATGTCGGTTCCCGTTCTATATGCAATGATCTCTCATTCTCGAGTTGTCTGCTTTCATTCTGGACTTGAAGACCTCCCATTATAGAGATGTCAGTTTCCCATTTTGAGGTGATGGCTCTCCGTTCTCGAGATGTCGACTTCCGTTATGGAGGCGATGATCTCCTGTTCTCGAGATGTCTGCTCCCGTTCTGGACTCTATGGCCTCCCGTTCTAGAAACATCGATTTACCGCTCTGGAGGCAATGCCCTCTCTTTGTAGAGACGTCAGTTTCCTATTCTAGAGGCGATGGTTCCTCCTTTAATCACAAGGATTGCCCGTCATTATAGGTGCCGTAAAAACACCTTTAATGACAGAAATTTCCCTTCATTATAGTGCCACCTATAATGATGGGCAATCCCCGTCACGAAAGATTTTTTTTAAAAAAAGAAATCTGACGTGGAAAGGCAAAATCCCTTGATAGTCCGTCATCCCCTCAATATTGTCATCACTAAACCCTGGATAGTCTGTCGCACTTGATATGAGAAAATGATTTACAAACAAAAATCAGCATACCCTCAGAAAGATATATTACAAGAACGGTCTATGGCTAAGGCCACTAAGCCATTTAAACTTGGTGGAAAAGAAATTGTACAGGTTATGACAAACTGGTGCTTCCTTTTTTTTCTAGTAAGAGTAGCACACTGATGCTTCTGCAATAAAGATATATTGTCCAGCTCAACAATATTGCAAGTCATAAGATCTCTTTTATGAATGGCTAGTATTGCAAGTAATAAGATTGAAAATTCAAGAGCTTCAAAGTAAATGCCATGTACCTAAAAGATATAGCTCCAACATTGGAACAAAACGCGCACAAACCAACGTACAAGAAAAGTATATGAGAAAAAGATAAATAAAACATCAACCACTGGGACCAACTAAAGCAGTTAAACACAAATCTGTTTCACATATTGAAGGCCTGCATATTAACAATTTTGAACGATTGGTATATAGCCTACCGTCTTGCCAATCCGTGGGAAGTTATCACCTATTTGCATGATCTCCTGTATTCCAATGTGGACAAAAAGAACAACCATGGGGAGAGTGTCCGCATCCAAGACCCACCTAACAGGGAATAAAAAATCACCAATAAAATGATAGTGTACCAAATGTTTTTGCAAGTTAGTGTATACCATCTGTCTAAACATTGCAAGTGAATTTAGGACACATTTACAGTAGAATATAACACCCTCCCCTAAAAAAGGCATTAAAGATAAATTTCCTCCAACTCAGAAAATTCATCACTTGCACAACCACCAATGATTATACATTGAATTGAAGGGGGGAATGAGATGCATATCTAAAGACCTCCAACTTCACCCTGGAGAATAAGTGCAAAAATGATAAAGTAGATAGGATAAAGGCACATCTGAATCTTCACCTTCAAACCGCTCTTTTCGAAGAACCCATTGTTTACCCACCATCTTGAGAATGACTACCCTCTAGGAAGATATGAACCCAGTCCCCGCGATTTAACTTTGATATAGCCATGTCCATGCCCTGTAGCAGTCAAAGAAGTAGGATAAGAATAGGGGTGTAAGTAAAACCGAGAAAACTGACTAGACCGTCGGATTCGGACTGGCTGGTTTTTACACTTCTGACAGCTCGGTTCGTTTGTATCTGTTAAAAGTAAGCTCGGTTCGGTTCAGTGTGCGATTTTTAAACCGCATTGAACTGAACCGAACCGCACTTATATATACACCTCTATAATTTGCCCTAATTTCTCCATATCCTCACAACTCACACTCTCGCACTCACTCGCAGACCTAACCCCATCCAACCTCGAAGGACAACACAAGAGACGAGAGAGGCGACTGCTCTCGACAAAGGGGGAGTGGCACCTGCTCTGCACAGCTACGCACGATGATGAAGGAGTGGCACCTACTCTGCTCGGCTGCTCGTGCGACGAAGGAGTGGCACCTGTTTGCTCGACTGCTCGATGACGAATGGGTCATTTTTTTTTGCTCGACTACTCGGTGACGAAGGGGAGATTTTTTTGCTCAACTGCTCGACGACGAAGGGGAGATCTACTAATCTAGTTTTTTTCTTAGAAGATGTTTGATCTTTAAATGAATGCGTTTTCAATTAAAGTTAGTACATCTGGACGATGTGAGTGCCTGTTTCGTTTGATTTTTTTCCTTACGTAATAACTAATTCTCACATTATTCTTCATATAAAAAAATTCACTTTACTCTAAATTTCAATCAATCTTGCTTTAAAAATGACTTTGATGCATTGTTGGGTAGTTTAGGTTGAAAGTATTTTGTAGAAGCAATTTTACAATGTATGAGATGCTTGAAAGAAAGAAACATATCAATGGTGATTTTTCTACCTATCTTATGTAATTGTGACTAACATTTGCCTAGATTTTGTATGAAACCTAAATACTTCTTGCATACACAATGAGAAGTACTAGTATTAATTTATGTTTTTGGCTTTTGGATTTGATTTGAATATGTTTTCAACCTAAGCACAATATGTCTCAGTCATCTGTATATATTTTAATCTGTCAATTCATGACTGTGCAGCTTTTCGAAAGAGTTCCCTTGGGTCCGGTATCAAGGAACTTACAACTGACAGAGTTCCAGTTTTCTTGTGTAAGTCTATGAGGGTAGAATATAGATCACCAATTACTTCTCAGTATGTTGTTGGTTAGTCTATATTTATTGAACAATAAGTTAGTTTGGCGTCTTAATACTAGGAAGTAGATAGATTGAGAAAAGTAGGTATCTATTTGTTTCGAAAAAGATTATAGTTTCTCATTTAATCATATCCAAATAATTGCTCAACAGTTCTGCCAGATATTCTATATGGTAATTTAATACCTGCACTAACACACGCACACACACGATGACCTAACAGAACTTTGAAGATAGAAGGTAGTCTGCCAACTCAGTGTCATTTTGTGAGACTAGCATAGTTTGAGTTGTCCTGAAAGTATTTACTTTATAGAGCATCTGATTTTTTGTCATTTTTTAGTGACAATGCAAAACTTAACTCATTATTTGTTCTTTCAATATCTAGAAAAGAGGGCTTATCTCCATGTGAAGTAAATGCAATATGAAAACAAAACTTCATGGAAATTTGTCCTTGGGAGTTAAGTTAAGTGAAGCCCCTTTTTATAGAGTTTGATGGGTGAGGGTGAGATTGGGTAACTTTCTTCTCTTCTATTCTCCGCCAGAATCAATAGGTGATAGGAGTATCCGCTCCTTCTGGTTTTCTAGGGAAGTTCAACAATGGTTATATGTTTTGGAGTCTATGAATGATTAAGTATAAGCAGCCTGGAGTCTCTGAATGATTGAGCATTTGCAGCATGGTGTTTTATTGAAATGGCTATCATGTTTCTCAGCTACTATTCAATGCCGTATTGGAGAATGCTTGCAGTGAACAAGGGGCAAGGATGTCTACCATGGATAGCTCTACCAGAAATGCTGGAGAGATGCTTGATCGACTCACTTTAACTTGTAACAAGTCTCTGTCTCTGTCTGTCTCTCTCTCTCTCTCACACACACACAGACATTTCAATAGCTTGGTTGATTGTACTGTTACTTGAATTTTTAGATAAAGTTGTAGCATGTTTTAATATCTTGACTTGTAAATCTAAGTACTTGTAATTAATTTAGTTAGTTTTTATCTCAAGTAATCTTTGTTGATGTCATTATTTCTGATAGAACTCGACAAGCATCTATCACCACATAATTGATCGAAATTATATCTGGAACATCTGCATTGGAGGGCTAAAATCAGAAGTCTACTGATCCTTTGAATCGAAAGGCGTTAAAATAAGATGTTTATGAAGGTTATGTTGAAGTTGGTGATACTGAACTTTTTTTTTGTTGTTGAGCAATGTTAAATAATTCATCCAGCGTTTGATTCTGTTTCTGGGAATTACATATAATTGAGATTTCAGTTGATTTCTAGAGTTCTTTCATTTTCCTTTGTCTACTACTCTAACATTCATTATAAATGACTCAGATATTTGAGGAGCTTCTTTCTCATTGATCTCCACTATGTTAGCTGTTTTAATATTTATCGTTGAAGACTTATATGAATGACCGCAGGACAAACCGCAAAACTGAACTAGTTTGGACGGTTCGTTTTGATTCAGTTTACATAGAATCGACGGTTCAGTTCTGATATTTAAAAAATGATATTTACGGTTCGGTTCCAAAAATACTCCTAAACCGAGCTGAACCGAACCGAATACACCCCTAGATAAGAACATAGAAATAGATTATTGTCCAAAATGAGAATAATAAAAGTGAATAGAAATGCAATACTCATCCAAAGATGTGGAACTTTTAGAACTTAATATTCTCTTCCCTGTATTGATGCCATTCAATTAGACATTGTGACAATGAACAGTTGACTCCAAAGTCAGCATAAACAATAATCAATAGATTCGAGGACAATGAAACTGGAAAGCAACCCACGAAACTTCTGGCATATAGATAATATATACTCAATTTGACTTGCAAGACCACATAAGATAGGGGAGGAACAAAGGAGAGGGAGTAAGTGACGGCTACAATTCCTCTCTTGCGTAACAGAAAGAATATGAATAATAAAAAATTACAGGATATTTCTTAAAGCATAATTTCACGAATACATTTCACGAATACATTTCACTTACTAAATGATACTCTACCAAACATTCTAACACACTGCAAATCTCGAGGAGCTAAATAAAAATTGACAATAAGAACAATACATTCTAATAAACACCATCACCACGGGAAATTGGCAACACTATTAGGCTTCTAAAGAGCGTGGAGGTGACAGGATTTTTGAAGCACCGATCAAATGCACATAATGTCCATCTCAAACTTTTTGCATCAAGAAGAACATGTGGGGGGAGCTATGCTATAACAAGTGGGTCATCCACGGAAGCAACATGATTGCTTACCTGAAAGAGAAAGGAGAGAAGCTACAACTCTACCTTTACCATTACTGAAAACTTTAGATTCAAGCAACGATAATGAAATGGCATTAAGTTCTAACTCAATTGAAACATCTTGATTAGTTCTGAAAAAATGGAGACATTCATATTGTAATAAAAGGCTTGTCCTTGGGCCTAAACAACACTGCTTCATGTAGTTTTTCCAAGCCATGTACCTAGAATATCAAATAAAAAAATTATTTCCTTGAACACTGAGAAAACACAAAAGAAACTAAACAAAACACTGGTTCAAAACCACTAATGCACACACCTGGACACAGTTCAAACCATGCATAAATACATGGCAAGCATTCCCAAAACACAGGAATAACTACAGCCTGAAGCATCCGAAGAATGACTTATTCTTCTCCACCATTGAAATCCTTGCTTATTGTTGCCAAAACTATCCAACAAGCAAATTACATAAAAATGTTTCTTGCTCAAACCCACCAACACACTTCACATGATGTAAGAATCACAGACTACTTCATACTTCAAAGACGTCCTCCACTAAGACATACTTCTATTTAGCCTATGTGGCATTAATCAGTCATACCAAGCTATGAAGTTCATTTCTAAAAAATAATTCAGAATCAACAAATATCGTTCTCTCTTAATACATAAAGAAGCACTTGCTCATTAGAAGTTTGGAGCTAGTAAGAGCAACTTATGCCTTACAACTTCTAAAGAATATCCGATCGGAAGCAAAATGGAAGAAAATGAAGTGAATGAAGAAAATCAAAGGCACCTCACTTGGGACAGAAAGATGCGAAAGTAGGAAAAGAATCCCGATATAAGTCGTGGAACCTCTAGAGCCAATGTTTCAACGTTGACGAGAAGTAACCCTTATCAAAAATTGGCTGGCGGCGTTGGTGGTTATCCACAGCACTTTGAAACTGTCCCTGAGTCGAAGCTTCAAGCAACGAGCCATGTTCTTCCACAGATCACGAGAGAGGGGGGGGGGGNGGGGGGGGGGGAGATGGTCGGTGACGAGGATGAAGGGAGAGGGAGATTGCCTCGAGGATGAAGGAAGAAGGAGATGGCCTCGAGGATGAAGGGAGGGGGAGATGGCGTCGCAAGTTTGAGAGAAATGAAAAGGTTATGGTTATTTAGGGGAGTGTATATAATGGGAATTATGTATTTAAAGAAAATTTAATGACAGTGAAAAAGAATAGGTGTCATATTAGGTAATATATTTATGACAGTTAATGTAAAACCTATCACGTTAACCAAACATCAGTTTTTTTACACTCCAAGTATTTTTTTTACATGACAGATTTAAGAGACCTTTCATTAATTCTAATAACTTGCTATCATCTACAACCCATCTTGTAGTAGTGCCTCCTTCGTAGCCCCCAGAGATTCTGTCAGATTCAGAATCTCTGCCTTAGCCCCATCAACTTATGCCGCTTGCTTATTCACTATCTGAGTGAGCAACATCCCTTCAGAGCTTCTGTAACGCCAAATCTCGGGCAGCATGATGCTCTTGGAGAGCATTATGGTGAATAATAGTTTGAAGAGAAAATAAGTAGTAAGAAAAAGGTAAGAGAATAATCAAGAAGAAGGAAAAGGACAAAGAACCATACTCTGACTCAGTCGTGACTAAGAGAAGAAACAAGGTCGCCAACCCCAGAGTTGTGAGTATTAGCTAAATCAGCCTCAGACTTAATCCCACAGGCAACAATGTGAGAAGACTGAACATCATCTAAAAAGCAGACTATTGGTGGTGTATCAGTCAATTTTCTGAACCGCCAAGGATCAGAACCTCCAGCTGCTCCCTGAGATCCAGAAGTAGGATCTTGACTAGTGGCTGGCAGAACTGGAGTAGGAACAACAAGAGGAGGATGAGAAGGAGTAGAACCAGGGGGGTAAGTCCTCACCCTGAATGGAAGGAACATCTAAAATGGGAGGATCCATTGAAGAGTCGGTCTCGTTAGATCTGGGGTGAGTTCACCTCCCAAATTCCTCCACCATAGTACGAAGTTGCTTCGACATACTAAGATTTTCTTTCACTCTCTGAAGTAAAGTATTTTTCTCTGAAGAATCAGAATCAGAACCACTGGAAGAAGAGTGGCCAGAAGAGACACGTGAATCTCTCGCTGGACAAGAAGAAGACGATGGGGCAGATGTGGAAGACAGAACTGAAGGAGAAATAATGGGAAGATCTCGTGGTAAAATTGACAATGGCATGACAATGAGTGGCGCGACTAAACTCGAGGGCTAAGAGCAGACAAGCGTGACATCACCGCGCGGGTCTAAGAGCTCATATCACTTTCTGTGCCGGCAACGGAAGGCGAGGTTATTTTCTCTTCAGTCTCCTGGGTTATGTAAGACTTCCTGTTCTTAAGTTTATCGGCAGGAAAAGAGAGAATCAACATATAAAAAAAGAGGAAGAAGAAAAAACGAGTAACAATGGTAAACTTATAGAAACAAGGTTGGGAAGTGGGACTCCAACTACTTACTGAAAGTCCCCCAATTCCTGGGAGTTCTCCAGTGGCCATCACCGCCCCAATTTTCACCAATCACAAGGACATCCCTCTTCCAATTTTTGTCACCCGGGGAATTTCGGTCACCATTGACCCTCTCTTTTCTAAAGTCCGATTGGAAAAATAGTAAATCTCATCCCTAGGTTTAAATACATAACAACATCTCAATTCGTCGACTCTTAAACCAATTACAACATCAGAAGGAAAGGCGTCATGAAAGATAGAGAGAAACTCGCTCAGCTCAGCCAAATTTCTAACTAGAGGAACAATAGGATTAAATTCAAATCCACCCCGACTCATGGCTTCTGGAATTACTAACGACTCATGGCTACTGGAATTACTAACAGAAAAGAAAAGAGAAGTAGAGAAGAGAGGAGACTTACGAAGAAAAAAGGGAAGAAAATGAATAAAATGAAAGGGAAAAGAAGAATTTATATTGGCTTCAGACACGAAAAGTTATAGAAATTAATTAAGGAAAATGAAATGATGACTGACACACGCTCGATTGAAGGAAAGTCTGCAAGAAAAAATGGACTGTCGCTGTTAATACCTATTCATAGGCTGACAACTGGAAAGAAGAATGTCATATTCTATAAATAATAGCCATTAAATCTGAGTACGGGAATGGGAAATGACAAAAGAAATAAATGAGGGGACTCAAAGCATCAGAACAAATCCTGAGAGAGAACGGGAAAATAGAAGCCTCAAAACAAATACTTAGCGAGAGAGGGAAAATGGAACGTCAGAGCAGATCTTCTTTAATGAGAACAGGAAAATAGAATGATAGAAAAGAATGCTCACACAACTATCAAATGCACATCCTTCTCAGTAATGTAACTATTATTTAATTTGTTGTTAATTTTTGCAGGTCATTATTATCGTAGGTCCCTAAAAAAAGAATAAAAGAGGAAAGGAGAAAAGAATTGTTAGAAGATCATTCATAAAAAGTTATGGCGTCCCATAAATCTGGTACTGAAAATTGAAGAATCGAATCATTACACCTAGATGAAGAGGGACTTTATCAAGTGTGATGGGGGCAAATGAACATGAATAATTTTCGGTATCAGTCCCATCAGCAAAAAAGAACGATAATTAAAGCGGATATCACCAATGCATGATGAGAATAGTTGAATTTGTCATATTGACAGATCTGAAATTACTGACCTAATCAAATAATCGAAGTATAAAAGTTATATAGAAAGCCACGTAAGCCATAGAAGCCAATCAAGGTAGGAAGAAAAATTACCACCGTGGCAGAGCTTGCAACGATCATCACGACCGCCTAATTCACCACGCTAAATCTAACGATCCAAATTTAAAAATTTGTTTATACTGACAATCAATACTCAATCATTCATCTAAAAGATGAAATAAAACTTAGAGGATAAGCTAAATCTCGAAGAATATTCCGTTTATTCTTGATTTTTTTTTCAAAAATTTGATTATATTACAATCCTATAAATACATGTCAAATTGTGAACTAAAGGATTCATTGAATACAAGTCAGTAAAAATTACTCACTTTCATGTTTATTTTCTCTGCTCTGATTATTTTCTAGTGTAAGGAAAAATTCCTTTACAACCACCAAGTACATCAACAAAAGAAAAAATATTTCATGAGATCCTTGCTACAAAACCCTTTTACCTTCTATAAGTACAAGCAACCAATAAGATTCACATGGCCAAAGTCAAATGAACATTGATATTTATAAGCAAAATTGATGAAGCAGAAAGCTTCAATGAAACTACCTCAAATGACAGAATAATCTCTAATACCATCCCAGAAAACTC
This sequence comes from Datisca glomerata, assembly GCA_003255025.1. Taxonomy (NCBI): domain Eukaryota; kingdom Viridiplantae; phylum Streptophyta; class Magnoliopsida; order Cucurbitales; family Datiscaceae; genus Datisca; species Datisca glomerata. The sequence goes on along the minus strand of QANY01013068.1, from coordinate 236,468 downwards.
AGCCAACTTATGATCTTTAGAAATCTAACCATTTGGTGTAGTATACGCAAGTTTTTGGAGATATAATTCCGTTTGGTGTACAATAACTAATCCGAGGACAAACTCCACATGGAATGGAAGCCATTGCCCCTATTTTAGGTTCCCCACTAACACCTGCTCCTTTGCTTTTACATCTATAACAAATCTTTCCCACAGGAATACCAAGAAAATCACCCATTCCATTGCTCTTTACCTCCATGATTTCATCATCTAGCACCAAAGCATTCACAATCTCCTCGATTTGCTGCTTTGTGAACTCAACCTTAAACGCGCTACTGCTTCTGATAGAATCTGCAATTCCCTCCAAAGTCGTAATCTTCCGCATAGTTATGATCTTCACACATTGTTTTTTAAGGATGTCTATGAATTCTGTATCAAGGCTCCCCTCAACATACCAGGCACCACCGGATATTTCCTTTGACGGTTCAAACTCTGCCGCCATGTAGTGCTTTTTCCCTTTGTTTTTTATGTTTACAACCTCTTTTATTAGGTTCTTTGCTATAAGAGTCTTGATTGATTTGTTAACCGCGTTGTCAGGGAGATTTGTTTCTCTCTTCACATCTCTTATCCAGATTGCCATGTCTTGTTTGCTTCTAATCACGTCATAGAGCTTTCGTTCATGCTCGGATAGAGATTTAGAGGCTGAACTAGGGTCAGGCTGTTTCCTTTTGAGGGATAAAGGCCCTTGTGATCGGTTCATTCCTATTAAAATGATAACTGGTTATCATAGACAGTAAGAATCCATTCGCCAATCACTACAGAATGTATAAATTCCACTTATTAATGCTATCAAAACAATAAGGCCTGTTGAACATTACTGAGATGGTATATAATGAATATATCCCAAATTATCAATATCATCATGCCCACATCTGGGCCTACAGCTTGCATCGCAGGGATGCTTATTATGGACCCAAAATCAACAAAAATTACTATAGCAACTACTGTAACAATACAAAATTCAAATGGACATTTTCTGGGTTTGATAGGCCTAAGCTTCAGATCAGGCTGAATCTAAAATTAAAGTTATAAAACCCCAATTCTGGAATCATTTGCTAGGCAATTGAGGCAACACCATAAAAATGTAAACACAGAGCTAACCTAGAAAATCAGATCATAAACCCTTAACAAAGAGCCGAACTCGTACCAAATATAGCAAAAGAGGAAATCCCATACAAAAGCTGAAGTTTACAGTTCTACTTGATCTTTAGACAGATAGAACGAATGTGAATAGGGTAAAAAGAAATCTTACTTCCGATCAATTCGCAACCAATCAAGACGCGTGTTCTGCAACTATCAATTAAGTGCCAGAAAAAAATTGGAATTCTGACTCTAAAGCCTTGAAGGATGAGTATTGAAGTAGAAAGAGAAAGGGGGGAAGGGAAGGGAGACCAACTAGGAGAACAAAACGTCGAAAACACAAGCTTAGGAGAGAGGGTCTGAGAGCGAGGACGACTGAGAAGCTTAGAGAGAGAGGGTGCGGGGAAAGAGATGGGGCGGAGAGAGAGGAGGCGGGTTGGATGGGAAATGGAAGGGGAAGACGAGGGTGTCTGTCTTGCCCTAGCAGGGTTTGTAAATTACTGGAATTAGTCCAGTTGGTCAGGGAGTTGCTGATTTTCCTTGTCAATCAGAGTTTGATTCATGCCGAGACTATTCCTATAGTTGAGTAAATCTTAAAACCACTAGCTCAACGAGGGTGAGTGGGCCGTTAAAAACGTATCGGAAACATCAGTCAAGATGCTGTGTAAGTTGATTCAGACACTTTAATTATTAAATTATAAAAAAATTATAAATTATCAACTAAAATTACATAGTATTCAAAGTTAATAAAAGATGTTCAGTTTACCAATCAACGTTGGTTCAATGATAAGCTAAGATTCGAACACAAGTCTAACACATGTAATATATATTACAGTATTTGTTTGTTTGTTAGAGCTAAATCTACTTCTATTCTTCATCTCATGCGACAAGCCTTAGCTTCAACTCCAACATATATAAGTGTCATAAGCTGCACTCCAAAGTGATATTGGGAAATGTCATAGAATTATTTTTCTTATAATAATGGGTGTTCAGGCCAATGTAGGCACACAACATGGACTAATCCTATAGGACTCGCAGATTGTATCTTTATAAGTTTCTCAACACGAGTCAGTGTAAGATGTTAACGTTAACATCAAAGGATACCACCCTAAAAAATTGTTTGCACAAAGAATTTGAATCTAGGATATGAAAGTAACATTCAAATACACCGCCCTCAACCCTTTTGGGACTTAAGAACTTTATGAAGTTCAGAGAACTCAATAAAAATCCACTTTCAAAACGAATATGTAATAGCTTGCTCATCACCAGCAACAGTTGACCACGCTCCTGCAACAGGTAACCTCTCAGCCTTGCTCATCACCAAATGACAGTTTTCCTGATAACATTGTTCTTTTCCACATATCACCCACTAATTCACCATCCCCACCCGCACCTCCACCAAGCATGTTGTTAGAATTTCAGTCTCTTTGCAACATGAATCATAGTTTGTGAATTTTAGTCTAATTTTAGGATTTGAATTTTGAAACATGAATGATCAGATTTATACGGATCGTAATCGATTTATATACATGATTTATCAGGTACTGAGTCATGTACATGAGTACTGGATTTATATGAATCGTAATCGATGATTTATACGGAAAAATATATCATGACATGTCAATTTGAGGTATTTTATTAGTCAGTGCAAAAAACGTGAAGTTATACAAGTTGAATACATCGGAGTCCGGCCGACAAACTGCCATCGGAGCCACGATCACCACCGTCCTCATTGGCTTCCGATCATTCAGAAGTCAGCTGGAGGCTTTAACCGGATAACTCTTTTGATTCTCTCTTTCTCTGTATTCTCCAGTAATCCCTTTTATAAACATAGAACAAATGAACAGAATCAATAATAATCATTCAAATTACAAAGCAAACATTTAACAGCAGAAGAATTACTACCATTACAAAGGCCACAAAAGTAAAGATTTACACTAAATTATGGTAAGATTTGAAGTATTAATTTATAAATCAAAGCATTGATTGAAATAGTACAGAATAAGTAATAAACGAAAACTACTTTTCTCACCTTCCAAACAATTTCATCCAAACACAAGCAAATCCTTCCGTATCTATCCAGGAAAAGGCGTTCTGTTGGCGGCTTTCCACATCCTTCACGGCTGAAGTTATCACAAATATCACTTCTGACGCTGATTAATCCAAGAGGAAATTAAAGTCTAAATCATAATCACTTGGCAATTACGGAAAGTACTACAAAAATTGGGTTATACTTACAAGCAAGTTCATCATACTCATCCTTGCCACAACATAGATACTGACATTTCCAAGCACTGTGTAAACAATATAAACTGACCTGACATGAATTTTAAAACAGTCCAAGAGGACTTGAATCTGACAATTATTAATGGAAATAACACTCTTGCAGCAAATTCTACAATTCTATACTTGCAGAAATGACATACTTGTGGCAAGCAACAAGAAGCTCTTCGTTTTTTACACCTTTATGATTATCTGCTCCCGGTTTGACCAAGAAAGATCGCCAATGCAGCCACTCCTCAGCAGGAACGCCATTGAAACTGAAACATTACATTTAACCCCCAATTCTTCCACATTTAATACAATTTAAAACTGCAACCAGAAAAAAGCAGTAGCTTTTCTTAACAAAGTTGCATAAAAGCTTATCCATCATAGTTCATGAATTCAGTTTATTATCTATTCTTCACTAAACATGGATTGCCATATAAATCTGATTCGCATTGATTAATAATCCTTAACTACAAATATCATGAAGCATACTCAACTCAAAAAGACCAAAAGATTGCTAAACCAATGCTCGGATCCAGTCCCTACAAAATACACTACATTGACTTGACAAGGTTTATCATATTCACTGATATCAAATTGACGAATTTACATAACGTCGTCCACAATTTACCGGATCATGTTTTTTCACAACTTCGGATTTTCTATATAAATGAACTTTTAACATATTTATGTCCATAAACATCAAAAAGAGGACAACTCAAGGTCAAGTTTCTCATCAGTAAACTTAGGCCATTAAAGACATATAACCAACCTCCTACCCAGTCAACAATTATGAGAAAAAATTGCAACTTTCCGACAATCCAGATGACCCACAATCCCCAAGTAGCAAATTGTCCTTCTTAGACATCATCACAGCCAAAAGAGTCAAAATTGATGGAATCGACAAAGTTTGAATTGACCCAACAGGTCTCAATTCTACAATATAATAAACATGATCAATAGCATGCCATTGAGTGGAATTTTAAATGGATAAAGCGATATATAAGCTCTTCATTTTCCTTACAGACCAAAGCAACTGATCGATCAAGATCCGAATCAAAATAAACAAAACCCATTATTGAAAAAACAGAGAAAATCTAACAAGATCAGAATTAACCGACTGATTAAACTAAACGATAAGAAATTAAAAAAACACCATCTACATGATTCTAGAGCAAGCCAGAGGATGGTGACATTGATATGATAATATGCTGTGAGGAAGATAAGGAGGAGATCTAGCTTACGCTCAACTAGGATATTGCCATCGGAGTTGGTAAACAAGACAGCCAGTATCATTGTTTTACCTTTCTCTCTTCCTGAACACTTTTAAGACTGTTGATTCTTTGTAGGAGACTTGAGTAGGTATGTCGTATTCTGTTACGAAGATTATTACGGTATACGGGTGTGTTTAATGAGGAAATGGTATTTTCCGCGAGGAAACTATGGAATATTGACCACAACTACTGTGCACATTTGAAAAATGGCACACGTCTTCGAATTAGGACTTCTACGCCGAAATTACAAAAATATTCCTTTTTTTTGCGGACAAATGTATAATAGCAGTTCAATTCTGGTGGTTGTTTCAGTGTTTTAAGTCTTTTCATTTAGGTTATTTGGAATTTCATACCCTTTCTACATTCTCTAAGAAATTTTATACCCATTTCACAAAATTCTGAATTTTACACCCCCAATCCACCACAATCAACATAAAAAAAGTGTTAAGTCTCTATTTCCTCATTATTTCTTTCTCTTTTCTCTATGCAAAAATTAAATCAATACTCACTCTCTCACTCTTCTTCTTTCTCTCATCTTTTCCTCCATACTTTCCAGTACATTTCCTCCATGCTTTCCTGTTCAGCTAAGCAATGAAGGTTCGTCTCCTCCATGCTTTTCTATTCAACGTAGCAACAAAGGTAAGCTTCAATTTTCACGAAGGTAAGCTTCGTTTCCTCCATGCTTGATCGATTTTTCTTGAAGGTAAGCTTCGATTCTTCATTTTTCTCTCAGGTATCCTGTTCCTCGAAGCAGTTCAAATCGATTTGTTCTTGGGAACTAGCTTCTTCTTTGAAAGAAGTGACTGATGGTTGTAGGTTTTTTGCATGACCTGAGTTCGAATATGAAATTATAACAAATGTGGTGCTTAGGGAAAATTTGAAGTTATCAGAGCAAGAAAATGAGTGTTTATAAAAAAAATGAAGCTAATCAAGAAGAAAACGAAAGTCTTAACAAAAACCTGAAGCTAGTTGAGGAACAAAATGAAATATATTGCAATGAATTGAAGAACATGCGGCTGTTATTATTTTTTCGTGGATTGTTATTGTATTGATGTTGGTTATGTAAGAGAATAATAATGTATGGTTTGTAATTTCACTTATTATACAACTATGTTAATATTCATCCCATAGTATTTGTTTGTATGAGAATGAGCGGCTATACTTATATATCAAACTTTATGAGATATTTTTAATGTAATTTATTAAGTAATTGTAATTCCACGAGAAAAAAACAAACTACTTGAAGGGTTCAAGTAGTAAAAACTTACTACTTGAGCCCTTCAAGTAATGACTAGCTTACTGAACAATAAATTTTAGGAAAAAAATAAATTACTTGAAGGGTTCAAATAGTAAAAACTTACTACTTGAAGTGTTCAAATAGTAAAAACTTACTACTTGAGCCCTTCAAGTAGTGACGAGCTTACTGGATAATAAATTTCAGAAGTAAAAACAACTACTTGAAGGGTTTGAGTAATAAAAAATTATTATTTGAACCCCTCAGTAGTCATTTGTTACTACTTAAACCATTAAAGTAGTAAAAAAAGACTACGTGAACCCTTTAAGTAGTCATTTTATTTCATGTAACGATTTATTCACAGAACGTGTGATTACTTGAAGGGTTCAAATAGTCAAAAATACTACTTGAACCCTTCAAGTAGTCAAATTTTTTGTTATCGTTGGTTTATACAGAGAGCATGTAACTATTTGAAAGATTCAAGTGGTATTTTATGACTACTTGAACCCTTCAAGTAGTTATTTTATTTTATGCAATAATTTATACAGAGAGCACGTGACTACTTGAAGAGTTCATGTAATAAAAAAAGACTACTTGAATCATTCAAGTAGTCATTTTTGTCTCATGTTAGTGAGCAATCTAGACACATAAATTGGCACCATCCACACAGTAATCAATCTTGAAACTCTCATCAGTTTATAATTACTTGAATTCCAATCAACAATCATATTCAATCAAATAACTTATAATCCAAGAAGTGTATAAGAATTCAGAAATCTAAAAAAAAACATGTCTCGATCACAAGATTTTAAGATTAATTCGAGTGATGATCTAGCTTCTTGAGCTCAAATGACCTGAATTACTATTATTGTGACAGTCAATAAAGACTAAATAATTTTTCAAATATTGATTTTCTTTGCGCTCTTAAGCTTTCTTGGAAACCAAAGAGCAAAAAAAGCAAGAAATAGAGAAATAAACTAAAATTAAAACTTTCAGAGGAGTCAATTTGAGAAAGCCTTCTGATGTCTTTGTGTGTTTACAATCTGTTAAGAAATAAAACCAAACAAAAATAAAATGGGTTACTTGAAAGCATGGAGGAAAAGAACTAGAAATCATGGAGAAAAATATGAGGGAAAGAAGAAGAGTGAGTGAGCGAATATTGATTTGATTTTTGCATGAAAAAATGAGAAGCAATGATGAGAAAAGAGAGAGTTTAATTTTTTTATGTTGATCGTGGCGCACCATAAGTGTAAAATTCTAGATTTTAAAAAAGTGATATAAAATTTCTTAAAAAATGTGAAAATAATATACTATTCTAAATAACCTTTTCATTTATACATCAAATAATGAATTTGAATAATATATTTAATTTTCTACTAGTTGGACCCACTCGGACCTGAGTACTTGACCTAATCTAGTATTTGAATTGTCCTTGTTCGAGAAACTCGAACAATGTTGGAGCACTCAAACTATGCTATTGACCAACGATAAGTTTATCTTTCTTAGAAGTGCTAGTGTTATGATTGTATACATATCAAATGTGTTTTTTTGTTGCAGTATAGATCTGTCATTCGTCATGAGTCATTCTAAATCGGCATTTTAGATGCGTCTTTACTAAAATAATTTGTTTGCATCACATGATTTAAATGATGAGACAACATGATCAAACATTAAGGTCAATTGTATTCTTTTTCTTTTCTTTTTTTACTTCTTGTGTACTCTAAAGAGCCAAAAAACTTATTGGCTAAGATATGTATTAGTGAGAGAGTTGATCTACCCTATCAAATTAGTATCGTTACTAAGATGATCTACCTTTAAATCAATCTACTAACATGATCTACTTTCAGATCAATTTATGAGAGTGGAGATCATATCCGATATCAGTATTAACCCCATAACTATGTATGACCCACAAAAGTGAGGATAATCAAAAGCGTAAATGGTGTTCAGATTAGACTAACTAGCTAGAATAGTCTCCTCTTTTAATTTGAACACTTTCGTTAATATTTATTTTTTCACATATCAATCTTATTTATTATTAATAATTAAATGAGTCTACTATATAAAATAAGAGAAAAAAAACAGGTGTATTCGCAAAGTTGCCAACTTTCACTTCATGGCCGACCTAAATAATACAGAGAGCAAATTAAGCTGTGCCGTGCGGAGATAATTATGTAGTTTGCTCATTCAAAGCTATTGACCTAACTCAATAATGAGTTTGAATTATTGTAAGAAAAGAATTATGCTTAGCCAACTCTAATTAATTACTTAGCTTTCTACACATGTTTTCTTGTTACTCTTTTAAGTTACATTGAATTTATCCTAAGTAAAATATCATTGAATAAATTGAATCGTTGTTGTACCTTTTTGCACATGAATAAGTTTATTCCCATGATAATTTAGGAGTGTGGGAAGATAATTAGTATATATTTAATTGGGTTAAAGTACTCAAAAGTCAACTTCAATTTACTGCACTTAAAAAAACTTACGTAACATGTTGATTATTAATATGAGTTAATATAGTATACATGGTTTGTAGTACATTATCAATAAAATAAAAACTAATCAACAAAATTTTCAATTATAATGTAAGTACATAATTCCACGTCACATCACTATAATATTCAACGTTATAGTATTATGTGACGTTATGCCAATCTCAATTAATACCATATATAGCATTTTTACAGCAAAAGATGAAAAAGAGTGTTTAATTTTATAGTTGCGCTATGCACTTATTCATGTATAATTAATTAAACCTAAGAGCTCAATTATAACTCTGGTTCTGAATATTTTGTTGCTTAATTATTGATGTGTTCTTATGATCTAATTTTACTTTTCACCATTTAATATCCTCACAATTTACGCGTTAAATGCCAAATAATAGTATCTAATCTGTTTCATGAAAAGATTATTATCATATTCACTCTCATAATTAATAACTCAAAAGATAGAACTTTTCTTTACAATATTCTTTTAGAAAAAAGCTAGGTGTTAGTAACTATTACTCCATTTTCATTTTAGTCCCTAATTCTTTCTTTATTTTCATTTTTCACCATAATACTTACCGTAAAAAACTAAAATATCCAAATCGAGCAAAAAAAAACTGGAGGTATGCTTAATTAACATTTCTTGACAGTAAAAACTAAAGTAAACGTTCTGTAGTACAAGAAATGTAAGTATTAAAGGACTACCGAATTTATATTCGATAATTCAGAACTTGAAGATCGATTGTTCAGTCTGTTTAGATACTATTTTCATAGGAAACAAGTACTAATTAGCTTATAGGGAATAATGAATCTCCCATGTCACATGAGCTTTTGAATTTTTTGATACTCCAAAAAATAAGGAAATACTCAATGAAAGCCATAACAACCTCTTTAAATACATCCCCATATGAGGACTCGATTGTGTAGACATCAATGGGCACTTTAAGACATATATACATCCTCTTTTAATTTCACATCGCACTAAAATTTCTTAATTAGCTACTAATTATCTTTTAAACACGGATGCTCCTATTATACTAGTAGTCTCTAAAGGATGAGAACTAACTATGCAGCATCTACATCGAGAATTCAAGTATTGTATTCATTATTAGTCTGATTCTTTATAGAAACTACCCTTAATAATGAACTTGCAAAATGAATATATTTATCATAAAGAGATTCGTTGTTCCTGACCCTTATGCCTCGGGTATTAGCCACAGCTTGTATTCATTCATTAATTCTACCTCTTCTTCATTCTTAGACCTTGTTTCTTAATATTGTAACTTTTTCATATAGTGTTTCAGGAACCTTTTCAATACGGTTTGGATTGCTAGCTCCCGTTCATAGTTTTGCTATAGATGATATACAAGGAATTTTTTGATGGCGGTTCTTCATTCTAATGACCAGCATCTCTCTTTTTCTTTTCTCCCAGATGAAGCAGCAAGCATCAGGCCATAGAACCTATAAAAAAGAGATGGTAACCAAATAAACGAAATTCCATATAGATCAGACAGATGACCTTCACTCCAAGTAGGAAATTATCTATTGAATAGAGAGAACTCCACCTTTGGAGAGGATACAACATATTGAAATAAAGGACTTGGTGGATATCCCCCATTACACAAATCAACGAAATCAGGCATGGGATACACATGCAGGGGAAAGAGTGTATGATGAGAAAGTGCTCGTCCTTTAGAGATTAATTCGAGTAGCACTTTACAAACTGTTTTCATTGATTAAGATGAAAATTTCACGCAGGTTGTGTATGTCACATATATTTGTTAGTCATAATTACATTTACTAATTTTGTTTGTCAAATTAGAGTTGCACACTCAAATTCTTTTATAGTATCTGAATAATCCTAAAGTAGAATATGTAAACCTTCTTGTGAATATAAGATGTTCACCAAAAATTATCAATAAGAAAATAACATTTCAATAGCCATTCAAAAAGAGAAATTTGACATACATATTACAAAATAATTTGGTTGCTAAAGTTATTACTAGAGCTTAAATTTGTCTAATTTTTTTCTGTTTACAAGAATAACATAAAGAAGCGTATAAATAAACACATTTGCGTGGCATTATATAGCACCTATATGATGAACTTCTATGAGCAAACAAAAGACAACATAATACGAAGGCTTAACACATTGTATATTATTGAAAGCCATATCATATAATTGAGGATTAGTTATTAAATTCAATTTCTATTTAGAAGTTCTTCAATCATTTGCAAAGCAATTCTCTCCTCATCCAAACAATCTCCACCCTCCAATAACTCATGACCGTCTTCCTTTTCAATCTCATTATTATTTGGCGTTCCCATTTCTTGCTCTAACCTGATCATCATTTCTTCTTCAGTCTTCTTCCCCAACTCCACCATCATAACCCAACTCGAGTCCGACTGAGAACCGGCCCGTTTTTGCCATACTCCAATTCGGGAGTTCTCCAAGTCGAGTCTCAGGCAAGTTAGAGAAGGGGATGGAGATTTGCAGCACTTGCGGAGCTTTGCGCTGAGGATTGATGATAGTGAAGAAGTAGGAGACGACATGTCCTTTCCATGATGAAATGAGTTTTGATTTGTAGTAATGACAGGGAAATTTGTTTTGGCATTTCTACCACTCATCAGTACGGCTGCTTCATCGTATGCTCTTGCTGCCTCTTCTGCTGTCTCAAAGGTCCCAAGCCACACCCTTCTTTTCCTATTAAACAAACAAATATTAAAACATTAAGTACAAAATCTATGCATTAATTAAGTAATTAAACTAATATTTCCCATAAAATTCAGATCAAATTAATAAATTTGTTACAAAAAAGGAAGAAGAAACTGTTTTGCTATAATGGGTTTGTTTAATTAGGCCAAATAACAGAGAAGTGATGGAGAAGAAAATGAACTTAGTAAAAATGGGATAATGAATTAAATGAAGCATGAAAATAGAAGGATTTTGGATGAGAATATACAGTAAAGGGTGACGAATCTCAGAGACCCATGAGCCCCATCGACGTTGCCTGACACCTCTGAACTTCTTTGATTTTGCCATTGTCGCGTATAGAGAGAGAGATTGTTGGGGTTGGGATTCAAATAAGAGAGAAATAGCGAGGGATTTAAAGACAAATTAATAATTGCATGAATTTAAGTAAAAGGTAAATTACCCCAACCTAGCTTCCATGTATTTTATCTTAATTACACATATATTCTTTCTAATTTTAAAATCTACATATTACACCCCTTTAATTAGCTCCATCGTAATCAATACATAAGTCTAAAGTATAATTCTTCACAAAATGATGATCAGTTGTCCTTAAAAAAAACTTACTGCCATATCATTATTATTTATAACTCTCATTTTATTTGTTATCATTATTTTCTTTTCTGTTGAACTATTAAAATGGTTAGATAAAGAGATGCTATTTAGCTAGCCCCAAATATGGGCTCATGTGGTGAGGGACTTAATTATTTGGAAAAATGGCAAGATATGTCACTTTCATAGTAAGTTAGTAATTGATCTAAATAAAATTAAAATAAATAAATAATCGTTTCTGTTTAATTTAATTTATAAATTTTATGATTCGTCTACAATACCCTTATTTAATGTTTTTGCTTAGATTTTTTAGTTATTTTTTTCAAATTTAAATATAGCAACTTCTTTAAACATAGGTGGTTATGATAATATTTATTTAATTAAATATAAATTTCATATTAAGTGAACGTTTTGTTATTATAAATTTATTTTAATTATGATGAAATGTAAGTAATATATTAACAATCACTTAATATGTATTAACATTTATTTAGGATAATGCATCATATTGTATTAGCGTTTATTTAGTGTATGATATAGTATTTAGACGGTTAATGCATTGTGATATTAACATTTATTCAAGATATCTTGTAAATGCTAACAAATACATTAACAATCAAATGATATGATATTAACAACTATTTAAAATGATTTTTTTAAATATATTTAAGTAATTTTAATATTGAATGAATAGAGTATTGCATCAAATAATATTATATTGACGTTTATTTAAGATCATAACTATTTCTAATATTGTATTAATATTTATTTAATATAATTATTATCGGTAAAATTTGATGGAAGGGAGACGGAAGCTAAGTTTGAGAAAAATTTTGAATGGTAAAATTTGTAATTAAGTTAAAAAATAAAATCAATCATAACATCTATAACTCCTCTTACGAATATAGGATAATTGATGTCATTACTATTTAATTTATTAATTAAATAATATAAAAAATATATTAATAATATAAACACAGATGGTCACATTGGGTAAATATTTTAACACGTTGATTAAAAAATTAACGATATACTATTAACACAAATGATGACAATGTGTTAATATACTAATGCGTCGACAAAAGATATTAATATTATATATTATCGCGTTAACAATTAGTTAATATACTTAACATAAAGTAAAGATTAGTAACAAATTTATCAGATTGAATAATGGTTTATGTAAGGGAGAGAATTTGAATAATACATTAAATTATAACTTAAAAAGTTCCATGAAAAAAATCTCCTAAAATCATGCTCTTTAACAGATTACACTATATTAAACTAAAAAAAATTAAAACCATTCGGATAATAAGTAAATAATGGGCATTTTAGACCAATTAAAAATTCTAAAACAAATCAAATATAAAAAATGTCATCTATCTACTACGTTTTTGGGCCAATTATTAACTTACCACCATTTAAGTGACCTATTTATTAGGATTTCTGTAATTATTTTGGGTAAAGTTACTAGTTCAAATCTCGCCACCGGCATTTAAAGTTGTGATATACCTATATCTTATTGTTCTCTTCTCGATTATCCGTGAACTTCGACTCCGACATAGATGCGTTGGGAGGACATCAGTGTGGTAGTTAGTGGTTGTAATGTTTTTTGTAATGGGGTCAATCCATCCTCCAAAATCTCATACTCATACTTTGTATAAAATAAAGACGACATATTATTTACCAAGTTATTTACTCAAAATTGTTTGGGCTCATGCACAATATCTTGAAGATTGTGGGGTCAAACCCCCCAACCCAAATGTAAAAATGTCGTACCAGTATATATATTCACTTACTTTGGAGGAGTTGCAAGTGATGTAGCTTTCACATTTATACAGACCAAAGTACAAGAAATACACATGATCACACGATGATTCATGTTCAATATGAGGTCACCAAAATTGCGTAGAGCTTTTGTTTTAATGAGCTAAATTAATTGAAGAATGTCATTCATTTCTCTTCACCAACAATATGTTTGGCACTTATTTTCCTCCCCTCGACATTTTCCTTTAAGATAGGATGTTGTTTCCGATGTGTCACGTCACCTTTTTTAATTTTTCATTCAGTAATTCTTGAAATGTGTTATGTTTTGAATCCTTGTAGTAAAAGCCTCATATTTTATCTGATTAAAGGTTAATGTAGTCTTAATTATAAGAATGTATCGTTGAATTTGCAATTGGAGTTGGATAACTTTGGCTTAAATTTTTGTTTGAGACGTTAGCAGAAATTTGTATCTTTGTTAACTTCATTCATAAAAAACTTTTCATTACGATGCCTAAAAGAATTGAACCATGAATTTTCTTGTTGATTGTTTACAATTGATAAGAGAAGGTTAGTATCAGGGGTGTGTAAAAACCAACCATGCCAATCTGGACTAAAACAAAAATGATAAGTTTGGTCAGTTTTTTAGCTAAATGTGGTTTATTCAGTTTTAGATTAAAAATAACTGAACTTCCGATTTGATCCAAAATTACTATGTTTTGGACCTAACCGACCGTTTATCCTCCCTTATATATATCATATTTATTTTTCACATTTCTCTTCTGTTGTTACTGAATATCTCAACAGTGAGGTGGTACGCAATCTCCTCTCCACGTAGTTGGCCTCTCGGGCGGGAACCTGCATAACACATACAAAGAACTCTAAGGCGAAAAGAACAGGGAATGAGGGGTTCTTCGTCGAAGAGCCTCCAATGCCTAAGTTAGTATCCTGAAGAAATTTTGGCAGAGTTTGCCTTAGGGGAGAATTCCTTACCTTGTGCCATTTATAGATGGGGTATTTATACCTGGAGACTTGGAGGAGGATGCTGTCGAATAAGCTTCGGGCGAGGTGACGGCCTTTCCTTGATAGGATGAGCTGGGGGCGGAATTTAATGCCTTTGTCCCCCCAGGCTGACGTAAAGGAGGGTGCATCAAATGTTGATTTACCTTTAGTCACACCGGACATGGTGGATGTGGCCGTTTGGTGGCTGGCTCGATACTTCATCATGGCGACTGAAGTGGACCGGCGTATGCCGCAAAGGAGAAAATGCCACGTGGAGTGCTACTTTCAGTGAATAATAATGATGCCTAACACAGGGCTAGCTGACCCCCTGCGTCAAATCCTCTTCTCGAGGCTTTTTAGCTTACGTTGGTCGGTGTCGCCCGAGCTCCTTAGGGACCAACCTGGTCAGGTCAGTTTCCTTCCCTTTTTAAGAGTTCAGTTCTTCAATCCCTTTTCCTAAAGTAAAGTAGAGACATCTACCGTAGCCCACCACATGGTACCACGCCATTAGTAGTTCAAGAATACCCATAACAATTGTCCCCGGTCGAAGATTTGGTGGGTTCCATCTACCCAGGTCTGAAGACTCATTTATCCAAGATCCCCTAAAATTGCCTTGTGGTGATCGTTGATCGTACGTGCATGCGTGGCCTTGTTTCTCTTGAATCCTCATCGTCAATTATACTTTGGGGAGGCAGTGACGATAATGTATGAATGCACGAAGGAGAGGGCGAATGTTGAAATGTCTGACCCTTTGACGTCATCTGTCGTTTGACTTGCATTTGTGTCATTTGATTGTCTGAGATCACTTTATTGGCCCACGAGTGGATTGGGAACTATAAATTGGTGGCCCCCATTCCGTTCCCTCCAACATTCTTGCCCCTAAGAGAGATTCTAAAACCCTTCTCCAGAAAATCCTTCACCCTACAGAGACAGAAATTACTTCTTGCATCTGGTGTTGCCTATTTCCTTCTATCTTCCGCTCCTATTGTCTTCCTATTTTTCACCGACGTGTGGCCTTTCTGTTTGCTAGTTTGTCCTCTCATCTTCCTCCCCATCACCTTGGGAGAAGCCCCATAGGCCGGTTCATTTCTTTGTCGTTGTTCACTCCTCGTCGTCGCTTCACCATGGTAAGTTAGCTTTCCTTAATCCGAATCTTTCCCTTTATCCTTGATTTTTTCTTCTTCGATTTTTTATTATGCTTGAGCATTCCAAGGGGAGGGTTCATAGACTGAATAGACCATCTCACTGCATCAAATGAAGTCGTTGACGTTCGTGCTGACTCGGGGACTTATGACGAGCTGAGTGAAGATACCGAACCTATCCAAAGATGACTTGGTCAAGATTCAGAGGGCTTTCCACATTCTTGATTATGTTTGTATGTGGTTGCATGAGGCAGATGAGAAGATAAGTGCTTCACGACATGGGGGGACTATGTTATATTTGGCCTCTTTAGAGTATGGCCTGAAACTTCCTCTACACCCTTTCCCAAGGGAGTGGTTCTCCTCAGCTTGCATCACTCTGGCCCAACTTCTGCCAAATTTATGGAGGATTCTAATCGGCTGCTAGATGCTCTAGAGGTTGCACCTTGGCGATGACCTCACTTTGGATGACTTCAACCTTATGTTCCCCCCGAGAATAAGGTCGTAGGGGTGCCTCATCATGGTCTGGGATTGTATTATCTTAGTAGCCGTATTGGAGAAGAAAATAGGGTTCTAAGTGGGATTCCGTCCTGGTAGAAAGACTGGAAGGATAGCTGGTTTGTAATTTCTAGGTTCTGGGATGACCTTCCTGGGGATTTGAAGCTAGTGCCCCCGATCCCTCGGATCTTCAGGATCGCAGATGGACTTGAGCTTTTCCAAGGGACAGAGTCTGCAAGTTTCTTACATTAGTCATTAATCTTCCTTATTTTTCTTGCAGTGGCTAAAAGGAGACTAGAAGAACTCTACACCCACCTCTTATCCATGTTTCAGGTGAACTTGTATTTGGATCCTCTGGAGGACATTACAGTTGACCTTCCTGTTGAAGACTGTTTCGAGGATTCTCTCATTCGTACAAGTATGATCCTCAGTCATTTTCTCACTTTTGTTATGACTATTATTACCTTACCTCTTATAATTATGTTTCTACATTTGTAGCAATGGTTGAGGACGGTCCTTCTTCCAAGAAGAGGAATGAACTTGACGCCTCTAAGATTCAGAAAATAGAGAAGCTATGAGCTAAAAAGTTAGAGCGATCGAAAGGGAAAGTCGTTCCCCCTGCACCTCGCCCTGTTGTTCCTCAAACCCAGAAAGGGTGAGGTGTAGGGGGAACGACTTTCCCTTCCTCATCCTGGGAAAGGTCCGTTGCAACCTGGCGAAATAAATGGGACTCCCTAGAGCTCCTCCCGGTCTTCTCAACCTTCTACTCCACCTAAGGCGGTGATCATCGAGGACGCTAAGATGCCTTCCCCAGGTCTTAGAATCTGTTGCATCAGGCTCAAGCCAGCATGGGTCTCATGTTGGCAAGAAGCGCAAAGGTCCAATTTCTCCAGAGGGGCCCGACTAGCCTAAGACCCAAGATTGAACTCAGAGTGAAGTGGTCAGGGTGCTGGATGGGGTGTCCAAACACGTTGATTCTGAAAGAGGAATTGACCTTCTCGAGGGTCTCAGGGCGAGGTTCCCTGATGGTTTTATGGAGCACACCCTTGACGTAAGTTCCAGCTTAGGCTTAGTACCTTATTCTTTCATCCCTATCTAGTTCCTGACCTACTTTCCTTCTTTTCCTTTCATAGATCCTGACCTTTAATGCAGTGATACTGGCACACCTTGGCTATTGCGAAGACCAAGTGCTAGAGGCTATTCGAGTATCCTCTTGGGTGGAAGCTACACTTGCCGAGAAGACCAATGACTTCAATTCTCTCCACAACTCCTATGACAAGGTCCAGTCGGAGGTTGGAAGACTGACGGGCCTCGAGGGGGAGTTCACCCACCTTGAAAGGGAGTTAGGTCATACCAGGGCTGAGGTCAATCGAGCTTCTTATGTTCGTAAGGATTTGGAGGCTCGATTATCTGATCGGAAGAGGGTTGTCTCCAATCTAAAGTAGCAAGAGAACATCTTGAAGGACAAGGTCAGGATCCTAGAGGGCAATATTTCTTCAGAGATTCATTCCCAGACTCAGGCGGAGAACAAGGAGGGGAGATCCTGGATGAAGATTGACTTGGTAGAAACCCAATCGAAGGAGAATTATGACCGATGGACTGAAGGTCACGCTAAGGGGATAAAAGACTTCAAGGCATCCTCAGAGTTTCAAATGGACCTTCTCACGGAGTTTTCCTGTTGAAATTATGTCCATAAAGTAGGCTGTAATAACTATTTATGAGTAAACAATTATTTCTTTGACATTTATGTATTGCTGATTTTTATGATTAAATGAAAGTTTTTTTAATTAAATTGTGTTTGTAACTTACTTAAGTCCATGAATTATTATCATCGTAAGAAGAGTAAAGATCAGATGATCTTCCAAACAAACTCTTATGAGATAGTTTAGATTGTTATTCATAATCCTAGGATCGACTATGCAATCGAATCCAATTACAACTGTTAGGTTGAACCAAAAGATGCCGGTCTCGGTCATGAGAGTGGAGACTCTAACGTTGACTAAGACATGTTATAGAACATGTTGAATATACCAGTAACCAATTAGTTTAGAGCAAAGCCACTTATCTAGCTCTAAATCTATTTGTTACACCTTAAGGGTATTTTCATAATTACCTTAATCATGAGGTAAATACAAAACTTGACTTACGATCTTTGATACGCCAAATGAGTGAGACTGTGATTCAACTATGTTGGAGTTGCGCGATTCACAGATATGGAATTCGTGACGAGATTTCAAAAGTAACAATATCACCTTATGTTTTGATGATGGTGTGTGAATAGATAAACTGGACCTGGTACTTGATGACATGATGTTGCAATTATGTCCATAAAGTATGGTGTAATAACTATTTATGAGTATTTAGTTATTTCCTTGACATTTATATATTACTGAATTTTATGAATAAATGAAAGTTTTCTTTAATTAAAATATGTTTATAATTTATTTAAGTCCTGGAACTGTTGTCAATGAAAGAAGAGTAAAGTTTGAGCAGTCTTCCAGAAAAACTCTTGTAGATAGTTCAAAATGTTATTTGCAGTCTTAGGATCGACTAGACAATCAATCACATTATGCTTTATTGATGAGTGTGTGAATAAATAATTGGGTTTGGTACTTAATGACATGAGTCATTGAATAAGACATGTATATCTGTATGAAACACTTCACTGATATGTCTTTCCTATCCAAAGTCAATAAAGGAGTTAAGAAAATAATAACTAGAGGGGTAAAATGATAATTTTATATCCCACTCTTGTTACCGATGTTCATGAAGGATAATATCGTTAAAGATTATGTGGACTGTGAAATATAAATGTTTATTTGCAACAATATAAGATGTAGTGCGCACAAATCAAAAGTTTATTCGGCACCAGGCCTATAATGGAGTCGTACGATGTCGAGATTAAATAGGTCAGGAATCGATGGAGATAAATTAGCCAGGTATTTGAATCTCATTAATTTATTCATGTAGGTCCATTCAGTCAGAAGAGTAGCTCATAAGGACATGAATGAGAAACAACTACAGTTGGACAAAAAATGTGTTTTAGACCAATGTACACTTTTCGAGCCCCATATGAGATGTGTGTCATCACTAAATTAGTCCTAGGTATTCAGATTTTGTCCTAGGTATTCATATTTTTCAAGATCAGAATAATAAACAGTTGGAACTTTCCCAAGCATCTAATATTGATAAGGTGATGGATCGTTTTAATATGCAAGACTCCAAGAAAGGATATCTTCCCTTTAGGCATTGAGTCAGCCTTTCTAAGGAGCAGTCTCCCAAAACTCCTCAAGAAGAGAAAACATGAGAAATATTTCATATGCCTCAGCCGTAGGAAGTCTCATGTATGCAATGTTTTGCACTAGGCCGAGATAGTTGTTATGTCATTGGCACGGGAAGCATTGGAATGTAGTCAAACAAATCCTCAAGTATCTTAGGAGAACGAGGAACTACGTGCTTATGTATTCAGTTACTGACCTGAATATGTTGTGTTATACCGACTATGATTTCCAAGCAGAATACATGTGTTCATCCAGGAATGGTGGAGCAGTGGTATGGAGAAGTGTCAAGCAATCTTGCATTTCTGATTCTACCATAGAAGCTGAGTATGTGGCGGCTTATGAAGCTGTGAAGGAGGCTTTCTGGCTTAGAAAGTTTCTAAAGACTGTGGAAGTCATTCCAGATACTGAAAAATCCATGATACTTTATTGTGATAACAGTGAGACTGTAGCAAACTTGAAGGAACTGGCATAAAAAATCCAAACACATAAAGCGGAAGTACCACCTCATTAGAGAGATAGTTTAGCGTGGAGATGTCGAAGTAACACACATATCGATGGTTAACAACTAGGCAGATCCATTCATGAAGACTTTAAGCAGTAAAGTCTTTAACGATCATTAGGAGGGCATGTGGATACGATATTGTACATACCAATTTTAGTCCAAGTGGGAGATTGTTGGAATTATGTTCGTAAAATAGGGTGTAATAACTATTTATGAGTAAACAGTTATTTTTTGGCATTTATGTATCACTCATTTTTATGAATAAATGAAAATTTCTTTAATTAAAGTATGTTTGTAACTTACTTAAGTCCATGAACTATTATCAATGTAAGAAGAGTAAAAAGACTGGCGGTCTCCAGACAAACTCTTCTGAGATAGTTCAGAATGTTATTCATAGTTTTAGGATCAACTGGACAATTGAATCCAACTATGACTGTTAGGTTCAACCAAAAGATGCCGGTCTCGGGGCATGGGAATGGAGACTTTAACTGTTGACCTAGACATGTTATGGAACATGTTGAATAGTTTAGAGCAAAGCCGTTAATCTAACTCTAAATCTAATTGTTACACTTAGGGGTATTTTTGTAATTACCTTAATCGTGAGGTGAATACGAAACTTGACTTAGTTACTTGCTATCTTTGATACGCCAAAGGAGTGAGTTCGAATTACCGGACAATATCTCAGTTTTTAGGACGGTGATTCAACTATGTTGGAGTTGTGTGATTCACAATTATGAAATTCGTGGTTAGATTGCAAGAACAACAATATCACATTATGCTTTATTGATGAGTGTGTGAATAAATAAATTGTGCTTGGTACTCGATTACATGAGTCATAGAGTAAGACATCGTGTTATGTATGAGACATACTACTGATATGTTTTTCTTATTCACAGTCAATAAATGAGTCAAGAAAATAATAACTAGAAAGGTAAAATGATAATTTTACATCCCATTATTGTTACTGATATTCACGAAGAGTAATATCGTTAAATATTTTGCGACCCGTGAAATTTAAATGTTTATTTGCACCAACAGAAAATGTAGCACACATGAATCGAGAATTTATTCACCATCAGACTTATAATTGAGTCGTACGATATCGAGATTAAATAAGTCAGATATTTATGAGGATAAATTAACCGGGTATTTGAATCTCAAAGTTTTATTTATGTGGATCCATTCAGTCTTAGGAGTAGCTCATAAGGACAGAAATGAGAAACAACTACAGGTTGACCAAAACTATGTTTTGGACCAAGGTAACTTCCCGAGCCGCATATGAGATGTGTGTCATCATTAAATTAGTGAAGAGTAAAATTAATGTTCAAATTGATTATTTTTTATTTTTGAATTATTAGATAATTAGTAAATAGAAGAAATTAATTAATTAATTGACAGAGATCAATTTAATTCATCAGTGGAGATGTAAAAATCGCACATCATAGTGTAGGGAGAATATGATTTTTGGTTTTATCATATCAGGGTATTTGAATTAATTCCGTGAACACTATATGAGGGATTGCATTAGGGTTGCATCCCTAACCCTAATTACTGTGTTAAATTAAAGCAGAATAAAGTTTCTCTCACTCTCCCTCACTAGTTGCCGCCGAAAACTCTAATGGGAAGAGAACAATTTTTTTGAGATCCCACACTCAATTTCTATTGACATGCTTGAGAGATATACTTCTAATTCTAACGGGTGATTGTCGGTCCGAAGATCAATTACTAGCTTTACGAAGAATGAAGAACATGAGATATAAATTGGATCCCGCCAAATAAAAAATTCTCCATTTATTGGAAGGGTATAATTATTTTTATCTCTTCTTAACTCATTTATATGATTATGCATATACATTTATTGATATTGTGTTTAATTGGATTAAACGTTGGAATGAATTTTTTTTTAAATTCCGCTCATGAACTAGTCATGGTTCATTATTTTTTCTTCAAAATCTAAAACTTAATCTGACATTGCCCTGGGTTATGAGAGTTGTCATGATGTGTTCATCAACAACCATCCTGAGGGGGACTTGAGTTCCTCGATTGCCCGCCTGATCCTTCACCGACTCCTATGCAATTGGCCTATGAGCGAGTGATGGTCCCCGATGCTCGTGAAGCTCAGAAAGCTGTCAAAATGTTGCGTTCTCCCCTTGTCCGTCTAGATGTTCCCAGATGTCCACCTGTCTCTCTCGGGCTTCCCAATCCATTGAGTTCCTCTGATCTCATCGAATTGGACGCCTGTCTCTCCTCCTTTACCTTCGGGTCACCTTGAGGGTAAGTTCTTTCCACCGCTACCTGGCTCAATTGGGGCGATTGGCTAAGTTAATACTTCCCTGGCTTCTACTACTGATGGTGCCGAAGCTCCCACAAGCCATGTCGTCTGATTTATTGTTTTCTTCATTACTTGTGATTTTCCTTTTTTTTCTTGCAACTCTCATTTCCTTGTTGTTACTTATTCGCCCCTTTCTTTTAATGAGAGTATTTTGTTGAAGGACTTTGTCTCCTCTTTCGTCTTGATCCGTATGAACTTTGAATTCTTTGATCTTGTTGTTTCCCTGCCTTTTATTTGATCTCAGGCACATGTATTAACATTTGTCTGACCTGAGTGGTGGGGGGTTCCCGACCTTTAGGCTTGCTTTTGCCTTGTGTAATTTTTCTTATGATTTTCCTCCGAGTGGGTTACCCCTTTTAAAGAGGTCGGGTCAAACAGTTTTATCGTAACCTTAGGGAGTTGTGTTGCTCCTTGCGGTAGGTCTATTCGATTAAACTAGTTTTGAACTTCTTCCTGGCGTTTACCTAGGTACCTTTGCGTTAGTTAAAGTTCCTTTACCATTTGAATGGCGAAGAAGTGGGCATGACTTCCTTTCCTTTAATGCTTAGTTAGACGTACTTGCTCGGGCAGGCCGAGACAAGCTACACTACCCCTTTTATGAGTTTTAAACGTGGTTTTCATGCTCGGTGATGAGCCCTTCTTTATTAGGCATCTAGTTAGCCCTCCTCTACTCAGGCCAGGGATTTTCCTTTTTCTTCCTAGATTTTTGCTGGACATCTCTGCACTTTTTCCATCTGGCGAGCTAGAGTGCTCTGCTAGACATAACTTTTTGATCCCGACTAGATGGCTAGAGCAATGCGCCAATCATCACTTTTTAATCCAAATTGACGGGCTAGAGCTCCACGCTAGTCATCAATTTTTTATTTTTGGAGTCTAGCCAGACATTTCTGCTCTGACTAAAGCTCATTTATTGACTGGTGGGCTAGAACATCATGCCAGTCATCACTTTTCATTCAATCATTCTTTGCGAGCGAACGAGCTTCACTTAACTACATGGCTTATGTTCCTTTCCCCCCCTTTTTTTCCTAAGGGGTGAAGCCGTTGCTTAGACCAGCTCCATTATCGCTGTCGATTCCTCCCATTTGAGCGTGGTGGCGTTGCATTTCCTTGACGTATTCTCGTCCCCTTCACTGATCTTATGCCATTGAAGGTTAGGAACTTTATCATCCTGTGATATGTAGAGGGCACTGCCTTGAATTTTTGGATGGCGGGCATGTCAAAGATGGCGTTATGCACCTTACTGCATCTCACCACCATGAATTTTACTAGCTTGGTAGAGAGTTGTGGGGCTGTGCCTAGGATCATGGGGAGCTCTATGACACCTTCAAGAATGATATAATGCCCTCCAAATTCTACTAAGGGGCAAGAGCATGGGAAAGAGTTTATTGTGATCTAACCCCATCGATCAGGGTCCGCCAGCCCTTGATATTGGTGATCACCAGTAACGACCAGCATGTTAGTGTGTGACTGATGAATCTGATGTGCCTCATCTATGGTGAACATGATCGCTTCCTCTGCCTTGGCTTCTTTCGGTAGGTTTCTGAAGCGCTTGGACCTCCATATATCATCTTAATTTCTTGAATGAAGTTGCGGGGTCCGTCAACCCTCTTTCTTATGTGGGGGTTGTTGTCCCAACGATTTCTTCACCCAACCACAAATTCCTTGAGGTACCCCTTCTAAATCAAGGGTTCGATCTGATCCTGGAGGTCGAAGCATCCCTCCATGTTGTGCTTGGAATTCCAGTGATACATGTAGTACTTCGTGGTATCCTTCTTTTCATCAGGTGTTCGTATCACCTGGGGAATGCTCTTGTCCTTGATGATGTTGAAAACTTCCTCCCGCCAGGCCATGTGTGGGGCATAGGTGACAAACTGACTAGCTAGGGGGTTCTTCCCGTCACGCCGGCTGGTGTGGTACGTGCGGATTTTGGATGAGGTGGGCGCTGGATCAGAGGGTCTGGAAGGATGGGTTTGTTTGTCTTCATGTGGTTTCTTTCCCTTTTGGGAGTTCTCGCTGGATGGATTTGCACCACATCTCGAAGCCCTTGATGTGCTAGTTGTTTCGCCTAACACTCAGCGGGCCTGTCCAGAAATGGATAGGACAGCTAAAGCGGAACTTCATTCATTCTTTTGTTGAGTTCTCAGGCTATTCACTGGGTAGTTCCTAGGAGTCAAAGAGCGAAGGAGGCCACCCTTCTACTTAATGATGGTAAAGCACCAACCGGGAGAGTCATTGAAAGAATGCATGAACTACTTCAACTTGGAGTCCTTACAAGTTGACAGCGCTTGTGAAGACACAATGGTAGCCACGTTGAGAAGTGGGATACTCACTCTAAGATGAGGTGGTCGATGACCAAGTACGACTCTGCCTCCCTCACTGAGCTTCAAGCTAGGATTCAAAAGTACATAAATGTCGAAGAGGTGATGTGAGCCTAGAGGGAGTTAGAAATGCCAAGCGGTTAGAATCCCCAAAATGGAAAAAGAACCACAGGAGTACAAGAGGAGCCTCCCTTCCAAACCTTTTGACCGGCACATGTTGTTAGAATTGTGTCAACAAAATAGGGTGTAATAACTATTTATGAGTATTTAGTTATTTCGATAAGGATAAAGTATTACTGAATCTAATGAATGAATGAAAGTTTTTCTATTAACTAAAGTGTGTTTATAATTTACTCAAGTCTTGGAACTATTATCAACGTACGAAGAGTAAAGACAGAAAGGTCATCCAGACAGACTCTTCTTAAATAGTTTAGAACGTTATTTGTAGTCTTAACATCGAATGGCCAATCCAGTCCAATTATGACTGTTATGTTGAACCAAATGAAGCCAGTCTCGGGGCATGAGAGTGAAGACTCTAACGGTTGAACTAGACATGTTATGAAACATGTTGAATCAGTAACAAATTAGTTTTGAGCGAAACCGTTTATCTAGCTCTAAATCTAATTGTCACACCTTAAAGGTATTTTCATAATTATCATAATCCTGAGGTGAATACGAAATTTGACCTAGTTAGTTATGATCTTTGATACGCCGGACAATACCTCAGCTGTTGGGATCGTGATTCAACTATGTTAGAGTTGCGTGATTCACAGATATGAAAATTCGTTGTTAGATTACAAAATGCAACAATACCACATTATACTTTATTGATGGGTGTGTGAATAAATTAACCTGGCCAGATACTCGATGAAATGAATCTTTGAATAATACATGGTGAAATGTACGAGATAATTCACTATTATGTCTTTCTTATTCACAGTCAATAAAGGAGTTAAGGAAATAATAACAGGATGGGTAAAATGATAATTTTATATCTCGCTCTTGTTACTGATATTCATGAAGGATAATATGTTAAAATATATTGTGGACCGTGAAATAAAAAGTTTATTTACACCAATAGAAAATGTAGCACGCATGAATCGAGAGTTGATTCAGCATCGAACCTATAATTGAGTCATATGAAGTCATGATTAAATGGCTCAGGAATTTATAGAGACAAATTCGTCGGGTATTTGAATCCTATAGCTTTATTCATGTGAGTCCATTCAGTTCCAAGAGTAACTCATGAGAACATGAATAGAAGAGATAACATCAGCTGGACCAAGATGTATTTTGGGCCAAGATGTAGTTCCTGAATCTATATGTGATGGGTATCGTCACTTAATCAGTGAAGAGCAATTAATTATTGTCCAAATTAATTAATTTGTTATTTTTTTAATTATTAGATAATTAGTAAATAAAAAAAATAATTAAGTAATTGATGGAGATCAATTTAATTTATTAATTTGAATTGTTGAATTTGAACACAATATTGACTCTAAGGCAATGTTGAAATTTTCGCAATGGTTAATATGGGGGTGAATTTTCGGTAATTTGACATATAGACGTATATGTGCAATCTCCATAAATTATTATATTAACTTATTATATTAGAGATGACATTATGGTTGTCTCCCTAAATGTGTTGACACAACCATAATCACACAGAACATAGAAAAGTTTCTTTCTCCCCTCCTACCGTTGCCGCCAAATTCATAGAGGAAGAAAATAATTTTTTCTTCCTCAGTTATTTGAGAGCCCAAACTCAGTCCCTAGAAAATTCTCTAGAGATATACTTCTGAATTCTATGAGTGGTTGTTGGTACAAAGACTAATTGAAGTTCTTGAATTTGAAGATCGAAGAATGTGAAGCATTTAATAAGGATTCCACCAATTCAGAAAGTCTCCAATGCAACGAAAAGGTATAAATCATTTCTATCTCCTTCTAAATACGTCTAATCTAACAATGCATGATCTATAGTTTGGTTTTAATGTTTAATAAGACCAAATATTTTTTAGAAATTTTTTTGATATTCCCACGAATCGATCGTGGTTTGATGAGTGTGTTTAACACTCATATTTTAGTTAATCTTAATTTTACTTTGTTGGTTTTTTTAGAGTTATTATTTGATTTAGTTTTGTTCTATTTTTATTTTTGTAGGTAAAGTATTCTTGTGCATTTGGGTTGATTCTAAAAGACTTTGGAGGCAAAAATGCGAAGAAATCGAGAAAATCATGGACCTGCTAAGAAGGACTAGCTTTTATTTTCTCCTTATCGAACCCTAGTGTATAAAGAGAATATTTTAGGTCTTTTTAGCTCTTTTTGGACGTGAGAGACAGAGGAGACGGATCTCAACTTCAATTCATCTCCAAATCTAAATTTTTCTTCTCTTTTGCTCTATGTTCATGAATATTATTAGGATGTTTTCTTATTCTATTATGTTCTAAATTTCTTATTTAGGGCTCCGACGTAACCAAACCATGATTATTCATAAATTTTGATTTTCAATTCAATCGATGTTTATTCAATATTATTGAGTGCTATAATCCATTTATAATGCTTGTGATCGTATGATCAACTATTGCATGATTCTAGATTTAATTCTGAGACTGATAAGTGAGGATTAAATTTTCTCTTTGTTTATAACACCATTAGAATTTTATAAGTTAGAGATAATTATAGATCTAGTGTAGCGATTATAATTTCTTGTGCTCTATGAGTTTCAATTATAATTTCTTGTGAGATTAGTATTTTTGATTCATTGTTATCAATGCTTGAGAAAATTGATAAATACTTTAGATAAAAATGTTGTCGATAATTTGATAAACATTGACTGATTGAGTTTTAAAATTTTAAGCATGTTTGTTTTGGTGAAATCAAAATCCCTAGATCTTTTATATATTCAAATTAGAATTATTTATCTTTATTAAATCTTTATCGTTTTAGTTTAATTAGAATTTTAGTTTAATTTAAACTCCTAATTTTTCATCATTCTCAATTAGAATTAAGGTCTAGTTAATTTCAATATTTAATATTAATCAATCATGTAGACGATACACTATTTTATAGAAATTTATTAGTTGACGACGATAGTGCACTTGCACTATAGAAAAATCGTAACATAGTTTGAAGATATTTTCTTTAAATTTTAAAACCCGATCCAATAATTTGTATCAGAGCCTTGGGTTCTTGATTATGCATATTCTGTGATTAAACGTATGTATCGGTAGATGATGTGATATAGACATATAATTATGTATGGTAGATTGAAAATTGTTTTAAATGTGTTTTATAAATGGATCCCTAACTATTGGCTCTAGGCGTTTTATTTTTTAATTTTAGAATTGTTGTATGTCGAATTTGAGGCATAAGACTTTATGTAATTTGTTTTTCTTGCAAAAATTGTATTTTTAAAATTCCCTGTAATCCACAGCCGCCTCGAAAAGTAGCCATAAAAAATAGTCGCCATCGCCGCCGTCGTTGCCGCTGCTGCCACCGCCCGCTGCCGTGTCACCTCTTCCTGCTGCCTGCCACCATGCCCTGCACAGTTGGTTACCTAATTGGGTTTTGGAAACGTATGGATTTAGGAAACCATTGGGATTTCGGAAACCTATGGATTTAGGAAACCATTAGCTTTTGGAATTTTTAGGGTTTAGGAAACCTTGAGGTTTTAGAAAACTTTTGAGTTTAGGAAATCTTAGGGTTTTGCCCAATCCGGTCTCTATATTTTCTTTATTTATTTAGGTATTTTTTCAACATTAATCGATTAGAATTTATTTTACAAATTCTTTATTAAAAAATAAATGAATTCATTTATTTACTTGGTAATTGATTTATCAAAGTAAATTTTTTTGGAAAATGAAATTTTAAATTGAAGAATGGTTTTTAAAATGGGATTGGGCTATTGTAAAGAGTTACAAAGTGATGGGATTTCCTAAAGGAGAAGGAGTAAATTACAGACGTCGTGAAGATTAGTTTGTAAACTAGTTGTAATTTATTTATTACTCTTTCATGAGTTGTAATTAGAAATGAGTCGATGGGGAGGTTAATTTTGAATGGTTGATTTAATATTAATTTTGTATCATCATATAACATACTATATAGAACTAGGATATGCCGATATCAAAATGTCACGTAGCATGTATATGCATCATTGTAGTTTAATTTATAATGAGTTATAATTTAAATACAATGCGGAGTTTATAAAAGTTATAAATTTTAAATTTAAATTTAAATTTTATAAAATATACGATTTTTGAAACTTGTTTTTCCAAATTAATAAAGAGTTATAACTTTTGAAAAAACAAAGAAAAATCCATTTTTCAAACTAAGTGGAATAGTCGTTTACGTTAAGACGTTTCAAAGGTCCCCAACACAAACTTGATCATGGCGCGAGGAATAGTTTAGAGCCGCCCTAACGGTCCACTCTTCATCGGGAGAAACTTGAGAATCGTGTCGCTTTGAGTCATTGAGTTACTTAAGAAGTTAAAGCTTGTAAAGGAAGTGATGAGGCATGGCCGTTCCTAGATGGACTGTTAGTTCATGGCAACCTTTAAAGCCGATGCGTTTGTTAAACACTCAGACCATTAGTGATTGGTTAAGCTAGATGTAGTGACATCTTGGAAAGCGTTAACCAAACGAGAGGAGTCTTGATGCGGTAGGAGGTAGCTTAGATGTTGCCCTTAGATGAGACAATCTCGATTGTAATCATATCGCTATCTTCACTCTGAACTCTCTTAAACGTGAACAAACTTACTGTTGAAAATTACATGAATTGGAAACATAATCTTTATATAGTGCTCACGGTAGAAAAAAGCACAAGTTCGTGCTCACCACCCCTTTGTCCCCTTGAGCCTATTGCTGAATCGACTCAAGAGGAAAATTATGCTTATGCTTCTTGGCTATGTTCTGATGAGACTTCCAGTGTTACATCTTGGCTATTGTTAGCAATGTGTTGCAACAACAACACCAGAACATTAAAATTGCCGCTGATATGATATGGAACATCATCGAAATGTTCAGAGATCAAGGTCGCCGAGTCAAACAGGCTACTGTGTGAAACTTAATGAACTATAAAATGAAACCTGAAACTCCTGTTAGAGAACATATGATGTTGATCATTAGTTATCTGAATCATATGGAGATCATGGGTACTGAGGTAGATGGTGAGACATATGTTGATATGATCTTTGAGACTCTGTCTGACACTTTTGAGAACTTCAAACTCATTTATTCGATGAATAAGTTAAGGTACTCACTTACTAAGGTGATGGAGGAACTATAAAATCTTGAGACCCTGTTTCTGAAGGACAAGAGGAAGACTGGAGAGGAAAAATTTCTTGAAAGCAAGTCTTCCACCTCTGGCGCTAAAAAGAAACACATGAGAGATCTGAAGAAGCTAAGAAACAGAAGTCAAAAGCTGTGAAAGGGAAGGGCACTGTAAAAGTGGACAAGTCGAAAGACAAGTGTCATCATAATGGAGCCGCTAAAGATTGAAAACGCAACTACCCAGACTATCTCAAGTAGTTGAGATCTAATGTATAATACTTTTTATTGAGACATGTTATGTGGCTGACTCTACTTATTCATGGATTGTAGACTCTACAACCACTAAACATATATATTGTTCCCTGCAAGGGTTCAATAAAATCAGAAGGTTTCACGAGGGTGAGTTGAGCTTCTGTTGGAGAAATGGAGCACTAGTATCGGTCGTTTCTATGGGAACTATTAAATTGTCATTTGATAACAATTTTATAGTTTTATGTGATGTTTATTATATCCTAGTTTTTGGGAAAAACTTTATTTCAGTAGCTAGTTTAATTGAGCAATGATTCAATTTGAATTTCATTGATAAAGAATATTAGTATTTTTAGAAATGACTGTTTAAGTACTACTACATGTTTGATAAATAAATTGTTTTACGTAAAATCAATAATTCTAATGATATATGACACTGATACGCCTTGGGCATATTAGCCTGGACAAGATTTAAAGACTTGTGAAGGATGATCCTTTGTAAAATTTAAGTGTGAGATCACTACTCACATGTGAATCTTGTATAGAATGTAAAATGACCAAGAAACCATTTTCAGCAAATGGTGAAAGAGCCACTCAGTACCTCAAACTCATGCATAGTGATGTATATGGACCATTGAATATCCAAGTAAGGGTAGATTATGAATACTTCGTAACCCTCCCACTACGTCGAGCCTCTGGCTCATGCTGTGGTTCTTCCGTTATTGAATCGAGAAATAATAATTCTTGATTGGGGAGTCAATGCCCCCTACTCTACTAAGGACAACTCCAATGCTACCTTCTATCGCATCGAGACACTTCTCGTTTGGTTAACGCTTCTCAAGATCTCACTAAATCTAGCTTAACCAATCACCATTGGATTTGGCCACCTTGGCCCGATTGACTAGCTCCTATGAGAGATTTCAATGCACTTCAGCTTAAGTGTTTAATCAACTCATCAACTTTAAAGGTTTCTATGAACTAATAGTCCTCTAGGAACGATCCTGCCTTAGCACTTCCTTTACAAGCTTAGCTTCTCAAGCAACTCGATGACTCAAAGTGACACGATTCTCAAGTTTCTCCCATTGAATTGAGAACTACTAGGGTGGCTCTAAATCATTCATCGTGCCATGACCAAGTTTGTTTGGGGATATTGAGAACGTTTCAACGTAAACGACTATCCCACTTAGTTTTTGGAAGAATGAATTTTTCTTTGTTTTTTCAAAAAACATACCTCTATATATTTGAAAAAATAAGTTTTGAATATTATAAAATTTTATAAAATTTAAATCACAATTTAAAAATTATAACTTTTATAAAATTCAAATTGTATTTAAATTATAACCAATTATAAACTTAAACTATAATGATGCATGTAGATGTTACATGGCATTAAATATATTGGCATATCCCTATTTCTATATGACATGTTATATGTGATACGAGATTAATAATAAATCATACATTCGAAATTACCTCTCTATGGCTCATTTCTAATTACAACCCATAAAAGAGAATAATAAATAAATTATAAATTTAAATGCTAGTTTTCATGGCGTCTGTAATTGTCTCATTCTCCATAAAAAAGTCTCGCATCTTAGTAACTCTTTACTACGGTCCAGACCCATTTTAAAAATTTTAATTTTAATTTCAAATTTAATTTTCCAACAATTTTTACTCTGATAAATAAATTACCAAGTAAATTAATCAATTGATTTATTTTTAAAATAAATTCTGATTAATTAGTGTTAAAAAATTATCAAATTAAATAAAAATCATTTTTAGGGACTGAATTGAGCTTGGAATGAAATTCCAAATCCCTGCGAATTATTTGTGCCAAGCAACCCTTGCTCAGTCCAACATCTCAATAGACTTGGTGGGTCCACGCCAGCCCAAGGCCCAACATGATCTTGTCCACACTAGAGTTTCCTAAACCCAAAAATTTCTAAAATCTTATGGTTTCCTAAACCCAAAAATTTCCAAAACCTCAAGATTTCTTTGCCGGTTTCCCAAACCATAATTAGAAAACCTACGGCAGCGAGCGGCGACGACAAGTAGCAGCGTGCGGTAATAGGCTGTGGCCGTAAACGACGACAAAGACGATGATGAACGATGACTTTTCTTGCGAATATGAATTTATATGGAATTTAAAATACAACTTTTCAAAAAAATAAAATACATCAAATACATATGCCTCAATTTCGGCGTACATAAATTCTAAATTTGAAAATAAACACCTAGAGTCAATCGATCGGGATCCATTCATAAAACACATCCAAACATGCTTTGAATCTATCATACAAAATGTCGATATCGCAATATCCATCTATACATATGTTAACCCCTAAATATGTATAATCAAAAACCCAAAGCTCTGATACTAATTGTTGGATCGAGTTTTAAAATTTGATGAAAAATTAATGAACCACAAACGATTCATGAGGGGAATATAAAAAGTTTTCAAAAACAAATAGTTAATCAAATTAAATATAAAACCATACCACAATCATACATATTTATATAAACTTATCGAGAAGAGATAGAAACAATTTTTACATTTTCTTGTAATGGAGAATTTTTGAATTGCGTGGATCCAATTCATTGTCTCGAGTTCCTCGTTCTTGAGATTCGTAAAACTTCAACCAATCTTCATACCAAAAACCACTCATAGGATTCAGAAGTATGTCTCATAAGGATATTATCAGGAATAGAATGTGGGCTCTCTAAACAATTGACGAAGAAAAAACAATTTTCTCCTGCCTCACTATGATTTCAGCGGCAATAAGGGATGGGGAGAGAGAAAACTTTTTTCTTCCTTTGAATAATCACACACTATGATTAGGTTAAGCTTAGACTAGGGATGAAACCCTATTGCAATTTCTTATATAATAATGACAAAATTTACACATATACTCATATATTATAAATTACCAAAATTCACCATCTCCTTACACTGCTCTCTGCGATTTTTACATCTCCTTTAGAGCTTATACTGTGTCCAAATTCATCAACCTAAATTGATAAATTAAATTGACCCTTATCAATTAATTAATTAATTTCTTTTAGTTACTAATTATCTAATAGTTAAAAAATAATAAATTAAGTAATTTGAACATTTAATTCTGATCTTCACTAATTTAGTGATGACACCCATCACATATGGATTCGGGAAATATATCTTGGTCCATAACAAGTTTTTGGTCCAACTGATATTATTTCTCATTCATGTTCTTATGAGATACTCCTGAGACCAAATGAACCCACATGAATGAATCTATGAGATTCAAATACTCGGCTAATTTATTTTCATAAATTTCTGACCTATTTAATCATGACATCGTACGACTCTATTATATGTCTGATGTCAAATCAACTCTCAATTCATGCGCGCTACATTTTCTGTTGATGAAAATAAATATATTTATTTCACGGTCCAAATAATATTTTATGATGTTACCATTCGGAAATATCGGTAACAAGAGCTGGATGTAAAATTACCATTTTACCTCTGTAGTTATTATTTCTTTACTCCTTTATTGACTGTGAATAAGAAAGACATATCCGTGAAGGGTCTCGTACAATTTACAATGTCTTATTTTGTCATCAAGTAACATGCCTGATTTAATTATTCACACACCCGTCAATAAAACATAAGGTGATATTGTTGCTATTATAATCTTACAAAAATTCCATATATGTGAATCATGCAACTCCAACATAGTTGAATCATGATCCCAACAACTGAGATATTGTCCGACAATTCGAACTCACTCATTTGGCATATCGAAAATCGCAAGTAACTAGGTCAAGTTTCGTATTCACTTCAGGATTAAGATAATTATAAAAATACTCTTAAGGTGTAACAATTAGATTCAAAGCTAGATAAACAGTTTTGCTCTAAATTAATTTATTATTTGTCTATTGAACATGTTCCATAACATGTATAGGTCAACCGTTAGAGTCTCCACTCCCATGTCCTGAGACCGGCATCCTTTGGTTAAACCTAACAGTCATAATCGGGCTCGATTGCCCAGTCAAATCTAAGACTGTGAATAACATTCTGAAATGTTTCAGAAGAGTTTGTCTGAAAGAACCCTTTATCTCTACTCTACTTACGTTGATAATAGTTTCAGAACTTAACTAAATTATAAATATAGTTTAATTAAAGGAAAACTTTCATTTATTCATAAAATTCAGTAATACATAAATGTCAGATAAATAACTAAATACTCATAAATAGTTATCACACTCTACTTATGGACACAATTCCAACATAACTCATTTATCTGCTTCTTAGGGAACGAGCGTCTTCAGTCGTTCCTACATAAACAGAATTGTGTTGCATAGGATCATAAAATAATAGGAGTAGGAGAAACAATTGAGGGTCAAACTCGTGCGATCAAGAAAACTCTTAGGCCCTTTGGAATTTGAACTCCCCGAGCTAAAATCCTCCAAGTAGACCTTGATGGGAAGATCGGTTATGACGTCCTCTGGAGGGTCCAAAATACAAACCCGCTCGAAATAGAGATTCATGCCTGACAAGGATGTTGAAAGCACGATACTCAATAGGAAGCTCGGCCTGGCTAAAAATTCGGGACTGAAAATGGGCTGGAAATCTTCTTAATCACTACAAAGAGAATAATATAAGTTAGCACATGAAATTACGACAAGCAGGTCATTTCCCCTCTAGAAGTGCAAGCTCATTTACGACCTCAAAAATATGAGAGATCGGGTCCACGAGCTCTGAGTCCCCGGGAAGACCCTCATAGAACCCGAAGATCTTGAACCTGTTATCCTTCCAATCCTTAGAGCAGGACGAGATTCCACTCACAATCCCTTTAACCCTTTCAGCACGGCTACTTATATAACACCACCCCTAGTATCGAGGAGGCACCCATTCGACCTTGCTCTTAAGAGGAGACTTCAAGTGAAACTTAAAATCAAACTCATTTAATGTGAAGTCCTCACCGCGATGCAATCTCTAGAGAACCTAGTAACTGACTAGAGTCCTTTATGAGTTAGGTTGAAGTTGGGCCAGAGCGATACCCATCGTAGAGAATCAGTCCCCCAGGAAAAGGATGCAAGGGAAGCCTCAGCCCACACTCTAACGAGGCCAAGTACAACCCAATTCCCCTATACTGTGGGGCACTTATCTTCTCGCACACCTTCAGTAGCCATAGCTGAATATAGTCCGAGAGGTGATAATCTCTCTGAATCGCACCCAGGTCATCCTCGGTTAGGGAGAAAGGATATTCGTCAACCCTCATCGGTCGACGGCCTCGCTCATACCAGTGTGGCCCCCAAATCAGCATGTAGATCAGTGACCTCGATCGACCCATTGACATAATCCATCTTGTCTCTGAATCCCCCCCTCTGAACCCCAGACACAAAACTCGAAGGAAAGGTAAAATACAAGGATAAAGGCAAAAAACTAAGGCGAAGGAAGAACGATGAAGGAAAAACCTACCACAATAAAATGATGATGTTAATGATTTGATGTTTGAACAAGAACATGCAACCTTCAAAACATCTTTTGAGACAACGAAACGAGAGAATGCAGGTCCAAATTGACAGAATTTGCAACGAAACTCTAAGGGAAGCTGGAAAAATAAGAGAAGCAGAAGAAAGAGAAGAGAGAATTGACCCAAGTGAAGAAAACTATTTATGGCTTTAAAGGAACGTGGGAAGTTTTGACAATGGTTTCAGTATCGCGTTGGGGGCAAAATGGTTGAAGAAATGGAGGGAATCGCCTATGTGTAGGCCCTAGCTCAAATGATGATCAGAACCACTGCGTCTATCCAACAGCCAATATGGTACATGTTTGTAGGCTAATAGAGCGAGCTCAAGCACTTAAACGTCACTCATGAGTTTACGAAAGTGACATGTGACGCATCGAGGAGTCAGACATCACAACTTTCATTCTCTTCTTCTTTCACGCGCCCGCAAGCCATCATTATCACCACTCCCAAAGAATGACTGATTATGAAGGTGAAGGTATGCGCATGCATGGGCAAGTCACGTCAAAAGACCACCGGGCTATTAATTCAATTAATCGTGAGCCTCCCGACTGAGCGAGGTTCAAACACAAGTGGGGATTGCTCGAGACAAACAGAGTTCTTAGCATCACCCCACATGCAACTAGCTCAAGTAAGGAATCTAAGTAAATGAGTCTTCGGACCTGGCAAATATGACCCTCAAATCTTCAATTGATGGTAAATTTTATGGGCATTCCTTGACTACCAGTAGAATAGAGCCACGTGTCATACAGCTCAAAGAGGTTTACGCCAAATAAAGGCAATAGGGCTCGAGCCCCCAAAAGGAGGAAGCTGATTAGGCTCGTCAATTCCTAGGTAGCTTGGGTTGCACCTATTAGAATTATGTCCATAAAGTAGGGTGTAATAACTATTTATGACTAAACAATTATTTCTCTTGACATTTATGTATTACTGTTCTTAAGAATATATGAAAGTTTCCTTTAATTAAAATGTGTTTGTAACTCACTTAAGTCCTAGAACTACTATCAATGTAAGAAGAGTAAAGATCGAGCGTTCTTTCAGACAAAAACGGGCAAGATAATTGAGAATGTTATTCACAGTCTTAGGATCGACTGTGCAATCGAATTCAATTACGACTGTTAAGTTTAACTAAATGATGCTGGTTTTGGGACATAAGAGTGGAGACTCTTGCGGTTGACTTAGACAAGTTACAGAACATGTTGAATAGAGTAGTAACCAATTAGTAAAAATGAAAGCTGTTTATCTAGCTTTAAATCTAATTGTTATACCTTGAGGTGAATATGAAACTTGACTTAGTTACTTGTGATATTTGATTCTCCAAATGAGTGAGTTCGAATTGCTAGACAATACTTTAGCTGTTGGGACATTGATTCAACTAAATCGGAGTTGTGTGATTCACAAATATAGAATTTGTGGCTAAATTTCTAAAGCAACAATATCACCTTATGCTTTATTGATGAGTGTGTGAATAAGTAAACCGAGCTTGGTACTCGATGACATGAGTCATTGAATAAGACATGGTGATCTGTATGAGACACTTTACTAATATATCTTTCTTACTAGAGAGGTAAAATGAAAATTTTACTTCCCACTATTGTAATTGATATTCACTAAGGGTAATATCCTTAAATATTCTGTGAACCATGAAATATAAATGTTTATTTGCACCAACAAAAAATATAGCGCGCATGAATCGAAAGTTTATTTCGACATCAGACCTATAGTGGAGTCGTATGATGTTGAGATCAAATAAGTCAAGAATTTATGGAGATAAATTAGCCGGGTATTTGAATCTCA
This sequence comes from Datisca glomerata, assembly GCA_003255025.1. Lineage (NCBI taxonomy): Eukaryota > Viridiplantae > Streptophyta > Magnoliopsida > Cucurbitales > Datiscaceae > Datisca > Datisca glomerata. The sequence goes on along the minus strand of QANY01013068.1, from coordinate 199,117 downwards.
TAGCTTTATTTATATGGGTCCATTCAGTCTCAGGATTAATTCATAAGGACATGAATGAGAAACAACTATAGTTGGACCAAAAATATGTTTTGGACTAATGTACACTTCCCGAGCCCCAGAAGAGATGAGTGTCACCACAAAATTAGTGAAGAGAAAATTTAATGTTCAAATTAATTATTTTATTATTTTCTAATTATTAGATAATTAGAGAATAAAATAAATTAATTAATCATTTGATAGAGATCAATTTTATTCATCAATTTGGACTGATGAATTTAGACACAATTTTGGTTTTAGGGAAAATGTAAAAATTGCACATCACAGTGCAGAGAGAATATGATTGTCGATTGTATCATATAACGGTTGTAAGGGTGGTTGAGTAACTTTCATAATCATTATATATGAGATTACATTATGGTTGCATCTCTAACCCTAATCATAATGTGCTAAATCAAAGCATTAAAATGTTTCTCTTACTCACCCTTACTAGTTGCCGCCGAAAACTTTTAGGGGAAGAGAAAATTTTGTTTTCTCTTCCGCAGGTGTTTTGAGAGCCCACACTCAACTCCTACTAATATCTTTGAGAGAAATACTTCTGATTCTAATGGGTGGTTGTCAGTGCAAAGATTAATTATTAGCTCTGTGAAGAACGAAGAACGCGAGATAGAAATTGGATCTCGCCAAATCAGTCATTCTCAATTAATTGAAAAGGTGTAATTGTTTCTATCTCTTCTCGATACACTTATGATTATGCTTGTTCATTGATTGGTTTTGTATTTAATTGGATTAAATGTTTGTATGGATTTTTTTTGAAATTTCGCCCATGAACTAGTCATGGTTCATTAATCTTTTTTCAAAATCTAAAAATCGATCCTACAATTGGTATAAGAGCCAATGGTTTTTGAATATGCATATTCTGTATTAAATTTATGTATGGATGAATATGATGATATTAGCATATATTTTTTTGTATGATAGATTCAAAGCATGTTTTAATGTGTTTTATGAATGGATCCCGATCGATTGACATTAGGTGTTATTTTCAGTTTTAGAATTGATGTACGTCGAGAGTGAGGCATAAAATTTTTTGTAATTTAATTTTACAAAGAATTGTATCGTTAAATTCCAAGTAAATCTATCATCGCACGAATCCCAAGAAGTCAACGTCCGTAACCCAGGCCTTCACCGCGCGCCGTTAATGGGTTTCGGAAACCCTAGGGGTGGCACAAGTGTTTTGGAAACCTTATCGCACCTAAGACCATAATGGGCCTTGGGCTTGCGTGGACCCACCAAGCCCTGTTGAGGTTTTGGGCTCAACAACTGTTACTGGGCCCAAATGATTCGCAGCGACTTGAGATTTGATTTCAAGCCCAATTCTGTCCCTAAAATTAAATTTATTTAATTTGATAATTTTCAACACTTATTAATTAAAAATTATTATTGTAAATTATTTTTAAAATAAATCAGTTGATTAATTTACTTGGTAATTATTTATCAAGGTAAAAATTGTTGGAAACTAATTTAAAATTTTGAAAATGGGACTGGACCTTGGTGAAGGGTTACAAGAAGGTGGGACAATCTGAAGGAGGAGAAGATAATTACAGACGCCATGAAGACTATGATTTAAACTATTATAATTTATTTATTATTCTTTTTATAGGTTGTAGTTAGAGATGAGCAATAGAGAGATTAATTTTGAATGTATGATTTATTATTAATTTTACATCATCATATAACATGCCATATAGAAATATGATTATGCCAATATCAAATTTTCATGTAACATGTACACGCTTCATTGTAGTTTAAATTTATAATGAGTCAAAATTTGAAATAAAATGAGAAGTTTATAAAAATTATAAAATTTAAATTTTAGAGAAGGTTATAACTTTTGAAACTTGCTTTTCAAATTTAAAAAGAGTTATGTTTTTCTTGAAAAAGTGAAGAAAAGTCAATTTTTTCAAACACAATGTGGGAGCGTCATTTACGTTGAAACGTTCTCAAGATCTCTAACATAAACCTGATCATGGCACGTAGAATGGTTTAGAGCCACCCTAACGGTCCTCTTTTCAGTGGAAGAAACTTGAGAATCATATCACTTTGAGTCATCAAGCTTCTTGAGAAGCTAAAGTTTGTAGAGGAAGTGGTGAGGCAGGATCGTTCCTAGACAGACTGTTATTTCATATCAACATTTAAAGTCGATGCATTGGTTAAACACTTAGACCAAAGCACATTGGAATTTTCTCATAGGTGCTAGTCAATGGGGCCCTGTTTCTAAAGGGCAAAAGGAAGAATGTAGAGGCACAATTGACTGAAAGTAAGTCTTCCACCTCTGGCAAAAAAAAGAAACACAAGAAAAGTCTGAGTAAAGCTATGAATGTGAACTCTAAAGCTGCGAAAGGCCAAGGCACTACTAAAGTGGACAAGTCGAAAGACAAGTGTTATTATTGTAGAGTCACTAGCCATTAGAAATGCAACTGCCTGGATTATCTCAAGGAGTTGAAATCCAAATGTACATTAGTTGTTACTAAAGCCTGTTATGTGACTGACTCTACTTTTCGTGGATTGTAGACTCTGCAGCCACTAACCATATTTGTTGTTCCTATAGGGGTTCTCGAAAATCATAAGGCTTAACGAGCGTGAGTTCAGTTTTTGTTGGAGGAATGTAGCACTAGTATCGGCAGTATCAATTGGAACGATTAAATTGTTATTTGAGAACATTTATTTGGTTTTGAGTATTGTTTATTATATCCCAATTTTTTGGAAGAATCTCATTTCAATAAAATGTTGAAGTCTGACATTGAAGTAAATACTCATTTACAAAGGGTTAGTGAATGGTTGAAGTCTGACTCAATCGATTCAACCTACTTGTGGCACTTGCATCTTGGTCCATTGCAAACTTTAAGTGTGGGATCACTACCCACATGTGAATCCTCCATAGAAGGTAAAATGACCAAGAGACCATTTTTAGTGAAGGGTGAAAGAGCTACTCAATGCCTGGAACTCGTACATAGTGATGTATATGTGGGTCATTGAATACCCAAGCAAGAGGAGGTTATGAATATTTTGTAACCTTCATAGATGACTACTCACATTTTGGACATGATTATCTAATGCGCCAAACGTCCAAAACCTTTGAAAATTTTAAAGAGTACAAGGCTACGGTTCTGAAGCAATTAGAGAAATAGATCAAAACACTACGATCCAATCATGGTGGAGAGTACTTGCTAGAACAGTTTGAAAACTTTCTTAAGGAATAATGTATTCTTTCTAAACTTATAGCACTTGACATTCCAAACCAGAATCATGTGTCAGAGAGAACGAATCAAACCCTGTTGGATGTGGTTAGATCCATGATGAGTTACTTATCTCTCCTACATTTGTTCTAGGGATATGCCTTAGAAATAGAGACATATATTCTGAACCAAGTTCCGTCGAAGACGGTGCCTAGTACACCATATGAAAGATGGAGTGGACAAAAGTCGATCGTAAGCCACCTAAGATATGGGGATGCTCGACACACATATTGAGATCGAAGACAGGAAAGTTGGCTAGTCGATCTGAATTATGACTATTTGTAGGATATCCCAAGAGAACGAGGAGATATGTCTTTTATAGTCCAACCGGCAAGAATATGTTCATGGGAACAAATGCACATTTTCTTGAAGAGCATTATATAAGAAGTGTGAAGCCGAGAAGCACACTTGTGCCAGACGAATTATTGTGTGGGAGGACACCTACTCCTTAATCAAGACTTGTTCCCGATTCAATAATGGAAGAACCACAGCAGGAGTCAGAGACTACAGAGCCTGGACGTAGTGGAAGGGTTGTGAGACAACCTGATAGGTACATGTCTTATGGAGATGGCTTGACGGAAGTTTCAAATAAGTATCATGATCAGTATGTATCCTACTCGTAGACTATGAGCATTGTAATGCTGTCAAGTATATCCTCAAGTATCTTTGGAGAACGAGAAACTACATGCTTGTGTATTCAGGTACTGACCTGGATACGACGAGTTATATCGATTCTGATTTCCAAGCGGACAAAGATTCCAGGAGGTCCACTTCAGGATCGATGTTCATCTTGAATGGTGAAGCAGTGGTATGAAGAAATATCAAACAATCTTTCATTCCTGATTCTACCATGAAAGCTGATTATGTGGCAGCTTGTGAAGCTGCAAAGGAGGTTGTATGGTTTTAGAAAGTTCTTAAAGACTCTAGATGTTATTCCATATGCTGACAAACTCATGACACTTTATTGTGATAATAGTGGGGTTGTAGCAAACTCGAAGGAACCGAAGAGTCACCAAAGATCCAAACACATATAGTGGAAGTACCACCTCATCAGAGAGATAGTTTAGGCGGAGATGTTGAAGTAACACACGTATTGACGGTAAACAACTTGACAGATCCATTCACAAAGACTAAATGTCGTTGGCATTTATGTATTACTGATTTTTATGAATAAGAAAGTTTCATTTAATTAAAGTGTGTTTGTAACTTACTTAAATCCTGAAACTATTATCAACGTAAGAAGAATGAAGACCAAATGGTCTTCTAGACAAACTCTTCTAAGATAGTTCAGAATGTTATTCACACTCTTAGGAACGACTGGACAATCAAATCTAATTACAACTGTTAGGTTGAACAAAATAATGTCGGTCTCAGGGCATGAGTGTTGAGACTCTAACATTTGACCTAGACATGTTATGGAACATGTTGAATATACTAGTAACCAATTAGTTTAGAGCAAAGCTTTTTATCTAGCTCTAAATCTAATTGTTACACCTTAGGGGTATTTTTGTAATTACCTTTATCCTGATATGAATGCGATACTTGACTTAGTTACTTGCGATATTTTATATGCCAAAGGAGTGAGTTCAAATTTTCGGACAATATCTCGACCGTTAAGACCGTGATTCAACTATATTGGAGTTGCATGATTCACATATATGAAATTTGTGGTTAAATTACAAAAGCAACAATATCACAGTATATTTTGTTGATGAGTGTGTGAATAAATAAACTGGGTCTAGTACTCGATGACATGAGTCATTGAATCAGACATAGTGATTTGTATGAGACACTTCATTGATATACCTTTCTTATTCACAGTCAATAAAAGAGTTAATGAAATAATAACTAGAGGGGTAAATCGATAATTTTACATCTCACTCTTATTATTGATATTCACGAAGGGTAATATCATTAAATATTATGTGGATCATGAAATATAAATGTTTATTTTCACCAACAGAAAATATAGCGCGCATGAAGCGAGTGTTTATTTGGCATCAGACCTATAGTGAAGTTGCACGATGTTGGGATTCAATAGGTCGAGAGTTTATGGAGATAAATTAGCCGGATATTTGAATCTCATTACTTTATTCATGCAGGTTGATTCGGTCTTAGGAGTGCTTATAAGAACAAGAATGAGAAATAACTATAGTTGGACCAAAACATGTTTTGGACTAAAGTACACTTCCTGATCCTCATATGAGATGAATGTCATAACTAAATTAGTGAAGAGCAAAATCAATGCTCAAATTAATTATTTTATTATTTTTTAATTAGTAAATAAAAAAAATTAATTAATTAATTGATATGGATCAATTTAATTCATTATTTTGGACTGATGAATTTGGACACAATTTTACCTCTAGGAGAGATGTAAAATCACACATCACAGCACATGGAGAATATGATTTTGGTTTTATCATATAAGGGTATTTGGGTAACTTCTGTACTCATTATATCCAAGATTGCATTAGGGTTGCATCCTTAACCCTAATCACAATGTGTTAAATCATAGCAGAAAAATGTTTCTTTCACTCTCCCTCACTAGTTGCCGCCAAAAACTCTAAAGGGAAGAGAAAAATTTGTTTCTCTTCTACAGTTATTTTGAGAGCCCGCACTCAATTTCTATTGATATCCTTAAGAGATATACTTATGATTCTAATGAGTGGTTGTCGGTGTGAAGATTAGTTACTAGCTCTATGAAGAACGAAGAACACGAGAAAGGTAAGCAAGTCTCCCCTTAGGAAAACTCAGCCAAGTTTCTACTAGAATACTGACTTTGGCATTGGAGACCTTTAGGCGAAGAAACCACCCCCTGGTTCTCCTCGTTCTTTGTTTATATTTTACAGATTTGTCACCCAAGAGGATTTCTGGGCAAAAAGGGGAGTACATGTACTTATACTGTTGAGAGAGAGAGAGATTAAATTACTATTAATTTAGAGAGAGTGATATTCAATTAATTTTAAATTGGAGAGAGACATATATTCAATTATTATTAATTTGGATAGAGAGAGAGGGAGAGAGACAGGGAGAGTTCAGTTCGATATTGAGAGAGTAGAAGGAGAGATATATCTACATAGATAGAAAAAAAATATGGAAGATGATGCATTTAAAATATATAGTAAAAAATATATACTAGTAGCTAACTAAATAGGAAAAACTATTAAATTTAATGAAATTTGTTATATTAATTATGATTTATTGAAATTTGTTATATTTAATGTTTTTATTGAAAATTGTTGTATTTAATGTTTTAAAAAATTTATAAACAAACTTGATTTTAAAATTCTAAAGTCGTCCAAATATTATCATTTTTAGAGATAAACCCATGGTAGTAGGGAGTGAACCCAATTGAGTTGTGCCATAAGTATTGGCCATTCTTACATCTAGCTCCAATATTTTACAATTCTAACGTTTATTGCGACCTATTTTTTACATGGACAAATGTACCAGCACACAGAGTAACATGCTGGAAATGACTGAAAAAGAAGTTAGTATTCTCACATAAAACTAATAAGTGTTAATTCTATGTAAGTCAATAATATATTTATATCAAGTTAGTCCTTTTTATTAATTTTTAATTTTTAATTATCTAATCATTTATTTAACTCTTATCTATCGATCATTCTTGCAATTCTGTCATAACAATGCAATATGAGTACATAGGAAAGCATCCAAGCACCCAAAGTCGTGCCTTTTGAGTAGCTTATAATTAGTTCAAGCCTACTGCTCGTATTTCAGGTCGTAAATTATAGTTAATTTCTAACAATGGTTTTCTTGACTTTTTGTTTTCAAAGAGAGAATTTTTTATTTTTTTTGTAAAAACAATCTCATTAAATTCCTTAGTAAAAAATGTTTCTGTTTTTGTTTTACTGTAAAAAGACATGCAATAATATTTATTTTCAACAGGATATATGTATATTCATAAAATAGATGATTTCTTAACTATTTTATCAAATATAAAATATAAAAAACACTTACAACAATACATCTAGGTGATATTTTTTTCTCGAGGTGTGATTCTCCCACCACATGTGATTGGTGAGGAGACGGGACACTTTCGACGTGGATAGAAACTAGTGGACGGTCGTGACACGCAATATTAAGTGGGCCAGTCTTATCCTATTAGTAAATAACTCTCAACTGTTAATATGGGACTTCTCCTCCTTGTTGGACCGTTGGATCCTCAAGTATCGACAAGAACTCATTTCTCCTTCAAAAATAAAAGAGCTTACTAACATAACCGACAACGAGAGTAAAAAAGAAAAAAAAAATCTCAACAGGAAGTATCTCCTTCAATTATGGATGTCTACAAGCACACGTGTGCACGACTCGTAGGAGTGTGTGCCATTTTCGCTGAATTGGAGAAATGACGATCAACCTTTGGATGTCCTGCAAAAACAATATAATATGCCATCTCCGAAAAGAACGAGATTTTAACTAATTTACATCATTTTTTAACCTTTTTCTCACTATATCCAATCTGCTGGATCATCAAAAGTTTATTAGACGATCCAAATTCGGTGAGCATCACCTATGTCCTATACTCTTTCTTAATGTTTGTGCTGAGTTCAAATGATCATTTAAAAATGAGTTCAACAGTACATGTGAGAGGAATATAACCCCTCTTATTGTGAACTTCAACATGAGTAAATCTGTATCATTTCTCATACTTCTCTTTCATATTTTAAAAATTATTAAAAAAATCTAAAAAATTCAATAAAATATAGAGTATGGAACTTTTTGAGAGGGTATCATAAATAATTGGTGGTAATTTTAAAATATACAACAACTCTCACTTTGTAATTACAATACTTATAAAAGCTTTTTTTTTTAATATGATTAAATGTATTTCAATTAACTCAGAAGCCGCTAAAAATATCAAATATAATTATTCTTCAAATAAAATGCAAGACTTATTACTTTTATCATCACTATTTAAATATGATTAGACTTGATTCGTCAACTTTAGTGGTGAGTAGACAAGTATTATCCTTTTATATGATCGAATATAGAGAGATGAAAGAAACATATAATATTATATCTCATTATTTACTATAAGATTATATGATATCAAAGCTTAATACCCAATCAATAAAGGGCACAAAAAAGCTTTCAAATATCAACAACCCATTACTAGACTAAGACAAATTTGGAACTTAGCATGTAATTTAAAAGGTAATTAAAAAATTAATTACTAATTTATTATGGCGGGATAGTTAGGATGTTTTAGTGCAACTATTAATTCTGACCACCAACAACATTATTAAAAAAATATAAGAAATTAACCATTTTCATTGTTTGATTTGGTGAATATTGAGGAGTAAAATAATACCGGGAATAAAAGAATTACCATTTTACGAAGAATTTTGTCGTCTTTCTTTCCATTTTATCACTTTTTTGTTCTTTTAACTTTCTAGATGAAAACATAGTCTAAAGACATTGATGAAATCTTGATAGCTAGAAAGTCACTCTTTAGTTGCTGAACACAAATTATATATGAAAAAAAACTTCATATTACATAGAATCATATTTATTATTATTGTTTCACAAATTATGGTGTGAGACATACTTGACCCATACCTGACAAGAATATTATTCCTATCAATATCCTCGTTAGATGTAATTCACTGTACTTATATCAGAGGCTGAAACTAATGAACATCCGAAAGAGAAGCTTTAAGATGTAGATATATAAAATTTTCATACGTAAAAGATGACTCATTGATTCATTAATCACGAATGACTTAATCACTTGATTCAATCTTTGAGGTCATAAAATCATTTTCTAATAGAGTTTGTCGATTGACGTCTAACCCCTTTAAATTTTTTATCTGTTCATTTTAAAAATGTGATTCCATCAATTCAAATTGGAGTGATGGCAAATGATTAGAAATGATTTTACCAATGAAAACCACAAAAGCAATGAAAACAAACCACCTTTCATCATGATCTTTCCGCCTTTTTTTCTTTTCTAATTGTTAATTAAAGTTAATTAAGAAAACAAGGAAATGTTTTTTGGAGATTAAAAAAATTACGTGGAGATTAATTGGTACAGTAACTTATTACGAGTTCATGTGTTTGTGTATAATACAGAAAAAATTACGATATTTCGGATACATAAAAAATTACGGGAGTATTGTAATTTTCTTGACATAATATCTCAATAAAATTGATAAAATTGTCAGAAAAAGAATGAATTAAAAAATGAAAAGTAAAGAACGAAATGATTGAAGAAAACAGAGAAAGAAGTTCAGTTGGCCAATGCACTGCATTATTAGTACTATATACATGGAAAATATCCCCTCCCCGAGGAGCCTTTAAGATCCCCCCCCCCCCCCCCCCCNNCCCCCCCCCCCCCTCTCTCTCTCTCTCCGACCCGTCTTGTGTGCTTACAGGGTAAATACAAGACGAAGACTGGATAAGAATCCTTGTAGCTTTGAGATTTCTCTATCCCTTATACTAGGTTATTTCTTCAATTCTTTGAGACTTTATCTTTCTGTCTGTACAACTGTGGACGAGTGTGATTTTCACTTGTAATTCAATTACCACTGGCCATCATTTTCGGGTTGGATTTTTGTGTGTTACTGTTGACTAGATTTTCTTCATTTGACTCATTTTCACTCGCACTTCTGCTCTCAATTCATGCGGTTTTATGCGTTTCCCAGTGTGATCTAAACAAGTTTGTTTTTTCCGCTGATCAGAAAGAACAAAAAAAGTAAACCGTGCTTTTAATTTTGTCAGTGTTTAATGTCTGCGATTGTTTTGTTGATTTTCATTTTATGGGTTTTATGTATTCAAGTGATATTTTGGTGCTTAATGATTTCTTAGCTTCAGTTTGCTTGTGCAGGTGAGAAATGGCACATATTTTGCTTCATGGTACGCTTCATGCCACGATCTATGAGATCGATAGACTTCATACTGGTGGAGGGCCCAAGTTCTTTCGCAGAGTAAGCTGTCTAGATCTTTTGATAATAGTCTGATCCCTCTTGTCCCGTCTTGGTTCAAGTGTGTCGTTGTAATTGCTGTAGTCAATTATGTTATTTATACTTCAAATATTATATTTCACTTCTATAAACTCTGATAATGAGTTTTGTTGCGGTACAGATGTGTTTAAGCTGAAGTATTTAATCCTTGATCAGTTTGTTTGATGAGCATTTATATTTTCAGTGATCATTCATCAATGTCTTTGGTCTTCCTTATTTCGATATCTTATTAGTAAAATTTGTATTTGCAGATTGTGGAGAACATTGAGGAGGCTGTTGGACTCGGAAAAGGAGTTACCAAACTATATGCCACGATTGATCTTGAGAAGGCTAGAGTTGGGAGGACCAAAATCATTGAGAATGAAACCTCGAATCCCAAGTGGCGTGAGTCTTTTCACATTTACTGTGCCCACATGGCTTCACACGTTATCTTCACCGTCAAGGATGATAATCCTATCGGGGCAACTTTGATTGGAAGGGCATATGTGCCTGTTGAAGACATTTTAGGTGGGGAAGAAGTTGACAAATGGGTTGAAATCTTGGATGGAGACAAAAAACCTATTCATGGGAACTCTAAGATCCATGTCAGGCTACAATATTTCGATGTCACTAAGGACAACAACTGGGCTCGTGGTATCAGAAGTCATAAGTTTCCTGGAGTTCCCTATACATTCTTCTCGCAGAGACAAGGATGCAGAGTCTCTTTGTACCAAGATGCTCATGTCCCTGATAATTTCATTCCTAAGATTCCTCTTGCTGGAGGCAAGTATTATGAACCTCACAGATGTTGGGAAGATATTTTTGACGCGATAACTAATGCAAAACACTTGATCTACATCACTGGTTGGTCTGTTTATACTGAAATTTCCTTGGTTAGGGACTCAAGGAGGCCTAAACCTGGAGGAGATATCATGCTTGGGGAACTACTTAAGAAAAAGGCAAGTGAAGGTGTTAGGGTTCTTATGCTTGTTTGGGATGACAGAACATCTGTTGGTTTGTTAAAAAAAGATGGACTGATGGCCACTCATGATGAAGAAACTGAACATTTCTTTCAGAATACTGACGTGCACTGTGTGTTATGCCCACGTAATCCTGATGATGGTGGAAGCATAATTCAGGATTTATCAGTCTCTACTATGTTCACTCATCATCAGAAGATTCTTGTGGTGGATAGTTCAATGCCTAATGGAGGATCAGAAAAGAGGAGAATTGTGAGTTACGTTGGGGGAATCGATCTCTGTGATGGAAGATACGACAGCCCATTTCATTCACTATTCAGGACTTTGGATACTGCCCACCATGATGATTTCCATCAACCAAACTTCACTGGTGCTTCAATTACAAAAGGTGGGCCAAGGGAACCTTGGCATGACATACACTCCAGACTAGAAGGACCGATTGCTTGGGATGTATTATTTAACTTTGAGCAGAGGTGGAAAAAGCAAGGTGGCAAGGATATACTTGTTCAACTGAGGGAGCTTGATGAAATCTTTATTCCACCATCTCCAGTTATGTTCCCAGATGACCGTGATACATGGAACGTGCAATTGTTTAGATCCATTGACGGTGGGGCAGCTTTTGGCTTTCCTGAGACGCCCGAAGATGCAGCCAAAGCTGGTCTCGTCAGTGGGAAGGACAATATTATTGACAGGAGCATTCAGGATGCTTATATTAATGCTATTCGGCGTGCAAAAAATTTCATTTATATCGAAAATCAGTATTTCCTTGGAAGCTCATTTGCTTGGAGTGCTGATGGCATCAAGCCTGAGGATATAGGTGCCTTACATCTGATTCCAAAGGAGCTTTCCCTTAAGATAGTTAGTAAGATTGAAGCTGGGGAGAGGTTCACTGTATATGTTGTCGTCCCAATGTGGCCAGAGGGAATTCCAGAGAGTGGATCAGTTCAGGCAATACTGGATTGGCAGAAGAGAACAATGGAAATGATGTATAAAGATGTTGCTCAAGCCTTAAGAGCCAAAGGAATTGAGGAGGACCCTCGGAACTATCTGACATTCTTCTGCCTCGGAAATCGTGAACTCAAGAAACCTGGAGAATATGAGCCATCAGAGAAACCAGAGGAGGATTCGGACTATTTTAGAGCTCAACAGGCCAGGCGTTTTATGATTTACGTTCATGCCAAGATGATGATAGGTAAGTAGAGATAGCTTACATTATCTGACACTTGAACGAACTGATATTGACTTGCGATTTTGTACTAGTTTCAATGAGGATGACCTTTTTTTATTGAACTTTGGACGAGGAGGACTTCGAGTTTACATACTAGACTCTTCTGCTTCGTTTTCTTTAGAAAATAATTTTCTTCTGCTACAGTAAATAAGTGAGGTATAATAAATAAGTGAGGAAGCTTCTACCTCCAAAAGATCATTCTTGGATTTGAGATTGATAATGTGACAAAATGTCTATTTTTCAACTTCTACTAGTGAAAAAGTTCTTCCGTGAAAGCTTACAAATCGGTTTTATTCCTTTTGCAGTTGATGATGAATACATTATTATTGGATCAGCCAACATCAACCAGAGGTCAATGGATGGTGCTAGGGACTCAGAGATAGCTATGGGAGCCTACCAACCATATCATCTGTCAACCCACGAGCCTGCACGTGGACAAGTTCATGGTTTCCGGTTGGCGCTATGGTATGAACACCTTGGTATGCTTGATCAATCATTCCTTCAGCCTGAGAGCGAGGAGTGTGTAAGGAAAGTGAACCAGATGGCCGAGAAATGTTGGGATCTTTATTCAAATGAGACATTTGAGAAGGACCTTCCTGGTCACCTTCTCCGCTATCCAATCGATATAGCCAGTGAGGGTGAGGGTGAAATCACAGAGCTTCCAGGATTTGAGCACTTCCCTGACACCAAGGCTCGCGTTCTCGGTACCAAATCCGACTACCTACCCCCAATCCTTACTAATTAGTGATGTACTTCCTGTTTTCCTACATTGGCTCTGCCTGAATGCTTCCATATTATAGCAATAGCATAAATAAACCATATATTATGTTTGATCACTGGCAGACAAATGGTATTAATATTCTGGCAGGTTGGTTGTTACTTGTTAGCAGTATCTGAGGTTGTGTGGTGAGGCTGTGGTGCCCTTTACTACTGACTTTGTTGTAAGTTATGAGCTTTGTTACCGTTTGTTTTATGATCTTCCAGCTTGTGTATTTTGTTGAAATTATGTAATAACATGCTGTCCATTTTGTAATTCTTTGGACATAATCGAATTGAACCGAAAATGATCGGATCGATCGATTTTTTATATAGGTTGAGTTTGGTTTTGTTCGTCATAATTAAGGAACCCAAGCTTCAATCCGGTTTAAAATTTCGGTAATTTTTTAATCAAAATTTTAATTACCAATTATTTTTTATATTTATATACGATTTTATATAAATCGAACTAAATCAAAACAAAATTAATTTAAACAGTCATCATAAAGGTAATAAGTCTTATGCTTTTTTAGGAATAATTATATTTGTTATTTTTAGTGGGTCCTGATTATAATTTATTTATCCACATATAAGGAATAGCTTATTCTCACATGTTCAAACAGCTTATGTATGAACTTAATTTATCTGCACAAATTTGAAGATTTAATAGAATATGATTCCGATCCCAACATAATCTAGAGAGAGATTTCATTAGATTCTTCTCATTTCTCTATTTTGACTGTAACACTTTTTTATGCATCATTTCGGTTTATTTCTCTTTATAATTCTATTTACTGTGAAAAGACAAATAAAACAAATAGTAATAAAAATAACTGATCAGTTCAAAATACTAGTCATGTCAAATTAGTCAATTTCACTGTAAAATTTTATTAATAGCCTAAGGGAAAAAAAAGACCATTCCCATGAAATCCACCTTTTCCATACCATGAGTCCACGACTACTTGGAAAAAAAAATAGAGTTGTAGTGTGGTCCAATTTTATCATAGCATATAATACAAACTTACCAATTCATTTTCTATACGATAATTGATCACTTCGTTTAACACATGTTGTCCTTAATTTCAAAAAATTCTATACTATTATTATAATTATAGCATATTGAAAGCGAATAAATAATTGATAAATTAAAAAAAAAAAATCCGTCTTTCATCTCCTTATCTTTTCTCAATTATATTTTAATGTTATCAGAAATTTAGGTTTAGTTCTATTTATCTTACAAATGGTGATTATGGAGATTAGTGATAATTTAGCTTTAAAATTTAGGAAATTGGAGAACCAATAAAGATGGTCAATAATATTTGTTAACAATCAAAATCAGGCATTCATTTCATTCCCCATCAAAGCAAGCAAGTCATGAACACCATCCACTTGCACACATTTACACTCCGCAGGACATGTAGCAGAACTGTTGCTACGTTAACGACACGTGGATTCACATCATTGATTTAACACGTGTCGTTATGGTATTTCCATTACCATAATGTGGGAGCTACCTCAAACACGCAACTTCATCCTCCTCCTCGTGACCACACTCCGCAATCTGATTGTGAATTTTGTTTTTCGTGAGAATCTCGCCTCATTTTCTGATGAGCTGTATAGATGTTAATCAACTATTTTGATCTGTTAAACATTAATTTCTATTTAGATTTTTTAAATCTCATGCGCTTCAATACCCAAAAACCAAAACCAAACTCTCTCTCTTTCTAAAAAAGCAGAGGAGAAGTCCAGATGCTTACGCCTATAAAATAAGCCCTCCCCCCCCCAACCAAATTAATTATTCCATTTCTTTTCCTCTACTTCACCATCTTCCCTTACAAATTTCCTTCCTTCAAACTTGCATTTACACCACACGATTACATTCATATCCCCTTCCCCTTTGTGCATACCCATATCCACCATCCCCATCTTCCTCTACTTGCAAACACAACTTTTGGGCTCGATTTATACTCCTTTTTTGAATCTAAATCACCATGTCTTCAATAATTGGCTCACAGGGTCTGGTTTTAGCCACTGCCATGGTTGTTTCTAGCACTTTCCTTTACCTCACTTTCTCTAGGCAAATCAAGACTTTCCAACCTCCACCCCAACTTCAGCCAAACAACAAAAATTTACGATCTTGCTTGTGTTCAGGTATTAATTTCTTAAATGGGTATTTGTTTATTACTCTGTTTTTTTTCCTAGTGCTTGGATCATGATTGGTGATTGATTTGGTGGGTTGTCGATTTGGTTAGGAGATAAGAAGAGGGGGAGGAAGAAAAAGAAAGTGCAATTCGCTGAGAATGTGAAGATGGAGCCAAATGGGAATGGAGAGGAATTCAGGAAGGAGCAGAGTAAGCAACCAACAAGAAAAATTGAAAGAAATTGCAGAGGCGAGACTGAATTTACAGTGATTGAAGTTGAAGGAATGCCTCCAAATCGAATTGCTTTGTACAATGGAATTCTTAGAGACCGTTTGCATAGAATGGAGTGTTCTTGTTAATTCCTTTGATATTTCCTCTCTCTCTACTCTCTCTTGTGGTTGAAAGAAAAGAGGAGAGAGATTTGGGGTTTCCTGTGGTTGTAAATAGAGTACGGATAGTCCAACGCATTTATGTAATTAATTAAGGATATGTTCTGTCACACTAATTTGGACTTGGCTGTTTTGGTTTGTCCCTCTTAAATTCTGCTCTCTGGTTCTATGAATCAAACAAGTTCTAGAATCGAAGACCATCGGATTTTTTGGGTCAAAGTTATAATTTCTACGAGATTTTTGAGATATTACGAGAGTTTAACCACTAACAACTCATCCAATCACGAAAGTAAAAAGACCATTTCTATTTTATTGTTATAGAGAGAGAAAATAGGAAGGTGTGAAGTGTTGGGAGATTGGTATGGAGCATATATGGAGACATGACAAAATTAGACCAAATCAGACACTTTGGCAATTGGCATCTTTAGAAAGAAGACAGAATTTCCAATACTCTTATGAATACTCGAGTGTACCATCCCATTATGAGATTAGTAGAGAAGGATCAGAAAAATTTCCCTCACGGGCCTATTGTTTAGAAGGGCTTCGTTTTGGGCTTGTAAGTAAGGCTTATAAAGCGTTTATTTTCCCTCTAAACGTGGCTAACAGCAAAAGGAACTGTCTTATACAAGATTTTTTCACATATTCCCATTTCCCACTTTCTTCTTCTTCTTCTCTCTACCTTCTCCCAGGCACCAATGATGACTGGAGAAGAAGCTGAAGTAGAAGAACAATAAATTAGAGATTCTACAAAAGGTTTATTCTTTTCGATATCAGGAAGGAGAGCGAGAGGGAAAAGAGTGGCATTAATCTTCGAAGGTCTGTTCTTTTCTCTTGGGAAATTCGAATCCTCCTTTACTGCAATCTTTTTATATTAATCTCACATATTGTGGGCTTTGTTCATTTTATTTTTGGATTTTTGTTTTCCTGGAAATCCTCATCAGTGGATCTGTTTGGTCTTCTGGAATAATACATACTGCATGCATTGGGTGAGTTTCTCTCGTGGGGTTTTACTTGTTAGCTGAAACGCATTTTCCATGATTATACAAGGCTGAAGGCATGACACTTTCCGTTTTTTGCTTGGGTGGCTAGAAAAAAGGGAACTGTAATGATGAATCAATCATGGGTTATATCATATTTTATTGACTGGATATAGAAATTGTTAGGAAGTTTGTGATTTATTGGCGTGTGATTCATGCATTTTCCTTTCATGTCTATATTATTGAATCGAACTGTGTCAAGCTGCTCTCTTGAGCTTAGCATGACAGGTCTTTACATTTGCCTCACTTACCAATTGATCTTTGACTGATAAGCTGAACATGATCAAAAGAACAGCTTTTTTGGATTAATAATTTGCTGTAGAACCTTTTATGAATACTAATGACTTGTATGTCTGGTCAAAATTGTAGAATACTTGGAGTAAAATTGCTCTGCCCTGTTATGATTATTGATTATTGAAATCAGCTGGATTGGAGCTGTAGAATTTATATTGAATTAGTATTACATTGCAAATTCAATCTCCAATTATCATTTATCAAAGTGGAAAAAAGTGAGAATGAATCACTGCCATGAATAATCGTCCTGTTTTCTTTTCCCTTCAAATTTTCACTTGGTATTGACTATTCGTGCAACTTGGAAATGAAGTTAGCTAAACATTTTCAGGGAGATCAAATATTTGAGTCATAGTAAGTTCAAGGTTCTTGATTCACCTTTCATGATACAGGGTTCGGACTTGAACATCTTCTAATTTAATGTCAACTAAATTATTTCCGTATCTGTTTTGAGAATGCGCAAATGTTTTCTATATGATTATTTATGATGTGGCTGTCTAGCGACTGCTATTAATCAACTACATAATACATATTCCTGTTGCGTAACTTGTAACAGATGAACCGATAAATCTAATCTATCAGAGGATTCCTGGACCACAACCACATGTGTTATGGACAACGATCTTGGTCAGCCACAAGGAAGTATATCATCAATCAGCACAACGAATGTGTTACCTAATCTGCACGGTGGGCCTGACAATGCCAATCCAACTGCAGGATATGTAAATCATGGCAAGTCTCATTGCCTAATTATCTTTAGTCTTTATTTAGTTGGCATATCTGATATGAGCTTGAGTGGAAGCAGTGAGTAACTACTCACCATTTAGTGACCTTGACTTATACGGGTATATATCACGTATATCAATTTTGTTAAAAAGGGTTATTTTGCCAGTGATTTCCCATGTTTATTCATATTATCTTCGTGCCTTTGCCTGTTCTATCTTCACCAACTGCTCTCCTCTTGATTCATGATTCTGGTTGCAGGTCTTCTTCTTTGGAATCAGACAAGGCGACGCTGGGTCGGTAGTAAAAGGCATGATAACCGAGCTCACCAGGATCCCAAATTAAAGTAAGTTGGCCCCATTTTTTCTGTAACCGTAACCAGATTCATGAGTTACACCTATATCAGTATTTACATTTTAGCGGAATGTGAGACACCCTAGCAAATAAATTACTAACAAAGTGTTGATCTTTTAAAACTTTTGGGGAGAATGATTGAGTCTTTCTTACCTTTACTAGAATTACTAACGAAAACGTTAATGTTCTAATCTTACGAGCATCTAGCTCTTTCATATGTCTGAAGAAATCGCAAATATTAATATTAAGAATCTAGAGGTTAGGTTTCTATTCTCGAG
This sequence comes from Datisca glomerata, assembly GCA_003255025.1. NCBI lineage: Eukaryota > Viridiplantae > Streptophyta > Magnoliopsida > Cucurbitales > Datiscaceae > Datisca > Datisca glomerata. Next base: position 180,676 of record QANY01013068.1, on the reverse strand, counting down.
TAAGAGTATAAAGTGGTGCATTGAATGATTTATTCATGAAGTGTTTTTTGTTTTGTATTATGTCAGCACACATTGTCTCTGCGTGCCTAAATCATTCTGGCAGTGCAGTTGGAATGTAACTTATGATAATCTACTAGAAAGCAGCAAACCTTTCCCTCGGCCTATACCTCTTGGTGTAAGTATGAACTCTGGAAAGCTCATGATACTTAAGAAAAATGCTTTAGTCACGGACACATCGATCTTGAAATTGACAGGAAATGGTAGATTTTCTCGTCGACATATGGGAGGAGGTGATGCATGATTGAGTGCCTGAGGTTGAAGTTTCGAACTTCCAACTGCTTCAATAGCCAAAATGATAATCACAGTGGTAACGGTGTTTATTGCGCTTTAGTGTACAAGTCTGTTGGTTTCCTTCATTCCTTAATTTCTTTTGTGATGTGAATCTGTGATGCTTACTATGGACAAAATTTCTTCTACACTTGATTTGATGCCATGTACAAATTCTTTTAAGAAATTATATATTCTCTTGTCTAAATCATGGAATTTGTTTGTACTACATATATCAATTGATAACAATGTGTGGTGAAATGTGATGTGTCAATATTCCAGTACTCCAGTACTCGTATTATGGTCAAGCAAGGAATAAAAACAAGTAATCTTTTGATCGGATGCGAATTGCCTCCTGTTTGTCATAACAGAAGGTTGTGCTATCCAATTCAGCCTGCTGGATCAGATCTTAATAACTCATCGATTTTACTCGATGATTTTGTTCTTAACGACCTACATCAGATGAAACTCAAAAGGAGGTGGTCTAATGATATGAGTTTCCTTGCACACAAACACTATTTTAACCACAACATCAGTTTAAGTAGTGAAAACAGAGAAGCTACAGTCTTCAACAATGAAGAAAAACAACGTTGATTACTCAAAAAATAGTGAACTTCACCAAGAACAGTGAAATTATACTCCTATACCAAGATGTTCGAGAGCTTGACCTCTCTCAAAATAGCCACTGGCCAACTGCCTCCCAACGATGATTTTGTTTCCTCTTTCTTTTTCTAAGGGCCTAACATTACCCCCTCTCGAAGAGATACCTTGTCCTCAAGGTGCTAGAGTTCCCTAATGTGTTCTATCTTCTCTGTCTGTTTGGTCCCAACACCACCCACATCTCTCAAATCAAAGTCCTTGGAGATGTCGATTTCATCCACCAGCAATACTTGAAGTTGTCGGTTTTTGCAAACATGCCCTGAATAAAAATTTTCATCACATCAGAAGCATAACCCTTTTTCCCGCCTTCGCTGTAACTCAGCGCCATCATATCACCGGAAACAGGTCATCCCCCTCGTCGCTTGTGTGCCACCTACCCCCTCGGTCGTCGATATCACCGGTGGTGGCTGGGTGGTCTCTGGTGAGAAGCTAGCGTGACTCTGGTTTGCGCCCTAGGTCGCAAAGCCTCCTGTCGTGAACCCTAGAGTCGCGAGTCCTCCTGGGTCTGCAAGTCTGAACAGAAGCGGTTAAAACCCGCGTGTAGGCTAGGGATTTCATAGCGCGGGGACCTGACTCGACCTGTCTGGGTTAGATGAATTTTATCCTCCATCATTTAGGCAGACTCCATCATCTCCACTAAATCCATAGGTCTCATCATCCTCACATTAACCCTAATGTGTGGCTCCAACCCATTGATGAAAACACCCTCCACAACCTCATCGGAGACTTGTCCATGGAGCGGGGCTGCTAGAATCTTAAACCGATCAATAAAATCTTCGACCGTTGAATCTTACTGCAGAGATAAGAAGTTCTTGCATCCGGTTCCATTGTGATTGGAACGGAATCGGATGAGAAGGGCGGCCGTAAGCTCCGTCCAGCTTCTGAAATGGCGTTGGTTCGCCCACGTATCGATACCAAGCAAAGGCTCGTCCCTCCAAGCTCACAACCACCATCTCTAACTTCTCCGTTTCTGTCATCGGGTTGAGCTGAAAATACCAACGCCCATCCATCCGGGTCTTCGCTGCTGAAACTCGGAAATTCCAGCCTCCGCGAAGGTTTCCACTCCTCCTTAGAGCTCGAGCTGAATTCACTGTCGAACCATCAAGAAATTCTTCTGATTCCTTCTCTTTTCCTCTCGTCGCGCTCAATTCGACCCCGCCGACCATTCGGTGTAAGGTACCCATTATCGTCTCTATCGATTTCTCCATATTGCTGAACCGATTTTTGATCCCTGAAACTTCTTGAATTTTTCCTGAATCTGTTCCAACTCTTTATGAATTTCATTCCTCACGTCCGATAACTCCCTCTGTCATTCCTCTTGCATATGGGAGAGTTGGTTCTCTGACAAATCGTCTTTTTTCATAGCCATCCTTTTACCAAAATTTTACTGCCTTGATACCAATTTAATATGAGTTTCCCTGCACACAAACACTATTCTAACTACAACAGCAACCCAATTAGTGAAAACAGAGAAGCTACCCAAGTAGTGAAAACAGAGAAGCTACAGCCTCAAACATTAAAGAAAACAACATTGATCACTCAAAAAATGGTGAACTTCACCAAAAATAGTGAAATTACACCTCTATACCAAGATGTTCGAGAGCTTGACCTCTCCCAAAATAACCACTACCCCTCCTCCCTCTTTATTCAATCCTCATGATTACAAAAACCTAACTAATTTGCCCAATCAACACCCTTTTTCTTTCTCCCCTAACCAACTCATTTATGCCCCTTTTCCAACTCATCCCCCTCTAATTACATTTTCTCTTTCTTTTTCTAAAAGCCTAACATCTAATTCCCCTTTTGAACTATATGGATACTCTCTTTTTCTCTCACTCCGTTCCTTTACCTGAGAAGTAGAATATAATGCTATAAAAGTAGCTGGATTAGTGATTTAGTAAATGTAAAAACGAATCCTTCAATAACAACAGATCCTTTATTATTTGTGTAACTAATAGTGCCTAATTAATTATGACCAAAAAGTCATATCTATATGATCTTTGCTAGAAAAACAGAGGACGTGTCATCAGACTCTTTCCTCTGGAACACTCTTCAGTCTTCCCAATTCTTTCCTCAATCCTCCTGCTTAGTATAGCATGTTTGAGAAACTCCAAGAAACGTCCTCTCTCTCTCTCTCTCTCTCTCTCTCTCTTCATGCTTACACCTCCTCCCGGAACATCTGAGAACCTTCTCCCAACATTCCAAATGCAATAACAATCTCTCTCTTTATATTCTCTCACTGCCCTCAACGAAAACAGCAAAATAAGACCAACGACAAAGTTATATCTAGCAATCAAGCATCAAGCATCAAGCTTTGGTAATGGCTCTGGCTCGTTTGGCTTTAAAGAATTTGCAACTGAGGGTTGCGGCTTCATCCTCCACCTCTGTTGGTGGAAGTACAATAGGTGGATTGTTACAGAGGCAAAGGTGCTCAAATCAGCATGCTTTGAGACTTTTTACTACTACTGAAGCTGGAGATAAGGCCTCTGATCAAAGCTCAGATGGCAAAGTTGTCACTGTTACTGAACGTAAAAAGCCTAAGTTATTCCCTCGCAAGCAAAAGAGGAACTGGCTCTGGAGAAATAGAGATCCTGACTTTGTTCCTGCCCTTTATGGTAATTTCAGAAACAAGAAAGAAAAGTGCGTTTTATACAAATTATTACATTCTCTTAGTTGAAAACTGATCAAGTCTGCATGTTTTGTTAGAATTTTTTCCTTCAGGGCTTGGCAATGCACTGATGCAAGCAACAGAAAACATAAACAGGCTATTCGAGAACCTAAACTTGACACCATGGTCGGTCAAAGAGCGAGACGGGTGCTACAAACTACGGTTCGACATGCCGGGAATCATAAAAGAAGACGTGAAGATCACCGTTGATGATGGAGTGTTGACAATCAAAGGAGAGCACAAGGAAGAGGTAGAGGAAGGGTCTGGTGATGAATTTTTGTACTATAATACTAGTCTTCTGTTGCCTGACGATGCTAAAGTTGATGAGATTAAGGCTGAATTGAAAAATGGGGTTCTGAATATAACTATTCCGAGGATTGAGAAGCCTAAGAAAGATGTGAAAGAGGTCCAAATTGACTGATGGGTGATCACTGGTCAGAGGGATGCTGTTTTTGCTTTTTGGTTGTTGATATGAGTGGGTTTGTGTCTGCTATAATGTAACTCCCTTCTCCTTGCTTTCTAAATAGCGATAATAAGGTTTGTGTCTGTTTTTTCTTGTTTTTCTTCGCAAAGTAAAAGAAGCTCTCTGGGAAAGATTAGAGAAAAAATCCGTTCTTTCTTGGTATTTTATACACTTCTCATTTTTTTTAGGAACTAGTTACTGAACTATGATTAATTTATTTAAATTTTAAAAGGTTAAATATTTATAGTAAAATAAATAGTATAAATATGTAATATTAAAAATACTTTATTTAAGTATCAAGAGAATAATTTTGTTAACTTATTCACTTAACTTCATGATAAACAAATTAATTTAGTCTATTTTTTTTATCTTTGACATTCAAGCAATCAAATAAAATTGTAGAAGAATTAGTAAATTATATGTAAAAAGAGTAAAGTGTGGAAGTAAACTAAACTTTGGTAATGAAAAGAAAATTACATAGAGAATGCTATTAGATAAAAAAAATCTCATGACCAAGGTATGAAATTTATATTTGATTATATTAAGTTATTTTAAACAGATATTTAAGTTTAGAGATTTTTTTCTCAAAAATGAAAAACTAAAAGAAGATCTTAAAAATAATAAGAAAATTGTATGAACAAGTATAATATTGTAAAGTTGAAATATTAATGATGGTAAATGTATTGTGTAATAATATTATAATATTTTCATTTTCATAGTTCAAAACAAGAAAGTACCTTAAAAAAATTTATATTTTCGTAATTTTCATTTCTCTATTCGTTTCATTATATTATATTATATCAAATCTATCTATTTGATTTACTCTATATCTTATGAATTTTATTTATATTATGTAATTGGTTAATTAAAATTTGAAGAGCTATAATTATAGTAATAATAATGAACATTCTTAATTACAATATAACTAAAGTTATTATTCTAAATATGTTATAAATATCTTTAGTATTAAAAGACTCAAATTCACACAACACAACAATTCAAAGTTAGTAGACTTCACTTAGAATTTTTTTTGGTGATTCCAGAAATATTTTAATAGATTCACTTAGATTTTTGTTTGTAATTTCATGAGTTTGAATTTCATAAAGGTGTGAATCTAAAAAAATAATAAAATAATCAACAATCCATCACCAAAAGGCTCTAAAACTAATATATGAATTTATTAATTAATTTATGAAAAACAACATGATACCATTTTTTATTTTGAGGCATTTTGGAGAAATGTAAGAATAATTGTTGAATAAATTAATTGTTGAAGAAAGAGAAGTAGAAGCTGTAGCCTCAGAAGGAAATTTTTATCATAGGCAAAAAAGGGAAGTAGAACAGAGACTTTCACCAAACACAGTGGGTGTCTAACCATTTCTGGTAAAAAACGATTTCAGGCTTCAAGTAGGCATCCGTTGGAAACCATAAGAGATCATAGGCAACCGTTAGAATCATTTATATATATATATATCCTTCCTCATTGTAAACACACATAAATTTTTCTTCAATAAAAGATCAGAACCAGAAAGGTTCATCATTTCTACAGCTCATCATTTTCCTTTTAAGATCAGAACCAACAGGTTCATCATTTCTACATGGTATCAAAGCAGTGATTCTGAGAACCAACACATATGGCAGAACCATCATCCTCCGGCCAACCTCACCACCATGACACCAATCCCAGACTAACCTCTATCCTGCTCACTGGCCACAACTACATACCGTGGGCCAGGGCGGCTCGGGTGAGCCTGAAAGGAAGAGGCAGACTGGGCTTCGTGGACGGCAGTAAGCCAAGACCAGACCGAAACTCAGAGGAATGGCACATCATGGACAGCCAGGTAATGACCTGGATAACTAATTCAATAGACCCAAAACTCAGTGAAATCTTTTGTTTTTGTGAAACAGGACATGAACTCTGGGAAGAAATCCGGAGCAACTATTGTGAACAAAACAATTTTGCGCAAGTCTTTGAACTTAAACGAGAGATCTCCCAAGCAAAACAGGGGGACAGATCAGTACCGGAGCTAACCGGGTTTTTAAAATCTAAGTTCAAAGAACTTGAAACCCTGAGACCGATGACCACTGACCTGAAGGAACTCCAAGAACGGGCTGAGCAGGATATGGTTTTCCACTTCTTGACAGCTCTCGACTCAAGCTACGAAGCATTCCGAGCTCAGATCTTGATGTCGACAGAGAAGCCAACTTTTGCCACGGTCTCAGCCATGGTTCAAAGAGAAGAAACCAGGCGACGAGTAATGAGTACCAGAGATGACAAGGCGGAGGCACTAGCCATGGCGACCCGCGGCTCCCTCCGAAACCCTAACCCTAAGGAAGGGGGAAGACACCGCGGACAACCAGGCGAGCAGGTGAGATGCAGCCACTGCCGAAAGGAAGGACACACCCATGATCGGTGCTGGAATCTGCACCCTCATCTCCGGCAGAACCAGAGAAAGTTCCAGAACGAGCGAGGGAGCTGCGCGAAGAGTGACGAGCGAGGAGGCTCCGCGAAACCCTCACCCTTTTATACCGAGGGTTTTATTGGCGCGGGTCACGGGTCAGGACCCGACCCAGACCGCAGGGCAAATAATATACATGGACCCGGTTCGGGCAGTGGGTACCGACCCGACCAAATGGAAGAAATAGACCGATCCGGATCCATTAGGGCAGACCTGTCCCCAGACAACAACGCACAGATGGCTGCACTGCTCAAACAATTCGGAGAATTTTTACGCGATACCCCAGGTTCATCTAATTGCAATACTGTCAATTATTTTTCTAAATCTGCAAACTTTTGTCACAACTTAGAACACTGGATAATAGACTCTGGTGCCTCTGACCACATGACTTATAACACAAAAAATCTACACAGTCTCACTAAATTAGAAAAACCACAACACGTGACGGTAGCCAATGGAAATAAAGTTCCAATTTTTGGCACAGGGTCAACCACACTCTTCACAAAAACCATTAACAACGTACTTTGTCTCCCCAATTTTAACTCCAATCTCCTATCCGTCAGTAAAATAACCAAAGACCTGAACTGCAATGTTACATTTTCACCTGACAAAGTAATTTTTCAGGATCGGGTCACCGGGAGGAAGATTGGTGAAGGGAAATTTAGAAACGGTCTGTACTACTTAGAAGATACCGACAAAACATGTCTGGCCACCTCCAGTACAGTACAAAAGGACAAATTACTTCATTGGAGATTCGGTCATCCCTCTGACAAAATCCTAAACAAATTACTTGGTTGTAATTCAGACTCTAGCAGTTGCTCAGTCTGCAAACTCTCAAAACAAACCAGGTTACCTTTTCCACTATCTAGTAGTACGACAAAACGATGTTTTGAATTAATCCATTCTGATGTTTGGGGGCCTGCCCCAGTTGACTCGTATAATAAATTCAAATATTTTGTTACCTTTATTGATGATTTCTCTCGCACCACCTGGTTATATCTTTTAAAATCAAAAAGTGAAGTCTTCAGTCGTTTTCAAGAATTCAATAAGTTAGTCGAAACTCAATTTGAAACAACCATAAAAATCTTTAGGTCTGACAATGGAACCGAATATACTAACAACACCTTTTTTGAGTTCTTTAAACAAAACGGTATACGACATCAAACCACCTGTATCCACACCCCACAACAAAATGGTGTCTCAGAACGCAAAAACCGACACCTTCTTGAAATGACTAGGGCTCTCCTCCTCCAAAATAACGTACCCAAACGGTACTGGTCAGACGCAATACTTACAGCAACATACCTTATCAATCGATTACCCAGCGTAAAATTGCATCTGAAAAGCCCTATAGAAATTCTCAAGGGTAGGAAAATTAATCTTGATCACATACGAGTCTTTGGATGTACATGCTACGTACACATTCCAAAAATTGATAAATTGGACAAAACCGCAGTCAAAACCCTATTCTTGGGGTATTCCGCTGAAAAAAAGGGGTATAAATGCTACGACCCAACAAACCATAAACTCTACATCTCACGCGATGTACAATTCTTAGAACTAGAATCCTATTACCCAAAGGACTCCGACAACCATAACCACCACAAAACACTTCCGCTACCTAACAGTATTATTTCCTCCGATATCATAAGACAGGAACAGGATAACACATCAACCACGCCTGAGACAACTACCTCAGGGGGAGCAACTGATGAGGCAGTTGTCACTGATGAAGCAGTAATCGTAAGAAGATCAACAAGGCAAACTCATCCCCCAGCAAGATTAAAAGACTACGTGTCTCATCAGGTTTTATACCCTATCCAAAATTTCCTATCTTATGATAAAATCTCTAACAAACACAGGGCATACTTGGGAAAAATTGATGAAACAGATGAGCCAAAGACCTATCAAGAAGCCCAACTCGACCCTAAATGGAGAAAGGCGATGAATGAAGAACTCCTAGCCTTGGAAAAGAATGAGACTTGGGACATAATCCCACTACCCAGCGGGAAGAAACCCGTAGGATGTAAATGGGTCTACAAGACCAAATACAACAGCAACGGCACTATCGAGAGATACAAAGCCCGACTAGTTGCCAAAGGCTTTACTCAGACATATGGAGTAGATTACCAGGAGACGTTCGCTCCAGTAGCAAAAATGAACACAATCCGAGTGCTACTATCCGTTGCCACAAACCTCAACTGGGAACTATATCAAATGGATGTAAAAAACGCATTTCTCCAAGGAAATCTGGAAGAAGAAGTATATATGTCCCTACCTCCAGGACACGAGAAAGCAACGCACCCATCTCTGGTATGTAGATTAAAGAAGGCTATCTACGGCCTGAAACAGTCACCAATGGCATGGTATGGAAAATTAAGCCTGTCTCTTTTAAAGATTAACTTCGTCAAAAGCACGGCTGACTCATCTATGTTCGTCAAACACACGAACAACTCCACCACCATCGTTTTAGTCTACGTAGATGACATTATCATCACCGAAAATAACCACGATGAAATATGGAGTGTTCAAGAATTTCTAAAAGGAGAGTTTGATATTAAAGATTTAGGAAAACTGAAGTATTTCCTAGGGATAGAAATAGCTCACTCAAAAAAGGGATTGTTTCTATCTCAAAGAAAATATATCTTAGACTTGTTAAAAGAAACATACATGATAGGGGCAAAACTTGCTAGCACACCAATGGAAACCAACATGAAAATAGGACTGAATGATAGCAAACCGATAATTGATACATGCCAATATCAGAGACTAGTAGGAAAACTAATTTATCTAACGGTTACAAGACCAGATATCACTTTTGCAGTTAGCGTTATCAGTCAATTCATGCACGCACCCTGCACAAATCATCAGGCAGCCGCAGAAAGGATACTCAGATACCTTAAAGAAACACCCGGCCAAGGGATATGGATGAAGAGAACCGAGGAAAACTCCGTTATTGGATACACTGACAATGACTGGGTAGGTAGTTACGATAGAAAATCTACAACTGGCTTCTGTGTCTTTGTAGGTGAAAATTTAGTAACCTGGAAGAGCAAGAAACAAACTGTTGTAGCAAGGTCAAGTGCAGAGGCAAAATACAGAGCCATGGCCTCCACTGCTAGCGAACTCACATGGATTAGACATCTCCTTCAAGACATGAAGGTCGAGATAAGAAAACCGATAGAGATGCACTGTGACAACCAAGCATCATGTCATATTGCAATGAACCCCATTTTTCACGAGAGAACCAAACACATTGAAGTGGACTGTCATTTCATAAGAGAGAAGTACAGTCTGGAGAAATCACCATTCCCTTTGTACGTAGTGAAGACCAGCTAGCCGACATCTTCACCAAAGCCCTTGACAAAAATAACCTCCAAAGAATACTTGACAAGTTATGCTCGATCAACCTATACGAACCCAACTTGAGATGGAGTGTTGAAGAAAGAGAAGTAGAAGCTGCAGCCTCAGAAGGAAATCTTCATCATAGGCAAAAGAGGGAAGCAGAACAGAGACTTTCACTAAACACAGTGGGTGTCTAACCATTTCTGGTAAAAAATGATTTCAGGCTCCAAGTAGGCATCCGTTGGAAATCATAGGAGATCATAGGCAACCGTTAGAATCATTTGTATATATATATATATATCCTTCCTTATTGTAAACAAACATAATTTTTCCTTCAATAAAAGATCAGAACCAGAAAGGTTCATCATTTCTACAGCTCATCATTTTCCTTTTAAGATCAGAACCAACAGGTTCATCATTTCTACAGGTGTGAATCTAAAAAAGTAATAAAATAATCAACAATCTATCACCAAAAGGCTCCAAAACTAATATATGAATTTATTAATTAATTTATGAAAAACAACTTATGATGCCATTTTTTATTTTGAGGCATTTTGGAGAAATGTAAGAATAATTGTTGAATAAAATAGTCTAAATTTTTTTCCCATTGCCTGTGCCTTTTAATAGATTATAAATTAGTAGTAACGAGAAACTCCTGCATTTACATAAATTGATTGATAATGTCAAAATTTGCGAATTGGTGTGTCGGAGAGTTGCTATATTTATTATTCTTTTTTATTTAAAATAAAAAGGTCCAATAAAAAAAACAACATTTTAATCTTATTAATTTTGAAAAATTGTTTGAGAATTTATAAATAGAGAGAACTAAAATTTGCTATTTGAATCTAAAGTAGAAGAGCAAGGAAAAGAAATTATGAAGAAATTTATTTCCATTTATTGGAGTCATGGGATTATGATTAGGAAAATAGTTGTAAGAATGCTCGAGGATGAAATAGTGTCAACAATGTCTTTACTTATTCTCAAAACTTGTAAAAGAGGAATGTAAGTAGAAGATTGGAGCTCATCTTTACTTCTTTAGAGTTTAAGTTAGTTCGAACTGGAAGTGCAGAAAGCAACGTAAGGATAAGTTTGTGGCGGTTACATACTTTAATGAGTGTTATTAATTCCCTTTATGTAGTTTTATTTCAGGCAGTTGGGGCGGAGCTGCCCATGCGTGGACTTAGGCGAGCCTTTTGACCCGATATTCTCATGGTATAACTTGTAACATCGTCCTCAATTGATGGCTCTAGGTGGCATACTAATGCACATGTTGGATGGGGTCATTGGGAATTCCTTCCCGAGTCTCGGAAGCATTAAATGTCACCTCCACATTGGGCGAGGGCGATTTAGTGTTGCCGCCATAATTCTCATGTCCTTCATGTGTTTCACGCCTTGGGTAACATGAAATGGAAATGGTCGAGCATGAAGTTTTCCGCTTTGGCTACTTGGCATGACCCCTGCTTAGTCTCATCTCAACCTATTAAGAGGGGGCCCTTGGTAACAAATTTGAGATTCCAGAGACTCGGGTCTTGACTTACCGTAGACTTAGATGATCTCAGAATATTTTTTGAAGTCTAAGGACTTCATTTTTGGAATTCCCTTCTCGAATTCGTTCACAATTTTGACCTAAGCTGGCTCCAAGACCTCGCACACGCTTAGGTTTCTAGGGTATAACATGTACTTTATATTTTACTTTCATTTTCTCACAATTTCACATGTTTTTTATCTCAGTTTTCTTTCATTCATAGTTTCTAGAGAAATTGCATGGGAGATACTTTGAGGATGAAAAAAAATAAAATTAATATCATTTGTCTTTTTAATGAAATCAAACATTTTTAACAAAAAATAAGAATAAAATATCTTACCGTAGATTATGATCTAGCAAAATTTATATTTCCTAGATAAGGGTTTAGCAAATTAGTATTCTCTCATGTAAAAAGGCTGAATTTTGTGAAAAATAGGGGTTCTAATTTTTTTCTTCTTTTACAATGGACCTTTATAAATATTTGAGAGCAAATCAATAATATTCCACTTTAAGGGAAAAAAATTAAAAAAACAGTTAAAGATAAAATAAAAAAATAGCCAACCACAATTTAAAAAAAATAATTGGTGCCAAAAACTAAGCTGGCATCCAGTGAAATTTGAGTGAAATATGAGAAAATTGTATATATTATATACTGTATATATAAAATATATTGCAAGTATATTTAATATATTACATATACAATTCACAACTGGAAGCAAATTTACAAGGGTGGTTTTTTATGCAAGAATTTTTTATTTTGAACTACGTGCAATAACTATTTTTTAATGTTTTTTAATACTTGTGACTATTTTTTATAATTTTTTTAACATGGCTTCCTATAAAAATTTATCTAGTTTTTAAGGTCCAAACTTATACTGAATTGTATATTCTTCACTAGCTTTAAATATATTGATATTATTGAAGGTGAAAAAAAGACTCAATATGATAAAGTTCCACCGGACTAGACTTTTGAGAAAATATTATTTTTTATGAAAAATGACAGAAAAAATAGATTTTATGATGGTGTTGAGTGAATGGCCCCTAGAGAAATCTTTTGTCAAAATGTTCAGAATTTGTGGAGTTCCTGATTCTATTTTTTTATTAAAGTTACGTTACAAATTTTATGGAAAATGAAAGAATATGACTCGAACACACGACCTCTAAAGTATATGTATGAAATTTTAACAAATCGCGTCCTCAACTTGTCAAGTAGTTATTCTATTTAAGTTACTAATTTTTTACACAAACCTAGTATTTTTTTGTCAGTTGATTAAATTTTAATTGCGGGTCATTTAACTCCCATAAAACCAGTCCGGAGTTACATCCCAACTCTCAAGTTCTGTAGACAATTCAATCAGATACTGGAATGCGCGAGAGTAACACACTGGCACTTGCCAACAACATACATCCGGCCAAGGCCCAAAGGGGGACATTGTGCGTGTATCGCTCGTAAAAAACACAAGCCCAACTACCGATATGGGGATTTCCATTTCCTATTAATAGAATAGAAAGAGCCAAGTTGTCCAAAATCCAAATGAAGGACAACTGCAACAGTGCAAACACCCATCTGACAATTAAGACACGTCTACTAAATAATAATGTTATGCTCATGATTTATACAGTTAAACGTGGTACAACCCCTGCTACTGCCTTGCGCAGTGTAGTCATGTCGAACTGTGACTTAGAACATGATGGCTGATTCTAACAGTATTAATATCCTGGCAGCAACGGATGAATTCAGATTTACCCAACTATTGACTCTGTTTCGTACTTAACCTCCGCATCCGGCCGTCCGAACAATACCAAACTGAAATAGTTAATATATATGTGTGTGTTTAAATTTTATAATTTGTTCTTATCTAAATAATTTAAATTTAATCAAATTGTTAAATTATTTATAATCCCAACTGTTGAAAATCTTACACATGTTATGACCAGTAAGTAGAAATAAGGTAGAATAAAGAATTCGATGGTTGACGAAAGAGGTGAATGATTTAAATAAATTCAGGTGTTGACTTCTTCGTAATTTAAAGTTGAAATTTAAAACACTACTATAAATGATTTTTCCCGCCCTCCTCAAGATTAAGGGAAAAAATGCATTAATAAGAATAAAATTTGTATAAATATGATATAGAAATAGATGTCGATAATCCAAAATTCTTCAGAGTCCAAAGTGTACTGTTTTATTGAATATATTGATTTTATATAGACTTACTCAACTATTTGGATTTTAATAAAGATAATCTTCTTTATTTTACATCTGTCACACTCAGCTGTTCATTAATTGCTGTCGCATGACAATTTCCTGTGGTTCTGAACTAATTAGTCAGAATTACTTAGTGGCCTACCAACCTGTCTTGTCTGAGTGGTGCAGCCTACCCAATCAATCACGACCACTTGATTGTCAGTTTGAACCCATTTTCGTGTTCTAATATTTTGCCCCGTCCTTGAGGTAATGACCTCCCGTTCTCGAGATTTCGGTTCTATTTCTTGAAGCGATGATCTCCCGTTCTCAAGATGTCGATACTCATTCTTTGAAGTGATGATTACTCGTTCTGTGAATATCTCGTGAATTCAGTCAATCATCCGTTTCTATTTTTTTGACGCTTTTCATGAGTTCAGGGTAAATTCCTTTCATCCAGTGACGGTGAATATTTTTACCTGTACAACCACCATAAGAGAAAATAAGACATGTCGAAAGATACCAAAAGAAAAAAGTTGACAAAGGGTAGTGTCCAGCTAAACTGTGGAACAAAGAAAGGAGAGATTTATTTGCTGTAGGCGTTGGTGCTTTCAATTCCATGCTCTATTATTTCATTTGACATTGTAAGATATTGGGGTTGGTGGGTCTGTTCTGTGCTCTATGTGATTGTTGAGCTTCACTTGTGTGCCTCTCCCTCTGCCTCTTTCTGGGATGAGATCCGTGCACGCTCCACTGTCCGGTTCTTTTCTGCAATTTATTGTCCTCTGATTATAGGCTAATGACATAATTTTATGTATTACAAACATAAGGTTAAGATTTCTCTAAGTGAAGTAAGTAATTTTAACCAATAACCCAAATGATCATAATTATTATTTTCCTCTACAATTTGATGTTCGATTCCCGACAGTTCATTCTTAGAAAAAAGTAATTTCAAAGAAAGTGGCATGCATATATACTGTTGGAGTTGAATAGTATTGACAAGAAAAAGGATATTCAGTTTCCCAAGGGAGAGCTAGTTATTATTTGTTATTATTAACTGAAGAAAATGGCATTTAGAACTTTGAAAAGAGAAGCAGTGAGTCCAGAAAACTGTTTGACACTGTAACATTCATGATCTGTTCTGAAGCCCATAACTGCTCCTTCTTGTATTGCTTTTCACATCCTTCAACTGAATAATTACTTATCTGAAGTAATCAATCCCACTTTCTCAAAACGAAATATTATATTGGGATCAGAACAAAAACTTTTAACGTTTGGTTTTGGATCATTATTCTTGTGAATCACATCTATTTCTCACCCCAAAATGATGCTTGGAACAGGGTTAATTACCAGAATAGAAAAATGACTTCAAATTGAACCATAATTTTTTTTTGGTCAAAATTACAGATCATTCTGAAATTTGGGACACTATAACTTTCAACCACAACCTTTTATGCCAGTCCATCTGGTCTAAATCCAAAATATTTATTAACACAATTAAATAACTAAATTGAAGCGCATCGTGACTTTTTAAGACTAGAATAAAACATTAAATAAGAAGAGTACAACAGTTAGATAGTGAATAAAAAATGTTTATAAAATTTATTAAAATTGTTCAAATATATATATATAGTTTATTCAAATTCTAATATTTTGTAATAAATTTAACTAATAAAAAATTCATTTATTATAAATAAATTTAATTTATACAGTTGAATGTATTAAAATATAAAAAATTTAATGCAATCTAACAAATGAAGTTATAATAAATAATTAAAAAATTATACAAAGAGTTAAATAATTATTCATGATAATACATAAATAATTTAAAATATTTACTTATTATGTATGTAAAGGATAATTTATAACTTAAAAAAATAGTTCAGACAATTGTTTCTAAAAAATAAAATGCGTTATTAATTGTTTAGTATAAAATTATTAATATTAATTATGGATTATTAGGTAATTCAATAAAATATTGAGAGCAATTTATGTCTAAAAATATTTCTTCCTTTATCTCCATGTATATACGTTATATATAAATTGATGCATGAAACATAATTTTTATCAAGATTATTAGAATCGTGATCCTATCTAAAATCATGGAGATGTCTCGGGAATCAGACCGTATGATCGAATTGTAGATCATAAGGTCTTACTATATACTATTAATATTATGAAAAAAATATAATTTACTAAACTACATATTAAAATTCTTAAATATAGTTAATTAATCAATGGTAAATTTTACAATTTTACTAAGTGTAATTTAAATAAATAAATAACAACTTAAAAATTGAACAAACTATATGAACTTTATATTATGAACTTTATATTATTTTTTTATCAATACCTTACAAAATTATGGTTAGTGGGTTGTAAGATCATAGTATGATCATAAGATCCTACCAATCCAAGACAAAAAATATATAATAGGATTGTAAGATTTTCTTAATTTAAGATTTTACTTATGAATCAAACCATGAACGTTAACAGAATGGTACGATCATAAGAACTTACTATCCGGATTCTACTATCCGGATTGCCAGTTTAACAAATATGTTTTTTATCACTCCAAAATAGTCGATTGAAACGCAAGTTAGGTGAGAATAGAGAGATTTGAGTCTATCATAATTTTTTTTGGGGGGGGGGGTGAGAAATACATATGTCAAAGAAGTACTGATTTTCAAACACTGACAAACATGAAGAAATTTGCTTCACAACCATGAAAGAAATTTTATTTTTTGTCCATAACTTCTACCCATGTGAATTGAATTGAATATGAGTTCTTAAGGATAAAGTTTTACTATCAAAAAGGACATATCATCACTAGTTTTGAGTCCCGGTTTTCAGTCCTTGGAGAGCTTGTCTTAGCTTATTTGGGTATATATTTATTTTCATTTTAATTAACCTTTTCATAATTTACTCAAAACTTAATATATTTGTTTCTCGCAAATGGCCTGTAGTATAACTTTTTATTATTTAAAATATGTAATTTATTAGCCATATAAACTATAAAAAATCATATTGATCATCGTCATGGGCGTTGGCCAAATCATCTTTACACCTATAGATCATGATCAATAGTTTCCATTTAGTCATTTAGTAGCAACATAAAGTCGAAGGCATCATTTCCCAAAAAAGACAAGGAAAATTTAACCCAATTTAAACAAAATCAAAACATTATTTATTAGTGAACAATCCGTATAATCAGAAACATGTCTTCACATACCCAAAAAAAAAACATGTCTTCTCTACAGGAAACAGCCCTTCACACACTCTAATTTCTCTTTAAGAAACCCATAATTTTGTTAAATCTTTTTATTTTTCAACTGATCAATCAAACACCCACTTAAAATCCTTTTTAAAGCTACCTTTTTTTTCTTCTTTCTCTCATATTTCTGATCTTTACTTCCAAAACAGTATCAAATTCCAAACAGCCAATAGTCATTGATGGCTACATCATCATCAACTACTCATCTACGTCTACGAAGCCTGAAAGTTTCAGTCACTGTAACTTTCATCTTTTCCCTCATATTTCTACCTCCCAAATCAGGTAATTCTACATATACCACTTTTATCCAAATCTGACCACCAAATTCTTTTTTAACTTCTGGGTTTTTGTTTTCTTGGAAAATAATTTGATGGGTCAGTTGAAAATTGAAAAAAGATTCAAACTTTTTTACTCATTTGAAACGAATAGATGTTATTCATTTCATATAAAATTGTGGGTATTTTTTTGTTTTGTAGTTTTGGGAGTTGGATTGGTATTTAGAAGAACAGGGGAAGAAGAAGAATCGTCAGGATTTGTTGTGAAGTATGAAAGAAGATTATTGGAGCAAAAGAAAATGGTGTTGGGATCAAGACCTCCAGGATGTGTGAATAAGTGCTTAAATTGTAGGCCTTGTTTGGCAACTCTGGTCGTTCCTATTCACCAAATCAAGAGTCTGAAGAAAACATCATATGGTAGTGAAGATGATAACTATTACCTTCTTTCCTGGAAATGTAGATGTGGGAATAGGCTATATCAACCATGATTATCTTTTATAGATGAGGATAATTTATGTTTAATTCCATGTAATTAATATATATGTAGCTGTTTCACATGGAAAACTAGGTGATCATTGCCCCTATTAATTAGTTTTAAAATTTATAAATTCCATTTTTACTACTATTTAATTAACTAATGTTATTTTCCTCATGGATCTTGATTTTTTCTTGCACATTTTACTCCTTAGTTAAATTGTGAAAATGATTAAATTCACATTAACTCAATAACTTTTGTTTTTTAGATTAATAACAATTTGACATGCGTGATTAAATTTGCATGTATTGAGTTCAAACTTTCACATTAATAATCTTCATCTTCATTTAAAATTAGAAGTCACACATTTAATACAAACAAAATCATCTGACTAAGTCTTTTAATATCATACGATATCACTCTCTCATCTCCAAGATAATCTTTTTATCTATTATGACAAAATCTTCCTATTAGGAGATGCCTCTTTGAGACTAGGAGCTTCGTTCGCACTCTCATTCGAAAAAAACCCACTGAATCATTTGCGTACTCAGATATTTATTACCAGTTAAAATCCTAATTCTAGTAAACTATTTACCCTTCCAAGAAAATATTAAATTTAGGTATTTGTGACATATTTCTCACATGCCCGTTAATTATTAAAAATGATTTCGAGATAAGGGTGAGTGGGAGTGTTAAAGTTAATTTAGATTCGGTTTAATCCAACAACTTATATAACATTGTTTAAGTGGTAAATCTATGTCAATAAAACAAGAAAATTGAGACACCTTTTCTTCACTCTTTTGTGCAATATCATTTTCTTTTCTTTTGGGAGATGATGACATTCTCACCTTAGGCCAATTGGGCTACAGGTTTTGGTCAACAAACAATATCTTTTAAACAATTTTTGCTTTTACATGAAAAAAATTATGGTTTAATGCTACAGTTATATGATGAAAGTCCTCTCTATCTTTCTCTAACAAAATTATATAGATAAGCACAGTTGCGCTCTTGCGCAGATCGATAGGTCAAGTTGTCATAAATGAAAGCAGCCAAAGTAATAGCATGGAGAGGTCAATTCCAGAACCTGGGTGATAGATTTACACACACATGCAACCATGGGGTAGCGATACGTTGTATACAAGACAAAAGACATTATAATTTCCCTATTTTAATGTTTCTTGGTTGCCTTTCTTTCGTATATTGATTTAGTTGCCTTTGCATTCAATAATTGACAAAGACGGATCAGCCCCATATTCAGGATGAAAAATATTTTTTCATGTTGTTGAATTATTATTGTCAATTTTTGAGTAATTATTTAGAAAGAAAAAAAGAACGAATTTTTATCACTTCTATTCATTCATTTCCCTTCAACTTAATTTATATTAGACATGATGTATGTTTGTGTTTTAATTTATGTAAAGAAATAAGAATAATTTGAAGACATTTACTATGGTCAATAGGTCATTGATAATTGACATATGAATTGAGACATTGTTAAACATATATTCAGCGAATTGTCAAACAGTACTGCCTCTCAAGGACAAGCAGTAAGTTGTTCATCAATATTGTGCAGTATGATTGAATATGTAAAAAATACCCGTTGGCACATGGACAAAGGGGACCTACTCAGGGCTCACGGGAAGCGGTAGAAAAGTAGAAACGAGTTACGAGCTGAAGTCGCGAGATACCTCAAGAATGGGGACAATCACCTCAAGAACGGGGCCAACACCTCAAGAGCAGAGATCATCACCTCAAGAATGGGGCCAACACCTCAAGAACGGAGATTCTCACCTCAAGAACGGGCCAGCACCTCAAGAACGAGGATCATTACCTCAAGAACGGGGCAAGCACCTCAAGAACGAGAAAGAACATCAGAACGGGAAAGATTGACTAGTTAACAAGAGCAGACGAAAGGGGTTTAGATCGACAATCAAGTGGTTGTGATTGATTGAGTAAGCTGAATGATCCGGGTGAGATAGATTGGCAGGCCACCAAGTGGCTGTGGCTGATTGGTTTGAAGTCATAAGAAATCATCAAGTGGTTTAGACTGATTAACGGCTGAGCGAGACAGATGAGAAAAGAGAAAGAGAAAGGGGCTCATACCTAGCAAAGTGATCTCTACGAACGAGTGTAATCCCTAAGCATAATGAGTGCCTCCTTTTATATTGTCATTTTGATCAACTAAGGCAGTTTGGGGAGCCTATATAATGCCAATGTTTTAAACAAAAATAAGGACATTCAATACAACAAAAACACAACTCAGAGCATTTACTCCTTCCATCCCATTGTTCTTAAACTCTCTCTCTCTCTCTTACTAATACTTATATAAAAATATCATTATCGAGATTTTTCCCTTTGATCTCTGGTTAACAGATTTTGGTGCTTTCATTGAGAGTTAAGAGAAAAGCTCAAGAGACCCACCCTACAAAGTCATAAACATGTCTAGAACCAGATCCAACGTAGCTCTAAATGGAGACAACAGGTCTAGAAATGAAGATGAGCACACAGATCAACCAACCCCACCCACAGAAATGCTGCAGACAATCCTAAACGGGATGCATGAAATGGAATGAAGGAACACTGAAGCAATGCATGCATGGTAGAATGTGTAAGAGTAAATCAACACGCTACAACAGGAACTCACGAAAATGCGAGCAGAGGTTAGCCAACGGGTGAATAACGACGAATGGAAAAATGACAATGAAGAAGAAACCCACTCCGGGGGCAACCATCGAGACGAAAGGAAGGGGGACCACAAGGAAAATAGAAACACGCGATGGGAAGAAGAAGTCCAGTCGTAAAGCATTGTGAAGGAAGCTACGAGAGAGGCTCGGAAATCTCGAGTCATGTCAAAGGAAGCGATCGAAGAACTGTTTGACCAAAAGATGATGAGATAAGGAATCTCGGGAGTAATGGAAAAACTGACCTTGAATCTCTTATCTGGGTGTCGTTAGGCCTAGAAGTCCTGGCAGCACCCGTACCAAAAAGTTCTTTACATCCGGATTCAAATGTTATGAAGGAAAGTTTGGTCCCGTACACCACCTTCGATGATTCAAACAAGACATGGCACTGTACCAACACAATGACGAGTTGATATGAAGAATGTTCCCCACTAGTTTAGATGGGATGACTTTGAAGTGGTACCACTCCTTACCAATGCATCGATCATGAGCTTCGCTACCATGTCCTTCGTTTCCATAGAACAATACTCAATGTACCGTACCATCATGGAAGACTCAGAACACCTAATGAAAATTTCTACCAATGAAGGGGAGTCCCTGCGAGAATACACTCATCGCTACAAAGACAAAATGGCCAAGGTTGAGAATTGTGATGACCGATTCGCCAGACTGGCCTTCCGACGAGGTATGGTCCCGGAGTCACCTTTTTTTGAGGACCTATTAAAGGTGAAGCCCATTTTCTATGGCTGAGGTTTTCCAACAGGTGCAAGCCTATATCACATTGGTGAGATTTTGACAGAGTCCACTCGATGGATAAAGTCTGCACACCATTGACCATCCTGGTCAACCAAGACCAAACACTATAGACAACTAAAGACAAACCTTAGCTGAAAAGATCGGCCCCGTTCATAACGGAACCTAGCTACAAAGACAAAGATAAATATTACTCCCATAATAAGAGCAACAAGCAGTACACTCGAGACAGTTTTCAACTCGAATACTATATCGAGTAGCTGATCAAAGAAGGACACCTTAGCCAATTTGTGAGAAAAGATGAACAGAGATGCGAGACTGAGAAAAATAGTCGAGAAAAAGACATGGGGGATAAGGCAAAGCAGCCCCTCTGTATCGTTGACACAATTATAACATTAACCAAACAAGAGGGGACGACAGAGAAAGGAAAAGAAGATATACTGTAAGCGGCCAACGTTAGAAAGACATAAGGAGAAGTCCTCAAACGCCAATGGGGATTCATCGCTAGTGTTTAATGACTCAGATCTAGAACATGATGGACACCACAATGATGCCCTCGTCATTTCAATACATGTTGGTAACTACTTGTTGAGGAAGGTCTTAGTGGACGATGGGAGTGCAGTGAACATCCTATACTAAGAAATCGTGGAGAAAATATCCATGGGAGGTCGAAAGTTACAAGTGACTTCGCAGCCGTTGATCGGTTTCAACGAAGCCATCAGCTACTCGGAAAGACCTTTGACTCTCCATGTGAGCGTAGATCCATTTAACCATATGACCGAGTTCATAGTACTGGGAACAACTTCCCCATACAACACAATCCTAGGGAGAACCTGGCTTTATAAAATGAAGGCTGTTCCCTCAACATTCTGTCAAGTGCTGAAGTACCCGTCACCAGAGGGAGTGAAAACAATAAGGGGTGACCAGGCCGCAGCTCGAATCTGTTCAGTGACCGCTTTAGAATCTGCTAAGAAAAAGGCTACAGAGAAGGCTGAAGGAAAAAGACCTGCGAATCTATAGCAATCATAGGAAAACGGGCAAGACTGCTTGAGATACGATTAGGGAGAAGAAACAGAACTCATATGTTTGGAAGAAGGGACCCAGAAAATAACCAACGGTTGCGCTCGACTAGAAGAAAATGTGAAAAAGAAGTTGATTAAATTTCTAAGGGAGAATAGAGATATATTTGTAGGGCACTCCAGGAGATGCTTGGTATTCTAGAAGAGGTCATCTGCCACAGATTGAACATGGATCCCACTGCGAAACCTGTGAAACAAAATAAGAGAAACTTAGCTCTTGAACGGAATCAAGTGATCAAAGATGAGGTTGAGAAGCTCTTGGGAGCGGACTTCATTAGAGAAGTAAACTACCCTTAATGGCTAGCTGATGTAGTAATGGTATGAAAGAAGAATGGGAAGTGGAGGATCTGCGTTTAATTCACTGACCTACTAAACAAGGCATGCCCCGAAGAAGTATACCCGCTGGTAAGGATAAATTGAATGGTAGACGCCCATTCGGGGCACGAACTTCTCAGTTTCATGGATGCTTACTCGGGCTACAATCACGTGAAAAAGGTTCCAACCCGATCAGGAAAAAACCTATTTCATTACTAAGTACGACGTTTATTACTACAAACTCATGCCCATTGGTCTAAACAATGCAGGTGTAACCTATCAAAGGCTGGTGAACAAAATGTTCCGCGAGCAGATCGGAAATAATATGGAAGTCTATGTCGATGAAATGTTGGTCAAAAGTAAAAAGCGAGAAGACCACATTCATGATCTTGAAGAAGCCTTTTCTATTCTAAGGCAAGATTCCATGAAACGGAACCCGGAGAAGTGCACTTTGGGAGTGGCAACTGATGAGTGTATTTTACACTCATATTTTAGATAATCTTAACCTTATTTTTGTTAGTTCTTTTTTAAATTTATTGATATATATATATATATATTATTTCTATCTTGTAGGTTTGATATTCATTTACATTTGGATTGATTTGGAGAGATTTGGAAGTCAAAGTTTTGAAAAAAATGCAAAAATAACGGCACTGGGTAGGAGGGCCAGCGTCGCAACGCTGGCAATACAGAACGCCAACACCGCGACGCTCACTTCCCAAAGTTTTTCATGATTTTCTCTCATATGTTATCCTTATTGAACCTTAGTGTATAAATATAATATTTTTGGTCTTTTTATTTTTGCTGAACGTGGGAGGCAAAGGAGAAGGCTTTGGGAGAGGAGAACAAGAAGATCAAACTCGGAGACGATTCCCAACTTCAATTCGATCCTCGAAACTAGCTTTCTTCTCTTTTTTCTATGTTTATGAATACTAGTAGAATTTTTTCTTATTTCATTATGTTCTATTTTGTTATCAATGGATATGATGTAGTCAAACCATGATTGTTCATAAATTTTGAGTTTTAATTCAATCGATGTTTATTCAGTATTATTGAGTGTTGTAATCCGTTCTAAATACTTATGATTGTCTGGCCAACTATTACATGATTTTGGATTTAATTCTGAGACTGAGAAGTAATGATTGAATATGCTCTTTTTTTACAACACCATTAGAATTTCATAAGTTAGAGATAATTATGAATCTAGTGTAGCAACTATAATTTTTTGTGCTTAATGAGTTTCATTATATTGAATCTTGACAAGGATGTATGATTCATATTTTTTATTCATTATTATCGATGCTTGAAAAAGATTGATAATTATATTAGAAAAATTGGCTACTAATGTTCTGAACAAACGTTAATTGATTGAAAATTAAAATTTAGAGCATGTTTGGTATGGTGAAATTGAAAACCCTAGAACTTTTAACTATTCAAACTTTATCTTTGTCAAATCTGTATCGTTTTAGTTTAACTAGAATTTTAGTGTAATTAAAAATCTCAAATTTTCGTCATTCTCAAGTAGAATTAAAGATTTAGTTAATTGTAATTATTAATATCAATCAATCATGTGGACGAGACTCTATTTTCATAGAATTTTATTACTTGACGACGATAGTGTACACTTACACTATAAAAAATTCACAACGTTTTTGGCGCCGTTGCCGGGGATTGATTTTGTTTATTAATATTGAAGTTACGTATCCTTAATTTTACTTCGAGTCTTAATTTTTTTTATTTATGGTTTACTATTTTGAATATTCAGGTGTTTCTAAGGTATCTGAGAACATTTGAAAGCTTCTTAACAACCTCAAGAAACCATGGAAGACACTAAAGAAAATCTTGAAATTGTGAACAACCAAAATAACCGGGTAATTCGAGATTATGTTATGCCAATAATCAATGAGGTCGTGTCTGCTATTCAACATGCCAACAATTTTGAGAT
This sequence comes from Datisca glomerata, assembly GCA_003255025.1. NCBI lineage: Eukaryota > Viridiplantae > Streptophyta > Magnoliopsida > Cucurbitales > Datiscaceae > Datisca > Datisca glomerata. The sequence continues at coordinate 156,250 of QANY01013068.1, read as the reverse complement.
TAAGCCGGCTATCATTCACATGGTGCAAGCAAATTAGTTCATTGGCCTAATGATGATCTAAATGTTCACATAGCCACTTTCCTCAAAATTTGTAAGACATTCAAGCACAACAATGTTTCAACTGATGCAATTAGGTTGAGATTATTCCCATTTCACTTTGAGATAAAGCTAAGAGTTGGTTGAACTCTTTACCTATTGGATTAATCACCACTTGGAATGGACTTTCTGAAAAAAAATTTGGCTCAATTCTTTCTACCAGGTAAAACAGCCAAGATGAGGAACGAGATCACTACTTTTGTCTAATATGATGTGGAGTCTCTTTATGAAACTTGGGAGAGGTTTAAAGAGATGTTAAGGATGCCCACATCTTAGACTCTTTGGATGGCTACAAGTCCAAACTTTCTACAGTGGTTTGGGAAATTCAACGAGGACACTAGTGGATGCAGTAGTAGGAGGAGCTTTAATGGGCAAAACACATGAGGAGGCTTATGATTTGCTTGAAGAAATGGCTACTAATGCCTATCAATGACCAATAGAGTGCAACATACTGAGAAACATTCATGGAGTTCATAAAGTCGATGCTCTTACCACTCTTACTGCTCAAGTAGCTACACTGTCTAAGCAATTGAGCTCTTTCACCGTCAATGTTAGTGCTATTCATGCTTCACATGATGTTTGTAATTTGTGCAATGGACCTCATCTTAGTATTGAATGTCAAGTCGGTAATCATTTTGCTCATTCTCAATCAGAACATGTTAATTTTGTTGAGAACTATAATAGGCAAAATAATCCATTCTCCAACACCTACAATCAAGGACAGAGAAATCACCCCAATTTCTCATAGAAGAATAGTCAGAATGTGATTAGTCCACCATTTGCAACTCATCTTCAGTTTCAGCCTCAACAACCTAAAATTTCTCTAGAAGATGCTATTGCCCAGCTCACAGTCACCTTAAGTCGTCTAATCTCTTAAAACCAAATGAGTTTATGCAATCAAGTCTTGTAAAAGCGAATCTAATAATCTATAAATAGACTAGAACTCCATAACCAATTTTTCATGCCACTCTCCACTAATGTAGGCAAACCACAATTCTTAGAATCATTAGGACTTTCATAGGATTGTAATGTATGGCTAGAATTTTGGGTATGATGAAGGATAATATTTTGGCTCAATCTTTACCCGCAGGCACACATGTATTCTAAAAATCAACGAGCTTAACTCAATTTATCTTGTAGCACACCCAAACTTGTCATTTCATCTCTTGAATAATCAATCATGCTCAACCATTCTTTTTTTTTTTTTAATTTGATTTCCTTAAGCTTCTGTTTTCCTTAACGAGTTTTCAGCTAATAGCTCCTAAACCAGTTGGTCTTAAGGTAATAGTTTTTAAGACACCCATTCGAGCTTAGTCACTTAAGTCTAAGAGGCTTTAGAATCAAATTTATTCACCATTTTATTTTATATCGAAACTCCTCTCATCTACGTAGATTGTCATAGCTCCAAGTATTTTCCCATAACATTCAAATACTATGAGTAAAAAGGGGTACTAGGGAAAACTTTTTATAAGATTGTGAAATTACCATGGGTGATAAAAAAAGGTTATTTAGGCTCAACAGGGATGATTAGAAAAACAATTATGCATAGGTTGGCTTCAAAAGCTGAAACTATCAAAGATGGCCTAAATCATGTCCTAAGTATAGTGTGACCAAAATTTTTGCTTCGAGCAACAATAAAATTGGTTCTAGAGTTCTTATGAGATCATAATGATTTATTAAGCCACATAAATCTTCTCTAAGAAAAAAGATAATCGAAACTCAAGGCTAGATGCTCAATATGTCGGGATTCTTTAGTGAAATACAAATCAACAATTGGTTCAAACACACACTAATACATAAATTCATCATTTTCCAAAGTTATGAATAATTTAAAACCAATCTCATCATTGGTATTAGTGTTGTCAACAACATAATGCCAAAATAAATAAAATAAAATTTAAATTAAAGCCAACAACGGGAAGATTCCGTTGACACCTAATTACACAACGAGGAATCGAAGTAAATCTGGACCAGGTAAAGGTGATCACTGAAATGAGGTCCCCACGAAACCTCAAATAAATCCAAGGGTTAATGGGAAGACTGGTCGCCTTGAATAGGTTCATCTTCAGATCAACAAATAGATGCAAACCTTTCTTCTAGAGGTTACAGAAAAACTCCGCGAGCGGCTAAAATAAAGACTGCGAAGAAGCCTTTGCCAAAATTAAAGAGTACCAAATGACTCCCCCTTTGTCTCTAAACCTACTCCTGACGAACAACTTTTGTTATACGTAGCCGTCTCCACTGGGAAAGTCGCTGCAGTGCTCATAAAATAAGAGGAAAGAAAACATAAACCTATATATTTTGTGATCAAAAGTCTTGTAGCGGCAGAGACAAGATATAAACGAATGGAGAAACTAGTATTGGCCATTATAACTGCGGCACGAAAACTAAAACCTTATTTCAAAGCCCACAGCATCAAAGTATTAACCGATTCTCCCATTAAAAGCCTTCTACACTCAACGGAGGCAAGCAAGAGAATAAAAAAGTGGTCAATTGAGCTAAGCCAGTATGACATTAGTTACGAGCCTCATACTTCAATAAAAGGGCAAGCATTAGCAGATTTGGTAGCAGACTTCACAGAAGGTGGAGTTGAATGGGAAATCCATCAAACGGGAAAATATGAAACTTGGAAACTCTTTGTTGATGGTGCTTCAAACAGTAGAGGAGTAGGAGCATGGGTGGTAGTACAAACTCCCTTTGGAGAAATATTGGAACACTCCATCTTCTTCGAATTCAATGCATCAAATAATGAAGCGGAGTATGAACCACTGATCGCGAGAGTATCACTGATGCGGGAATATGAGGTGACTAATGTTAAAATTTTCTGTGATTTCATGCCAATTGTAAAACAGGTCATGTGGGAATATGTAGCAAAAGATGAACATATAGTTAATTATTTGCAACGGGTAAATGATCTCCTCGGCATGATAAAATAATATGAACTTCAACAAATTCCAAGAACTGAGAACGGGCACGTTGATGCCTGGCAAATCTGGGATCTTCATTACGCTTCCCCTGCAAAAGGAATGTCCTCGTAGAAATTCTGAAGAAGCCAAGCACTTTGCTCCCACGGAATAACGTGGCTGATGTAGAAGTTGAATGAAAACCAAGTTGGCAGGACAACATAATCCGCCTACTTGAAGAAAAATGCTTCCTAAAGACAATTTTCTTGCCAAAAAGGTTTAGCAGTAATGTGCCAGGTATACAATGATTAACGAGGTATTATATAAGCAAATGTTTTTAGGACCGTACCTGAAGTGTCTACTAGAAAAGGAGGGCCAGTATGTGTTAGTGGAAATACACGAGGGCATATACAGAAACCACACTGGGGGCAGATCACTAGCCCATAAAGTCATGAATGAAGGACACTATTGTCCCCAAATGCATCAGGATGTTAAACAGTATGCGAAAAGATGTGACAAATCTCAATGCTTCGCGCCCGCAGCAAAGATGGCCCCGGGAGAACTTAAAACTGTGGCTAGTCCTTGGTCGTTCATGTAGTGGGCCCTAGACATTGTTGGGCTATTCCCATGGCCCCTACCCAGGAGCATTTTTTATTGGTACGGGATCCCCAAGGTTTTAGTATCTGATAACAAACTTCAATTCATTAGGATCTTAGTATCTGAAGATCATGAATCACTTATCCAAGCCTTACTACCTAGAGGGGAACGGGCAAGCAGAAAGATCAAACCGGGTCATACTTGACAACCTGAAGAAATAGCTGGAGTCTACCAAAGGGAAATGGGTGGAAGAGCTACCCGCAGTCTTATGGGCATACATAACGACTGCGTGAGAGACAACGAGAGAAACCCCATTGCGTTAGCATATGGAGCAGAAGCGATCATTCCCGTAGAAATCGAAAGCCCTGCCCTTAGATTTGAGCTAAATGAACAACAAAATGGAGAACTACTAAGAAACGGTCTTAATGAACTAGAGGGAAGAAGGGAAGCAACCCTGATCAGAATGGCTCGTTACAATAAAAAAATGAGATATTATTTTTAAAAGGTAAGAAAACATGAATTCTAAACAGGAGACCTAGTTCTCAGAGAAATCTTCCAAATGAAAGGGAAGCTCGGGCCGACCTGGGAGGGACCACATCATCAACAAAATAGGAGAAAGTGACTATTATCACTTGGAAACAGATGGGGGAACGAAATTGCAAAATCCATGGAACACAATTCATCCAAAAAAGTATTTTGTGTAAAGAATGTAAGAAATCTGTTATATTGAGACGTCTTTCCCGTGGTTTTTCCCGTAAGAGTTTTCCACGTAAAAACAGTGGCGCCAATCTTCTCTCCTCACCAGAATCACTACTGAAAAAGGAACTAAGAGCATAAAAGGTCATTGGGAGGGGCAATTCATAAGTCTTACTCCAAGAAGGAACTAATGGCATAAAAATTCATTGAGAGGGGTAGTTCATAAGTCATACTCTCAGAAGAAACTAAGGGCATGAAAAGTCATTGGGATGGGCAATTCATAAGTGCTACTCCTAGGGGGAACTAAGAATATAAAAAGTCATTGGAATGGGTAGTTCATAAGTCTTACTCCTAGTAAAAACTAGGGGCATTAAAAAACCCTTGAGCCCTACTTAAGAAAAATAACCGAAGAAGGAAAAACCATGGAAGCAGGTGATTCCAACATGCCCACTTGCAATAAACAGGAAGAGAATCAACAGATAAAACATAGAAAACGTCAAAATGGGTAAAGAAACTCTTGCCTAGGCATTTCTTCAAAAAACTTCCAAGTGTTTAAAGGACTAACAATCGATAAATTTACGTAACTATCTGAAAAGTTAACCATGGAAACTATTAAAAGGGAAAATATCTTTTACTGCTTATGGAACTTCATTAAAACAGTAAAAAAGACTAGAAAAATTGATTGATAAACTTATACTAAGTGTTAAAGGAAGTGACATAGCATGAAGAAAGGAGTCATTTCATTGAAAAATGAAAAATTATAAAATGATTCCAAAGAAAAACGTACAAGACAATGAAAAATGCAAGAAATAGGGAAAAAGTGCTAAGTCTTCACGTCCCCGTGAGTAACATCAGCAACCGCTTCAGTAGTGGAAGCGGGAAGCTCAGTCTCAGAATCCACAGGATCTTCAGGAAGTGGGACCAGTCACATTCAGGGAGATTTATCAGTCTTGGCATCACGGTAACTCACCGTATAAGCCATCTGCTCATATTCATCAACCATAGCCTGGTACTCGGCCGCAAGACCAGCCTCCCGTTCATGAAACATAGCCAAAGCTTCCTCGACTCAACTAGCTTTGTCTCAATGAAGGACAGGTTCTCCCCACTTATCTCAGTGATCCTTTCTTCCTCCCGCAATGACCATTCAAGCTTCGATTGTTTAGCCATAGCCGCATCTAGCTCGGAAGTCAAACGAGCAAGAACCCGTTGAAGATCAGCCTCCACCTTTTTAAGATCGTCCCGTTCTAAGACAACACATTGTAAGCCTTGGCAGTCTCCATTACCTTTCTCCTACAATTGGTTATCTCATCCTTAACAACGTGAGTATCCTCTTGTATCCCGTTGTGGTAAGTCACAACCTATTCAAAAAGTGTTAGTCAAAATTGGAAAGAAATTTACACAGAAAAAATAAAGATGTAAAAAGGAAAAAATGAAAGTACCTGCATTAGAGAATGACTCAGGATGATAACCTTATCATGGATGGACATTTGGTGGATTATAGGAGAGTCTGCGTCAGACATAATCCCTTTCGTGACCACGTGTGAAGAGCGGGGATCCTTCAAGAAGTCGACGTCAATGGGAACAGGTGGAGCCGCCGGGTATCGCCGCCACCTTCAGACACCCATCTCCTCAAATAGATGAGGGGAACCAAAGGAAGAGGAGACTGACTTCTTCGTAGGCGAGGGAGGAGGCAGGACAGTCCTCTCTAGAAAAGGGGAAACCTCATCAACGAGGGCAGGGAGATCAGCAACGGGGGCAGGGAAATCAGGGACGAGGGGAGTAACATCCCCTGAAGTGGCACCTGATGAGCTGGCGTTCCCCGTATTTTGGCGCTTGCCCTCGCCGGGAACCCACCATAAATTACTCTTAAGACGCTTCGACATCCCAAGCTCGTTATAAGCAAAATAGAAAATCACGTCATGTTCTTTTGCCTCATTCTTTATAGCTTTTCGTTGAGCCTCACATTCTCCTTTTGCTTGAGTACTTCTTCTTCCCGCTCTGACTCCAAAGATTTAGAAGAACTTGACCAGACTATTTTATGACAAGTGGGAACATGAATTGCAACAGGGTGGCCCGAGGGACTGCTGCTGCAGAAGATGAGGAGGCAACAGACTCAACAACTAGAACGGGTGTGACCGCGATTTCGATCTCTCTCCTTAGGTCAATGAGATCTCTCTAGTCTTGTTCCGTGCAATTATAGGCAACACAAAGTCGCGCGGATAATTCCTTCAGAGTGAAAGACCTCTTGTTCAGATTCTTATCTGCACAAAACAAAAACAGGTTAGTGTTTAGAAAAGATAAGCGTAGCAATGAAACAACAAAGGTAAAATAACAAAAAAGAAAGGGGAGCTCTGGCCACTTACTGAACTCTCCCCAGATCTGGGAAATGACCCAACGGCCGTCACCACCCAAGTTTCCACCTACGAGAAGAGTACCCTCCTCTCAACCTTTATCCCCACTGGGGAGGTCCGTGACTAGTCCTCCCCACTTCTCACTCGCGAGGGGAGCTAAGTATTAGGACAGTCCCCGCCTTTTCACTATATACACTATGCGGATCTCATCTACACCTATATTTAAATTATGCCTCCTATTGAAGGCTTTAACCCCTAGAAGAACCATATAAGTACTAGGGGTATATTGGGAAGGGACGAGGTTGAAAGTGCTAAAAATCTCTTGAAAAAGAAGAGAGAAATGAAGTTTTAAACCTAAACTGTGTATATTAGGGATAGAGAAATTTGGTATGGGGGATTACACAGGAAATTTTAGGGATTTCTTCCCCAAAACCACAGACTACGTCTCGCGGGAAGTCATCTGATGAAGGGTAAGGAAACGATTGATTTCATTCATATTTTTAACTAGGGGAACAGTGACCTTAAATGGATGCTCCTCCATTGCTACCAGGGAAAGAAATGTGAGATAGAAAGACAAGAAGAAAAGAAACAACGAAAATGAAGAAGGGACACTTACAGAAGGTAGAACTGGGCGTGAAAAGAAAAAGTGAGGCAAACCGCCATGATATAAGCTACGGATGCCAAAAATGAGTTCAAAATGTTTAATGGATTTGAAAGTGAAAAGACATCAGTTCTGAAACCCCAGAAGGGCAAATGAAGGGCGCATGGGAAGAGATGTAGTGAAATGATTACAGCCGGTCTACCTAAAACTGGCAAGCCAATGACAACACGACAGCTAGAGAGAAGAAAAGTTAATGAACCAGAAATATGCACAACGCAAGAACTATAAATTAAATGACATACATGGGGAATGAAAAATGAGACTCACATGCGCCAATGTCATGACAAAATAAGGCGACGCAAAGACGAAATAGAATTTATGATAAGCGTGTCAACAACCCAGAAACGAGGAAATGATGGTACGTCATTTCATTATTTAAAAAATAAATGACTTTTCTTATGAAACAATTAATATTTTGCAGGATAAAAGAATATCTTGGATTGGTAAAAGTGAACCAAAGATAGCCATTCTCCCAAAACTAAACGTGTGCTGAGAGCATTCATTGCACTTCGACGAGCATCACTGAAGAGCAATGAGGGGCAAATGAACATGTAAAAAACACTCATTCTCACATGAATAAGGGGGACCTACTCAGGGCTCGCGGAAAGTGATAGAAAAGTAGAAACGAACTGCAGGATGAAGTCGCGAGACGCCTCAAGAACGAGGATCATCACCTCAAGAATATGGCCAACACCTGAAGGACGGGGATCATCACCACAAGAACAGTGCCAACACCTTAAGAACAGGGATCGTCACCTCAAGAAATGGGCCAACACCTCAAGAACGGGGATCATTACCTCAAGAATCGGCCAACACCTCAAGAACGGAGATCATCACTTCAAGAACGAGGCCATCACCTCAAGAACGGGAAAGAACATTAGAACGGAAAAGGTTGACTAGTTAACAGGAGCAAACGAAAGGGGTTCGGATTGACTGTCAAGTGGTTGTGATTGATTAGGAAACTGAATGGCTTGTATGAGATAGATTGGTAGGCCACCAAGTGGTTGTGATTGATTGCCTCGAAACCAGAAGAAATCATTAAGTGACTGTGACTGAATGGTGGCTGAGCGAGACAGATGAAAAATGAGAAATGGAAAAGGGCCCATACCTAGTAAAGTGATCCCTATGAACGGGTGTAATCCCTTGGCATATTGAGTGCCTCATTTATATTATTATTTTAATCAACTCATGTGATTTGGAAACCTGTATAAGGCTAATGTATTAAACAAAAACAAGGACATTCAATACAACAAAAATATAACTCAAAGCATTTACTCCTTGCATTCTCTTTTTCATAAACTCTCTCTCTCATTAATACTTATCAAGATTTTTTCCTTTGATTTTTGATTAAAATAAAAAATCATTTACAGTGATAATCTTGGTTTGGCTAAAACCATTGCTTTATACTCACATGTCGAGCACGTGGCATGATCTTAGGCATTTTGGAATTGTTAGAGCTAGGGTGTAAATCGGTTCGGTCTATTCGAGAGTGAAAAATCAGAGTTTAGATCAAATATAATCTCAAGCTTATAGACTTTATTTGTTATTTCTATCCGGATAAGACTACCCAAAATTCATTTCGGGTTTTTTGGTTCGGGCTTCGGGTTTCAGTCTAGGGCCAGGTTGAAAATAATTTTTCTTTTTAACAAACAATTTTCGTTTCAGCCAAGTAAATATTGGATGTACTAATTAAAATAACAAAAATATATAATTGAGATATGAAATTTAAGAGATTAGAAGAGACTGATATTTGACAGAGAGTGAGAATTTTTGGAAGTAGAAAGAGATTAAAAAAATTGTGAAAACGCACGGGAAAGGAAACTAACTTGCTGATCACTAAGCAGAAAGCTTTCTCTTTTAGGAGTTGTCTGTCGAAGCTGTTGGGCTCTATGCTATTTAAATTCTGAAAGGATAGTTTTTCATACATAGCATAAAAACATTAAAAATGTAAATTTTATTTTAGGCGAAAATTGTAAATTGATTTATTTTTGTCTAATTGACAAATGAATGGCAGCGGTAAATAACTTTCATTAAATATATGATGTACTAATTAAAATAAAAAAAACTTATAATTAAGAGACCAACATTTAAGAGATTAGAAGATACTGATATTTGAATAGTGAGTGAAAATTTTTAAGAAGTAGAAGAGAATTAAAAAACTTATATGAAAATTCTTAAAGGATAGTTTATTCTATTTAGCATTAAAGCATTAAAAATGTAGATTATGTTTTAGGCAAGAAATTAAAATTGATTGATTTTTGTCTAATTGACAAATGAATGACAGCGATAAATAACTTTTAATAAATAGTGGACGTACTAATTAAAATAATAAAAATGTATAATTGAGAGATGAAATTTAAGAGATTATGAGAGAATGATATTTGAATGGAAAGGGAGAACTTTTTAGAAGTAGAAGAAAGATTAAAAAATTTATGTAAAAATTTGGAAGGATAGTTTATTATATATAGCATAAAAACATTCAGATGTAGATTAAAACAAGGGAAGAAATTGAAATTAATTGATTTTTGTCTAATTGACAAATGAATGCCAGCAATGGATACACTTTCATAAATATTAGATATACTAATTAAAATAACAAAAAATTATAATTGAGAGAAAAATTTAAGAGATTGGAAAGACTGATAGTTGAATAAAGAATTATAATATTTTAGAAGTAGATGATGATTAAAAAACTATGAGAAAATTCTGAAAAGATAATTTATTATATATTATAAAAACATTAACAATGCTTTTATGCAAGAAATTAAAATTAATTGATTTTTGTCTAACTGATAAATGAATGCCAGCAGAGTAAATAGTTTTTAATAAGATTTTTACGTTTGCAAATTAATGTCGATTTGCCTATATTAAGACTACTTTTGGCAGTTAATGACTATTCGCAAATCATTTTTTAGGGGTTTATAGTATGGGCAAGCTACTTTTGGTCTTCGTTCTGATGTCTGAGATCAGACTTATTAGGCCCAAAATTTCCACCTTCAATGCCCAAAGTCAGACCCAGTTTTATTTGATATAGTCTCGAGCTTAATATGTGGAATTGATAAAATGTAGATAATTTTTTTGTTTTAATAAAATTTTGTCACACATTTTATAAAAACATCAAATATAGTACTTTTAGAAAAAATATTTAATCAATCTAGTAAATTAATTTAAATTTAATAATATTTTTATTTAATTAATTACTAATATACTATTTTAATTCTCTCTCTTTCCGGAGATCATACATATATGAACGGTTACCATTCTCTCTCCCTCAATATATAATAATGAGAATGAGACGGATTGAGAGAGAGATGAAACTAGAGAGAGAAATAAATGATAAATATATTGAGGGACAGAAATCTGGATTTTCGTTTCTATATTGAGGGAGAGAGAATGGTAAAGATATAATATATATCTTATTTATATATGTGTGTGTATATTAAAGATATAATATATATCTTATTTATATATGTGTGTGTGTGTGTATATATGAGTGAGAGAGAGAGGGAGAGAAGATGAGAGAGAGAGATATATATTAAATGCTAAAAAAGAGGCATAATAGACAAACACGTTTTTATAGTGGGCCTATAAACATTGACTATTTCTATGATTATGAAATTGGTTGTTTAGTTTTGTATTAAATTTCTAAAACCTTGCTAGTCTTGTATAAAGCCATTTAATCTTCCAGTCTGAAGACCATGATTAGGCCTAATCTCGATCGAGCTTATCTGATTTCGGGTATTTCAGACTTTATTTACATCCTTAGTTAGAGTTATTCTCAAATTTGGTGGGGTGCTTCGTTTCTAGTTAGACGAATTAAATGGATGAAGGTTTGACGCGAAATATATATATATATGAGTGAGAGAGATGGGGTGAGAAGAGGAGAGAGAGAGGGAGAGATAAGGAGAGAGAGTGAGATAAATATGGTGAATTTGGATTTTTAGAGAGAGATATATTAAATGACAGCAAAGGGGTATAATAGACATACACATATTTTTTTTATAGTGGGCCCACAAATATTGACTATTTTTTTTATGATAATGAAATTACATTTTTCTTATAATTCTTATTTTAAATTATTGTTAAATAATTTATATAAATATATGAAAATTTCATATTCATTAATGAGACTATGATCTTATATTAGTACGAGGGATTAAGATAATAGATAATGAATAAAATTGTCAGCAACATATTAAAACATGTAATCTTTAATGAATGGTTGTTAGTACGATTACTAAGCATTATGAATGTGTGTGATCTAGATTCCGATCATTGATGTGGATAGACATCTTAGTTAATATACTTTATATAATAAGATTATATATGGGAGGATCGATGTGAATTAATATCTTTATTCACGTGCTGTTTATCATAAATATTTAATGCACATCAATTTGATGATCATATGTAGATCAGTCTGAATCTGGAGTAGTCATGAACTCCTATGCATGTCTACTGAATCTTTGATTCACTCATTAAGTTCTATTTGTTAATCAAGCTAGTGACTTTTATTTTAGAGATGCAGTGATGTGGATGGCTGAGGACATGATTTTACAAGATTTGAAATCTAAGCTTTCCTAACGAATCGTATATTGGTTCCCTTAATTGTTAATTCTAAAACTAAATAGTTATTGAGCTCAAATTTATAATAAGATTATAAATTAGCCATTCACTGGGGAATTAATAGTACTTAAGGATCAAGAGATAATTAGAAGGGTAAAACAGTAACTTATATTTTGAATGTAATGCCCTTTAAGTCTGTAAGCAAGACGTCTATAGAGTTATGGAATGGCTCCAAACCTAGTTTACATCATTTTCGTATATGAGGGTGTCCAGCTCATGTTCTTAGACCTAAGACTGGAAAGTTAGACTCAAGGTCTGAGGTATGCATATTCGTTGGCTATTCTTTAGAAACTAGAAGTGAGTACTTTTATAGTCACAATGATCAAAATGTGTTTGTGTCGACAAATACAATTTTTATTGAGCATGACTATATGAAAAACTATAAACCTCGTAGCAAAGTAGTTCTCGAGTAATTAGTGATTGATGAGATCAGACCACCTTAAATTTCTACTAATAAACGATAAACTAGAGAAATCACAGTTCCTGTAAAGGAAACCCCAGTGCAACGTCGTAGTGGGAGGGTTGTCAGACAACCAGTTCGCTACGAACTAGAGGCACATGTCCTAGTGTCAGACACTAATAAGGACGATCTATTATCTTATGAAGAAGCAATTGATGATCTTGAAAAGGAGAAATAGGAAGATGCCATGAATCAGAAAATGGAATCTATATATTCAAATTTCGTCTGGAAACTTGTAGATCTACCTGAAAATGTCAAAATCATTGGATGTAAATGGATCTTCAAGAAGAAAAGAGGTACAGATGGGAAAGTAGAGAATTTCAAGGCACAGTTAGTAGCCAATTGCTATATGCAAAAGGAGAGAGTCGATTATGAATAGACATTCTCCCCTATGACCATGTTAAAATCCATTCGCATCCTTTTGTCCATAGCCGCTAGTTTTGACTATGAGATATGGAAAATGGACGTTAAGACAGTTTTTCTGAAAGACTATCTTGAAGATAGCATATATATGGCTATGCACAAAGAGAGGGAGTGATTATAAGAGACATTCTCCTCTATGCCCATACTAAAATTCATTCGCATCCTTTTGTCCATAGTCGTTAGTTTTGACTATGAGATATGGAAAATGGATGTCAAGACAACTTTTCTTAATGACTCTCTTGAAAAAACATCTATATGTTGCAACAAGAGGGGTTCGCATAAGATTATAAACTCTATGAGATCAGAAAGTATGCAAGTTGCTTAAATTCATTCATGGATAAAAACAAGCATCTAGATCTTAGAATCTTACCTTTGATAAGATTATAAACTCTAATGGTTTCGATCAAAATGTTGACGAAGCCTGTGTTTTATAAATACATCAAAGATAAGATAGTGGTTTTCTTAGTTCTTTATGTTGATTATAATCTACTCATTGGGAATGATGTAGAAACATTGTCAAAACTAAAGAAGTGGTTAGCTAATAAATTTTAAATGAAAGATTTTGGAAAGCGAGCTATGTTGTACGCATCCAAATCCTAAGTGATGGAAAGAACAGGTTCTTGGCACTTTCTTAGGCATCTTATATTGATAAGGTTCTAGAGAGATTCTCTATGGAGAATTCCAAGAAATGTCAACAACCAAGCAGGCATGGAATTGTTCTTTCCAAAGAATAATGTCCTAAGACACCTCAGGAGGAAGGGGATACGAGAAAGGTTCCCTATGCTTTAGCAGTTGAAAGTCTCATGCATGTTATGTTGTGTATGAGATCGAACATTTGTTATGCAGTGAGAATTGTCAGTCGTTATCAATCGAATTCAGGTTTGGAACATTGAATTGCAGTGAAATAGATTCTCAAGTATCTTAGGAGAACGAGAAACTATATGCTTGTTTATTAGGTGGAGACCTGAACCCCACATGATATATTGAGTACGATCTTCAATCAGACAGAGACGGTTGAAAGTTGACATTTGGATCAGTATTCACCCCAGGTGGAGGATCTGTAGTCTGGAGAAGTATTAAACAATCCAACATTGCAGATTCCACTATGAAAGCCGAATATATAGCGGCTTGTGAAGCTGCGAAGGAGGTGGTATGGCTAAAAAAGTTCTATTCTCATCTGGAAGTAGTTCCAGATATGGACAAGCCACTGTTCCTGTATTGTGATAACAGTAGGACAGTTGCAAATTTCAAGGAATTGAGGAGTCACAAGAGGGGCAAGCACATAGAGAGGAAATATCATCTTGTAAGAAAGATTGTGCATCAAGAGGATGTACTGTTATGAAGATAGCATTGGAACAGAACCTGGTTGATCCTTTTACACAGACACTTCCTGCGAAGTCATTTGAGGGTCACGTGCGTAACATAAGATTAAGAGAGATGCCACATTTGCTTTACGGCAAGTGGGAGATTGTTGGGGGTTATGCACTCAAAGTATGTGTATTGACATTTTGATATGAAATTTAAAGAATATTACATTTTTCTTATAATTATTTTTTAAATTAGTGTTATATAATTTATATAAATATTTGAAAATTTCATATTCATTAATGAGACTATGATCTTGTATTATTACGGGAGGATTAAAATAATAGATAATGAATAAAATTGTCAGCAACATATTAAAGTATATAATCTTTAATGAATGGTTGCTAGTACGATTCACTAAACATTATGAATGCGCCAGATCTTTGATGTGGATAGACATATTAGTGACTGTACTTTATATAGAAAGTACACATCAATTCGATGATCATATGTAGACCAGTCTGAATTCTGAGTAGTCACGAACTTCTATGCATATTTACTGAATCTTTTGATTCACTTGTTAAGGTCTTTTTGTTAATATGGCTAGTGCTTTTATTTTGAAGATTTAGTGATATGGATGGCTGGGGACATAATCTTACAAGATTTAGAATCTAAGCTTTCCTAACGGATCGTATATTAATTTCTTTAAGTGTTAATTCTGGAACTGAATGGTTATTAAATTCAAATTTATAATAAAATTATAAATTGATCATTCACTAATGAATTAATGATACTTAAGGATCAAGAGGTGATTAGAAGGGTAAAATGATAATTTTGACCAATTCTAATTTACGAACCAATATTTGGAGGACAGAACTACATGAAATGATTATGTCAGTGGACTACATGAGAATACTCTGCAAAGACATTCTATAATCTCTCTTAGGGTGCAATTCCATATTTATAGCGGAGTAATAATGGAATTAATAAATAAAATTATTTAATTAAAGAATTTAATTAACAATCTGGTTCATTAGAGCTTAGGATTAAAGGTCAATGGTCCCCAAATCATCTCTATACTACGCTGTCTATGGTGTAAATATTTCAGGACATGAGAAAATGGTTGACTTGCAAAAGAAATTTTTATTCTGGAGTAAGTACATAATTATGAGATAATTAAGTTTGATTAATTAGTTGAATTATTTATATATTTAATATAATTTTTGGAAATTATATATGTATACATAATTATCGATAAGTGAGACAGAATATCTAATTTATGAAATTAAATTATTAAATTAATATTAGATAATAATTTAAATCAACTAAATCTGTTAATTGTGAAATAACAGATAAATTAGTTGAAATGGATAATCATATATGTTAATTTTGAATTAACTGATATCTAGATAATTATCTGATTAAATCAAATATTTCATTTGCAGTAATTACCACGTGTCAATCACTAATATGATAGCAAAAATTGACATGGATTACTATTGTGCCACATGGCACCACACTAGTGAGTATGCAACACTGTAGTGCCGCATGACACTACACTGGTGCTGTGAGGCACTGTACTGACTCACGGCACACAGTGTCACGTGGCACTGTAATTGTGTACAATTGTAGTGAGTCTCACTGTAATTGGTAATTTTATAATTTAAATGTTATTTTAGTTTATCCCCAAAAATCCTGATACGCCATAATCTAGAATATATAGAGATATTATTCTAATGGCCTAGGTTGTTGAAAGAATAGGAGAGAATCAAGTTATCGGATTCATCAGTTCGTCAATCAAGAGTTGAATTGAGAACATAATTGGTGTCAGAGAGATTTTCTTCGTTGATTAAACGTTAATCATATCTCTAAAAGAATAATCATCATATTTTTTTAGAGAATCGTCTCACTAAGGTCGTTCTCAGTAAATCTCTAAATCTCATGTATTGAGAACATCTAGAGACAGAAAAAGTGTCTTGTAATATTCTACATGCCCACACACGTTGTAGTGCGTTGAAGATTGACATGGAAGATCTTGGTATGGATCGTGGAGTCTATTGACCGTTGTAACGATTTTGTGAGAACACATGAACGATCGATTTTGCAATGACACTTGATATATATTACAAGAGGTACATGATTCCTAACCTTGTGGCGCTACCCAAGTTTTGTTTTATTAAAAGTTTAATTTTTTAAAAAGTCACGCGCACGCGCCGCTTCGACCAGCAAGTGGTATCAGAGTGATCTTTATATATTTATATGTTAAATGCTGTGTGAGTTTTTTTGCATTATTCATATAATATTAGATATGTATGATGATGGATGCTTATATTTTTTGAATATATGAAAAATAATGAATCGTTAATTGTATGGTGATTATTGGGTTAGACTTTTTTTGATTTTTTTCTAGATCTTGTGTAAGCCGAATTAAGGAGTAGGAATTTTTATAATTTTATTTTTAATATTATCATAATTATTCCGAACGCGAGAAGATGAAGAACGCACGAGATGAACAACAGAAACTTATTGTTCACGCGAAACATTGTTCATCCGCGAAAACATTGTTCACGCCGGAAATTTATTGTTCAGGCGGAGGTGAACAGTGCCAGCGCTACTGTACCAGCAGTGAACAGTGTTGTCCTGTATAGTAGGCGGTTGCCGGCAGTGAGACGGGCAGCGGTGGTGATGGGCGACGATCGGAGAGTCCTATCGTCGGTGATGACTGTTTCATGTTTTAGGAAAGTTTTCAACAAACCATGCAACAAACTCTTTCACCTAAGTATTTCATTAAAAGAGACCCAAACTCTTTTAATTATCTATTTAAAATTTAAAATTAATTTATTATTAAAATTAACTAATAATTTTTTATTTTATAAAAATTAAAAATTAATAGGCGGATAGGGTTTGACCCAAGTTTGATCAAATTAAATAAAGTATTTATTTGACTTAGTCAAAGTCAACTATATTAAAATGGATAATTATAGAGATTGTTTTAATTAAGAAAAATAGTTTTTCTAATTAAGAAGGATTTTGTTCAAAGCTTGAAAATTATGAAGATGGACATCAGAAGGAGAAGGCGATATTTGAGAAATATGTATTCTTGAAGTCCACTTTATAATTTTATTTCTTTATTTTAAGGGTTGTAATTTAAAAATACCCAATAGTTACTCGGTCTATTATTATTTTATTTAATTATTATATAATTATTTAATTGTTATGTTTGATAACATGTCCATGCATTAGTTGATCACATGCCATACTTGAAAATCTGACACAGTTTTATTTAATCATGCATATCATCTATAGAAACATGATTTATTAGGATTATCCTAATATATTTATATTTATTTCTTTATAAAATCAATCGCATGTAAACTGTTAAGTTTTAACTAGTTAAAATTTGGTATTCACACCATACTAAAGGCTATAGCAACCTTTAGGTTAACTGACTTTAGTAAAAGAGTTCTTTAAAGTTTGATGAATATAATTAATTAGTTAATCTAAGTTCACATAATTATGACTTAGGCGCTTCAGAAAGTTAAATGAACTTAGACCAATGAGATCGGATTAACTGATAATTAATTATTTATAGGGTTACTATTTTAACAAGTAATTAAATTGAAATTAATTGATTAGTTAAAATAGAAACACATTATCCTAAAATAGTGTGTGGGAGAAAGTTCACATGTCAATGTAACCTATGGTATTCATCATTAGTACAACACCGTGATGTGCAGTGAGGGTCTCGAGATAGCTTTGTTTTCATCCCACTATGGAAGGTTTCGAGTTGTACCAATACCAAAGTTGGACTTTTTAAGAAGATAGACGGAAGTGATGTAGTTTAGTTTTGACCGACCTTAAGACGGCATATCCTAAATGAAGTCATGAAATATGAAATTATGAGTTACACTCATAAAATCACAATTAAGGTTTCATGTGGATAATTGTGACCTTTTTTTCTTTTAACAAACGGGTAGTTGTGACTTGACCAAATAAGCGATACCTTATTGTTAAAAGAGAAAATATGAGATATTTTAAGTTTTAATTAATAAAGATCAGAATGTCTCATCGATAGTCTGAGGTTAATCTAACTAACCTTAAGGCGGCACATTGATCATTGTGTTATTTTGTCGTGATTAGTAAATGCTAAATTTATGTGTTTGTTATGATTGCATTCATGCATCACGTTTACTTTTTGAATACTAGATATTTATAAATTATATTGAATCATGTATGTTTTAAATTCCAGTTATCAATATTATATCTATCATGGGCAATCTTACTACTGCTTTACTCGCTCTTGAGAAATTGAATGTTGATAATTTCGTACGTTGAGAATCAAATATGAACTTAATGTTGATTTGTGAGAATCATAAGTTAGTTCTTACTAAATAATGTGCTGCTACGCCCCTAAGAATGTTAGGGACAAATATGATACTTGGATCATATCAAAAAATAAGGTGAAGTGCTACATGCTTGTGAGCATGAATGGTGTTCAGAGAACCAAACATGAAAACATGGAGACTGCCAATGAGATTATGGAATCTTTACAGGCAATGCTTGGGCAGCAGTCTGATCAAAGTCATCATGAGGCCACTAGGAGCTATATAACAACTAAGATGAGGAATGGTACTTCTGTTTAAGAACATGATCAACATAATGCACGAGGCATAATTACATGGGGCGACCATTGATGATCGGACTCAAGTTAGCATCATACTAGAGTCGCTCACACCATCTTTCTCTACGTTCATGACCAACTATATTATGAACAAGTTACAATTCAACACGACCTAATTGTTGAATGAACTGTATACTTTTGAGTCACTCAACCTTAGAATGACCAAAGAGGGCGAGACAAATGTTGTCTAGCAAAAGCCTTCTTCCAATATTGGTTAGAACAAGAAAATGAAGAAGAACAATGGTAACGATAAGAGTAAGAAAAAAAGAATAAAGAAAGTCAAGACATCATCGAAAGCTAAGAAGAACAAGAAAGACAGCAATCTGAAAGGAACGTATGTGCACTGTGGGGTTGAAGGTCATTTGAAGAGAAACTGTAACAAGTATCTCTCCGAGTTGAAAAAGAAAGGTAAATATGATTTACTTGTTCTCGAAGCTTGTTAGTGAAATATGATTTACTTGTTCAGGAGCCATTAACCATGTATGTTCTTCTTTATAGATGCTTGATTCATCCAGGGAGGTGACTGATGGCGAAGTCATTTTGAAAGTTGGCAGTGGTGCGATCGTGTCAGCCAAATCATTAGGGACAGTCCATTTACTTTTTGGATATACTTACTCAGTTTTGAATAATGTTTATTATATTCCTAGTTTTTCGAGGAATTTGATTTCTCTTTCATTTTGCAAGAACAATTATTAAAAGTTTTTTTAATTAATAAAGAGTTTATTATTTCTAAGAATGGATTCGACATCTATCATGCTAAAATTATAAAGGAACTGTATATGCTTAAACCGAATGAACGCGTGTTAAATAATTCTAAATTATTTAAAATAGTAAAACTTAAAAATAACAAACGGCAAAGAGTTACTCATGATGATAACACATATTTATGGCATCTTAGGTCGAGACATATTAATCTAGATAGGTTAAACATGTTGACAAAGCATGGTGCTTTGAGAGAGCTAAAAATTGGAACTCTTCCTGTTTGTGAATCCTATCTAGAGGGTAAAATGACCAAGAAACCTTTCACGAAAAAGGGCCAAAGAGCCAAGAAACCATCTGAGTTAGTACATAGTGATGTTTGTGGACCGATCAATGTACAAACTAGAGGTGAGTATGAGTATTTTGCTGCTTTCCTTGAACACTACTCAAGATATGGTTATAGTTACCTAATGCATCAAAAGTTTGCAACTTTTAAAAAGTTTAAAGACTTCAAGGCTGAAGCTGAAAATCAATTAAGTAAATCATTGAAAACCCTTTGATCTGATCGAGGTGATGAATACTTGGATTTAGAATTCAAGGATTATTTCTTGGAGTGTGGAATCCTATCCCAACTCACATTACCTGGAACACCACACTAAAATAGTGTTATAGAAAGGAGAAATCGAACCTTATTGGATATGGTTAGGTCGATGTTAAGCTACCCATCATTGTCACTTATATATTTGGGGATATGCATTACACACGGTAACTTATATTTTGAATGTAGTGCCTTCTAAGTCTGTAAGCGTGACACCTTTAGAGTTACAGAATGATTTCAAACCTAATTTGTGTCATATCTATATATGGGGGTGTCCAGCTCACGTTCTTACACCCAAGACCGGAAAGTTAGACTCAAGGTCTGAGGTATGCATATTCGTTGGCTATTCTCTAGAGACCAAAGGCGGGTACTTTTATAGTCACAATGATCGAAATGTGTTTTTGTCGATGAATGCTTTATTTCTTGAGCATGACTATATGCAAAACTTCAAAACCTCATAGTAAAGTAGTTCTTGAGGAATTGGCGACTGATGAGATCAGACTACCTTCAATTTCTACTAATAAACGACAAATAAGAGAAATCATAGTTCCTGCAAAGGAATCCTCAGTGCAACATCGTAGTGGGAGGGTAGTTAGACAACCAATTCGCTACAAACTAAAGGCATATGTCCTAGTGTCAGACACTAATAACGATGATCTATTATCTTATGAAGAAGCAATTGATGATCCTGAGAAGGAGAAATGGCAAGATGCCATGAACCAGGAAATGGAATCCATGTATTCCAATTCCGTCTAGGAACTTGTAGACCACATGAAAATGTCAGACTCATTGGATGTAAATGGATCTTCAAGAAGAAAAGAAGTGCAGATGGGAAAGTAGAGACTTCCAAGGCATGGTTAGTAGCCAATTGCTATACACAAAAGGAGGGAGTCGATTATGAAAAGGCATTCTCCCCTGTGGCCATGTTAAAGTTCATAGCCGCTAGTTTTGACCATTAAATATGGCAAATGGACGGCAAGATTGTTTTTTTGAATGGCTCTCTTGAAGATAACATATATATGTTACGACCAGAAGGGTTCATATAAAAAGGGCGAGATCAGAAAGTATGCAAGTTGCTTAAATCCATTTATGGATTAAAGCAAGCATCTAGATCTTGAAATCTTACATTTGATGAGATTATAATGTCTTATGACTTCGAGCAAAATGTTGACAAAACCTGTGTTTATAAATACATCAAAGATAAAATAACGGTTTTCTTAGTTCTTTATATTGATGATATTTTACTCATTGGGAATGATGTAGAAACTTTGTCAAAAGTAAAGAAATGGTTAGTTGAGAATTTTTAAATGAAAGATTTGGGAGAAGAGAGTTATGTTCTAGGCATCCAACTCCTAAGGAATAGAAATAATAAGTTCTTGACACTTTCTCAGGCATCTTATATTGATAAGGTGCTGGAGAGATACTCTATGGAGATTTCTAAGAAAGGCCAACAACCGACCAGACATGAAATTGTCCTCTTCAATGAATAATGTCCTAAGACACCTTAGGGGGAAGATGATATGAGAAAGGTTCCCTATGTTTCAACAGTTGGAAGTCTCATGTATATCATGTTGTGTACGAGACCAGACATCTGTTATGTGGAATTGTCAGTTAATATCAATCAAATCCAGGTTTGGAACACTAGATTGCAGTAAAGCACATTCTCAAGTATCGTTGGAGAACGAGAAACTATATGCTTGTTTATTCAGGTGGATACGTGAACCCCACTAGATATGCGAAAGAGGTGTATGGCTCAGAAAGTTCTATTCTGATTTGGAAGTAGTTTCAGATATGGACAAGCCACTGTTCATGTACTGTGATAACAGTGGGGCGGTAGCAAATTTCAAGAAACCGAGGAGTCACAAGACGGGCAAGCACAAATAGAGGAAATACCATATTGTAAGAGAGATCGTGCATCGAGAGGATATGATTGTTATGAAAATAGTATCGGAACAGAACCTAGCTTATCCTTTTAGAAAGACACTTTCTACGAGGTCATTTGAGGGTCACGTACGTAACATGAGATTAAGAGAGATGTCACATTTGCTTTAGGACAAGTGGGCGATTGTTAGAGGTTATGCCCTCAAAGCATGTGTATTGACATTTTGATATGAAATTTAAAGAGGATTACATTTTTCTTATAATTGTTCTTTTAAATTAGTATTGAATAATTTATATAAATATATGAAAATTCCATATTCATTAATGAGACTATGATCATGTATTAGTACGAGCGGATTAAGATCATAGATAATGAATAAAATTGTCAACAATATATTAAAGTATAGAATCTTTAATGAATGGTTGCTTGTACGGTTCACAAAGCATTATGAATGTGTATGATCTAGATCCAGATTATTGATATGGATAGACATCTTAGTTAATATACTTTATATAATAAGATTATATATGACATGATTGATGTGATTAATATATTTATTA
Organism: Datisca glomerata; assembly: GCA_003255025.1. Taxonomy (NCBI): domain Eukaryota; kingdom Viridiplantae; phylum Streptophyta; class Magnoliopsida; order Cucurbitales; family Datiscaceae; genus Datisca; species Datisca glomerata. Next base: position 133,712 of record QANY01013068.1, on the reverse strand, counting down.
ACATGTCGTTTATCATAAAGATTTAATACATATCAATCTGATGATCATATGTAGATCATTCTGAATTCTGAGTAGTCATGAACTTATATGCATGTCTACTGGATATTTTGATTCACTCCTTAAGGTCTGTTTATTAATCAGGCTAGTGACTTTTATTTTGGACATTTAGTGATATGGATGGCTGGGTACATGATCTTACAATATTTAGAATTAAGCTTTTCTAACGAATCATATATTGGTTCCCTTAAGTTTTAATTCTGAAACTGAATGGTTATTGAGCTCAAATTTATAATAAGATTATAAATTAGTCATTCACTAGTGGCTTGATGGTACTTAAGGATCAAGAGGTAATTAGAAATGTAAAATGATAATTTTGATCAATTCTAATTTACGAACCAATAATTGGAGGATAAAACTGTATGAAATGATTATTTCAGTGGACTACATGAGAATACTGTGTAAATACATTGCATAATCTCTAAGAGTGCAATTTCATATTTATAGTGGAGTAATAATGAAATTAATAAATAAGATTATTTAATTAAAGAGTTTAATTAATAATCTTATTTATTAGAGCTTAGGATTATAGGTCTATGGTCCTTAAGTCACCACTATACTATGCTGTTTATATTGTGAATATTTCAAGACATGAGAAAATGATTGACTTGCAAAAAGAATTTCATTCTATGACAAATACATAATTATAAGATAATTATGTTCTATAATTATGAGTGATTAATAAATTAAAAATTAATTAATTGAATTATTTATATATTTTAATATAATTTTCAGAAATTATATATATATATATATTTATGTATAAATATTTATCAATTTTTTAATTATCGATAAGTGAGACATGATATCTAATTTGTGAGATCAGGTAATTAAATTATTATTAGATAATAATTTAAATCAACTAAATCTGTTATTTGTGAAATAACAGATAAGTTAGTTGATAGGGATAATCAGATATGTTAATTTTGAATGAACTGATATCTAGATAATTGTCTGATTAAAATAAATATTTAATTCGTAGTAATTACCACATGTTAATCACTGATAGCCTATCAGAAATTGGCATGGACAACTGTGGTACCACATGGCACTATAGTAGTGATGTGTAACACTAAAGTGTCACATGGCACTACAGTGGTGCCATAAGGCACTGTGCTAGCCCACAACACACTGCAATGCCATGTGACACTGCAGTGTTGTACAATTGGAGTGAGTCCCACTGCAATTGATAACTTTACAATTAAATGTTATTTCAGTTTATCCCAAAAAATTCTGATATGTCATTATCAAGAATATATACAAATATTATTATAATGACCTAGTTTGTTGAAAGAATATTAGAGAATCAGTTGATCAGATCATCAATCAAAAGTTAAATTGAGAACATGATTGGTGTCAGAGAGATTTTTATTTGTGATTAAACGTTAATCAAATATCTAAAAGAATAATCATTACGTTCTTTTAGAGAATCGTCTCACTAAAGTTTTTCTCAGTAAATCTCTAAATCTCATGTGTTGAGAATATCTATAGACAGAAAAAGCATCTTGTAATATTCTACGTTCCCACATACGTTCTAGTGTGTTAGAATTGACTAAAGTCTTTATGTTTTTTCGGGGTGATGCCGCAATCAAGCTTTTAGGGTCAAATTACATCGTTTAGGGTTCCATTTTGGTATCTTCATATTTTTTCATAATTTTAGGGGTCTTTTGTAATTAGGGTTTAACTATAATTAGGGTTTCTTTAGTTTGCCATTTAAAGTGGTCTTGTAGCAAAATTTCGGCAACTTTTGAATAATAAGAAACTTCGTTCGTTTCTCTGGTGGATTCCAGTGATTTTACTTCCGTTCGAGTGTCATTTGACAAACACCCGTCCATGTGTTTACGAACAAGATCTTTATTTTTTATTCACGTTCCATTCTACGTCAGTTATATTGATATTTTCATTTGCAGAAGTATTACTATTCAACTAAGTTATAGAAAATCATACTTGCTATCTTAAAAAAAGTCATACTTGTTTATAGAAAAAAATTAAGATTATATTATAGAAACATGCTCTAAAAAGTTAAAAGAAAAATTTATATTATTAGAATTAAATTATTAAACTTGATATTCATTTTCCTAATTTCTGTTACACATTTATTATTTTTTATAACTTTTTGTAATTATATTTGTGTAACATACTAATTATACTAACATATAAATTATAACATAACTAAAGTTTTTACAAGTGTCTTTGAGTTATATTTTAAATTCAATTATTTAAATTTTATAGAGATAATTCACTTTTATATACACTTATATATTTTATAATAAAATTACGGTCTTTGTTGTAACTTCTCAAATAATCTGCTATAATACATTCAGAGTTATCATTTTTTTATTAAATACTTTTTTTAAACTCACTAAATACGTGAATAGACTTAAAAATATAAATTCAAACTTTGTTATTTTGAGATATATGTCAATAATAAGTCGATAAAATTTTCAAAAAATAATTCGTAGGTTTTTTATATCTATTATCTTTGCAGTGCAGGTACTTGCAATATTTTCTTTTTTTTCATTTTAAACAAAGTCTTGCGCCTTGTGGTACTATTTTCTACATTGAAGGATAGCCGTTCTTTCTGAGTGTCACTTTTTGTTGGGCTCCTCCATGACAAGGATGAACATTCTGAAGATTACGAAGTAAGCATTTCCTTATTCACACATAAATTTTTAAGGAATAGTCTTGATTCTCTTGAATGAACAACTAGGAAGGAAGCATCAAGCATTCTAACAAGGAAGATGAGAAGATGTGGTGTGGGTTTTAATGGAGTAAAAGTCTTGAGTGAACATTTGTGCTGCTTTTTGAGATTTTAACTCAATATTTTAAAAGGATGTAATACGAGATTAGGAAATCCTATTTTTCTTATCTACGTGAACAAGAAAAAAATCACTCAAGACACATGTACAGAAAGAATGAATCATGAGGGGAGGCGTGGATCATAAACATAGCAAGATTGGAGGATAGACGAGAAAACATAAGTTGCACAAAGAGATCATGAAGTGAGAAAAATGAAGATAGGAACGCCAAACGAGAAGGAACGCGAGAACGGAAAGGAGCATGAAAATGGGAAAAGCATACAGGTCAACGGGAAAAAGCTTACAGAGGACCCACACATTCGATAATGGGAAAGGATAACTCGGAACCCACGCTTTCAGAATGATAAAATGAACCTGAGACTCGGAGAACTACTCTGAATGGGTAAGGAACTCGCTAAACTATACAAGAATGGGAAATGAAGGATAAAAAGAAGAGCGGGAATGGACGAAAGAGATCTGATATGACAATCAAGTGACTGTCATTGATTAGGTAGCTGAATGACTCGGATGAGACAGGAGGACAGACCATCAAGTGGCTACGATTTATTGGCTCGAACCACAAGAAATCACCAAATAGTTATGATTAACTGGCGGCTGAACAAGACAAATGGGAAATGAGGAAGGAAAATTGGACCATACCTAGTAGAATGATCCCCATGAACGAGTGTGATCTCTAGGCGTAATATGTGCCTTCGAGACCATAGGAGGAGGATAATCATTCCCCTCCCTTTTTATTGTTATTTTAATCAACTCATGCAAATTAAGAAGCCTATATAAGGCTAATATATTAAATGAAAAACGGACATTCAATATAACTCAAACAAATACAACCCAAAGCATTTACTTCTTACATTCAATTATTCTTAACTCTCTCTCTCTCCCCCCCTCTCTCATTAATACTTAGATAAATCCTTTACACAACCCTTATAAATTCTTTTTCCCTTTATCCCTAATCAACGGAAAAAACCTATTACACTACGTTATAATAGTTTTCTCGAATTCTACGGCGTCTTATAAACTGTAAAACCTGAAAACTTTGCTCTGAGGAAGCCAATGACTAATTGATCCAAAAAATAGGCTAGTCTGAAATTATTCAAGCTACAACCAACCAGAAGACCTGAGAAGTTTCTTCTACATGCTCTTTTAAGTTTGATTAAATCACTTAGTGAGAGGATATATATTCATCTTAGTATTGGCAGGGCTATGTGTAAGTCCTCTAGATTCTACTCCTAGTGTAGTTATGGCTTAGAGAGAGAAACCTACCCAAGAAAATTAAGTTTGTAAAGGATTTGTTTCATTTATCCAGGGAACAATGGGGGGAATATTGATAACTCCTAATTTATATAAGTATTAATACGAAAGGGGGGGGGGAGAGAGAGAGTAGGGAATAAAAATGTCTAAGTTACGCTTGTTATTGTATTGAATGTCTCCCTTTTTCCTCGAATATTGGCCTTATATAGACTTCCCGATTTCAATGAGTTGATTAGAATAACAATATAAAAGAAGGTATTCATTATGCCTAGGGATTGCACCCGTTCGTGGGGTTCATTCTGCTAGGTATGGCCCCCATTTTTCCTTTCTGTTCATTCAATCGCCAATCAATCACAACCACTTGATGATTTTTTGTGATTTCGAGCCAATCATTTACAGTCATTTGGTGGCTTGTCAATTTGTCTTATCCAAGTAATGCAGCTTTACTAATTCAATCACAAATGTCTGTCATTTTGGATCCCTTTCATCCATTTTCACTATTCTTCTTAGTCTTCATTTCCCATTCTAATGAGGTAAATCGCTTTTGTGTTCTTTCTCATTCTGACGAGGATTTTCACTTCTGTGCTCTTTCCTGTTCTGACGGGGATTCCTTCTTCTGTGTTCTTTCCCGTTCTAACGAGGATGCACGCTTCTGTTCTCTTTCCCATTCTGGGGAGGATTCCCGCTTCTGTGTTCTTTCTCGTCTAGCTGCATCCTTGCTATGCTTATGGTCCACACGTCCTCTCAGGATTGGTTCTCTCTGTACACGTGTTTGGGATGTTTTTTTCCTATTCATTTACCCCATATTACACTCAATTGGGTTTCACTTTTTGATGTGTAATGATGAAGAGTTTCAATTTGCATGAGTTTTAACCTGTACTTCTTTGAAATTAACAAACGAAATATATAATGTTAATTTAAATAAAGAAGGATGCTTGTTTTTCCTATGATGATGCTTCGTTTCTCATCTCAAATGCTTTGAGTGACGTGTGTCTTATCTCTCTTTTGTTTTTCAGCTGTCGTCTTATCATTCGCAAGCACGTGTGAAGGTTTTGTCTTGTCAGTCGTGTCCTTCCAAAAAATTCATGGATTTTTTTCTTCAGTCTTTCCTATCTTTGTATTCTTGTGGTAAGATATTCTCCCTCACTATCTTCTTCTTCTTTGTTTTCTTCCTGAATTTCTTATCTAAAATCCCTTCTCCTTCATCAATGGCACGAGGAAACACTTCTAAGTTTAAGCCCTCGATACTTTTAAGAGAAATCAGGCCGGGTTAGAGCATTTTCCGACCATGACACCTTTCCCTCCGACGTAATGTGTGGTTTAGGTAAAAGTGGGGCCGCAAGCCATCCTTATAGTCCTCCATACCAAATAACCTTAAGCACCATGTACATAGCCTTGGGGCTTAAGCTCATTTTTCCCTTTCCATTGAAGAATTCTTCCACACCTGTAAATTAGCTTAGTCGTAGTTTAACCCTAGTTCATATAGGATTTTACTCAATTTTTAAGCCTTGAATATGAGGCATGGTTTAGATTTAGGAGTAGATGAACTTAGGGTGTGCTACATTATCAAGTACCGCACCGAGTCTGAGTGTTACTATATGTCCCCTCACCCTAGTGCTAAGAGAAGGAAAATGATCATCGGGATCCCCAAAGAGGATAAGGGCTGGGAACGGGACGTTATCTAAATATGAGGGAACTGGAGTGATGATGGCCGTTGGACAATTCCTCATAGATGGGGAGTCTATGGTAAGTCGTCGAGGCTCCAATTCCCATTTCTTTGCTTTCTGTTTTTTTTAATCTTTTCCATCTTTTTTTTTGTTTTGTAGATAACAAACCTCCTTATTTGTCCCAGGAGTTAAGGGAAAATATCGTTGTTGTGTTTAACATCCGTGAACAGGATTGGGATAATCTCTTAGACCCGAGATGGGAAGTCCATGTCGCCTTCATCCCGAAAGATAACCAAGCTTCACCTTTTCATGCAGTGCCTCTGTCCTTAGCGCAACCATCCACACAGCCATCCACATCGTCTCCTGAAATTCCACTAGGTACGCTTGCTTCCCAGTCTCCAATTTCTGTTTCTAGTACTTCCATTTCTCCAGGGTCTGAACGGGAAGATGTGCAATGGGAGCATCTGCTTCATAACTTTACAGTAAGCTTTGTGTCGAGGCGCGCGTGTCTGAGGAGTGCTATCATCGGGGACATTGCTGAGGAAGAAAAGAACGTCTGACTGCAACGCAAGGTTTTGAGTACTTCCTAAGCGGACCTTTCTCCTGCTTCCTATGAGACTTCTAATATTTGTGCTTCATTCCCGATCATTCCTCCTGGTCCTTCTATTGCGGCTGAAACTTCACAACGGTTTCTTTTCCCTCCGACTCCTGCATAACTGTATACGACTCATGTCCATCCTTCTGGTTCATAGGGAGTGGGCGAAGACCCTTCTTGGTGGAGATGGAAGCATTTTCATGGGGTCCCCCAGGTCCCAATTTCCATCAGCTTCCTAGGTGACCTCTGCTCAGCTCATATTGTGCTCCTCGGGGTTCAGTCAGATACAGACATGGCAATCGCTCGCAATATGTCCGTTAGGAACTAGCTCTATTCCTAAGCCACAGTTTGATGAAGCTATTCCCTATCCTCTTTTTCCTATTTTCTTTATTTTCCATCTTTATTTTACTGAGCGGTGTTGCCTTTTGTATTTTTTCAGGACATTATCTTCCACAACAGTCTTCAGGAGCACTTCCTAGCCAATGAGCATATTTTTTCTCAGTGGAAGAGGTAGATCGAGAGCAACCACAGGGTTCTTGAGACTTAGAGGGCCAAAATCAAGTAGCTCTCCAAAAGAGAAGCTGAGCTCCAGAGTGTTGTTGAAGAGCTAGCTCGGGGGGCAGCGATCGCGACAACAAAGAATTCCAAGCTTGAAGAGTCCTTGAGGGATGCGAATGAGGCTTTTGAGGAGTCTAAGAGGTGCCATACTCTTTGTTTTGAAAATTTAAAGATTGTGTAAGAGAAGTTGGCCGCTGCTAAAGCTGCCTGGGAGGTGGCCGAGTGATGAGAGGAGAAGACTGGTGATATTTACCAAGATCTCTCTGACAAGGCCGAGAAGAAGGTTTACCTTGTCGGGTATAAAGACGAAAAGGAGAACCTTCTCCCCAAGGTCTCTCTTTGTTTTGAGGAGGCCACAATCCCCCCGCCTGGAGAAGCTAGTGTTCTCATCACAGAGGATACAACGGGCGCCACGACTGACCCTCTTACTGCTGGGATCATCCTTTTGATGAATCTTAGTCTTTTTCTTTTCCTCATTTCTTTTCTTTTTAAGGCATTTGTAATTTCCGATTTTATTAATGAAATGTCTTTCTCTTCTTGGCATGCTTATTTAGTTTAACACTTATACCTAGTAATATTTGAGTAAGTAAAGTAGAACTTTAGGAATTTCGTACTTTAAAAATTAACGAAATAATTTTTCAAATGTTTTGAAGAAGAATTATTAAGTAACTCAGCATTTTAGCACGTAGCAAATTCTAAGTTCCAAATTATTCCCAATAGGAGTTTAGGTTAGACTTAAGTAATTTAAAGAATTTTTTGCTTACAGAGATTTTTCTGACTTTTGAGTTGTTTCCTGTTTAGAGTGGATGAGCTTCCACCTTCCATCTTCTTTCGAGTTTTTATTTTCTCCTTTCCTTGCATTGTGTTTCATTCTTTGCTTTGTTTTCCACATTTTACAGAGAATGCTTTTTTCCGCTTTCAAAGGCTTAGGCTTTTAGGCCGTCGACCTCTTTCTAGTTTTGATTTTATTTTTAGAAAGTAGGCGTCCCTACTCTCAAGGCTTTAGGCTTTAAAACCAGCAATCTGATTTTCAGTTTAGAGAGTGGTTTTTGTTCCGCTCTCGGTGATTTTGGTTTTTTAGCCATGGTCATTACTCCTTTTTTCACATTTTAGAGAGAAGGTTTTCCCACTCTCAAGGGCTTAGGCTTCTATGCCACTGACCTTTTTTCCACATTTTAGAGAGAAGGGTTTTCCCGCTCTCAAAGTCTTAGGCTCCTAGGCCACCGATCTTTTTTCCACATTTTAGAGAGAAGGGTTTACCCGCTCTCAAGGGCTTAGGCTTCTAGGCCGCCGAGCCTAGAAGAAAAGATTTTACATTAGTTTTTTCATGGAAAACCCTTAGGGGAAAAACCATGAGAGAAATTGTATATTGCAATAACATTCAACAATTTAAACGAAGTATTTTTTAAGGTAACTGGCGTTCCAGGGTTTTGCCAATTCTGCTCCTTTATCTATCATGAGGTGATAGTAACTGCTTCCACCCACTGTTTTGATGATGAAATGACCTTCCCAAGATGGACCAAACTTTCCTTCTGTTTGGAAGATTTTTTTCAAAACCAAATCCCCTTCCTGAAATTCCAGCCTTCTAATTCTTTTCTGAAAGTAGGCTTTCCTTTTTTATTGTAATTAGCTATCTACACGAGTTCCGTTTCCCTTCTTTTTCAAATAAATCAAGACTTCCTTTAATGAAATCTTCATTTTATTGTTTAGTTAGTTCTGATCTGAGAGTTGGATTTCCTATTTTCACGGGTATAACCAATTCCGTTCCGTAGGCTAAAGCAAATGGTGTTTCGCTCATCACCTCTCTCGGAGTTGTTTGATATGGCTATAGTATTGCTGGTAATTCCTCTACCCATTTTCCCTTTGCTGACTCTAGGAGTTTCTTCATGTTGTCAAGTATGATTCAGTTTGATCTTCCAACCTGTCTGTTTCCTTGTGGGTAGTAGGGTGTAGAGAATCGGTTGGTAATTTGTAAATCTTCACAGAAAGTCCTCACCATCTTTCCAGTAAATTGAAGTTCGTTATCAGATATTAATACCCGATGAATTCTATATCTGCACATTATATTTTTCCACAAGATTCCCCTTACTTCTTCTTCACGAATCCTAACAAAGGCTTCTGCCTCAATCCACTTAGTGAAGTGGCCAGTGACAACTAGTAGGAAGCGTTTCTGTGTAGGTGCCATGAGGAGTGGTCCGACGATGTCAAGAACCCACTACATGAATGTCCGATAACTTGTCACGGTGTTGAGTTCTCTTTTGGCCAATTTTATCACGGGGGCAAATCGTTCACATATATATATATCCTACTGTTTAGAATCCTGGAGCATTTTTGGCCAATAATACCCTTCATACAGTATTTTATGAGCTAGAGATCTGCCCACGGTATGATTCCCGCACACGCCTCCGTGAATTTCTGCTAACACGTATTCTGCTTCATTTTCCTTTAGGCACTTTAGATATGGCCCTGAAAAAGACCGTTTACACAATGAATCATTAATTATACAGTACTTGGCACTCTGTTGTTGAATCTTCCTAGCATGAAGTCTGTCTCGAGGTAGGATCCCTTCTTTCAGGAAACGTATTACGTTGTCTTGCTAACTTGGTTCCTGCCCAGTCTTCACTTCTGCTATTTCTTCGACTGTGATGCTTGGTCTTTCCAGAACTTCTTTTTCATTGGAGTTACAGTGAAGACCCCAAATTAGTCAATGGGTCCGCGTGCCCATTTTGTGCTATTGGGATATGGTGGATTTCAAATTTTTTTAATTATTTTAGCAGGCATTTTACCCGTTATAGGTAACTAATCATTCTTTCATCTTTTACCGTGAATTCCCCCGTTACATGCTTTACTACCAACATTGAATCACAAAAGATTTTTATTTCATTACCTCTAATTCCCGTAACAAAGTGATTCCCGTTATCAGGGCTTCGTATTCGGTTTCATTGTTTGAGGCGTTGAATCCTAGTGAGGTGGAGTGTTTGAGTGTTTCGCCAAACGGAGTTCGTAGCACCACTCCCACACTGGCTCTTTTGTTGTTTGTGTTGGGATCGGTTATTTTTTTAATTAATTAAAAATAAATTTGAACCATGAACTGTTCGTGGGCGGAATATAAAAAAATATTTCAATCAACTTATTTAATGAAATTAAATAACTTAAAAACAAACAACGTGCGATTATGCATATACGACATTAAAGGAGAAGATAAGGTTAGAAACAATTTTTTCCCTATACTTTGTATCGGAGAAATGTAATTTTTGATATTTACAAATATACCCATAGATTTTTAAATTTTTTAAAACTCACCCCATATATCATAATTGCCAAAAACTATAATATTCCCTAGAATTTGAGTTCTATCGAGATTCATAAATCTAATTAATAAATTAATTGATCATTATCAATTAATGAATTAATTTTTATTTATTAATTATCTAATAATTATAAAATAATATAATAATTAATTTCAATGCATATAATCACACTTAACTAATTAAGTAAAATCACCCATCACATATAGGTGTAGAAAATATGTCTTGGCATGAAAACACATTTTGATCCAATTTACTTCATTTCTCTATTCATGTTGAGACCGAATGGACCCACATGAATAAAGCTAAGGATTCAAAAACCCGACAAATCTATCTCCATAAATTCCTGACCTATATAATTCTAACATCGTACGACTACAGTATAGGTTTAATGCTGAATGAACTCTCGATTCATGAGCGCTACATTTTCTGTTGATGTAAATAAACCCTTTTATTTTCATGGGCAGTAGAATATTTTAACATATTACCCATCGTGAATATCAGTAACAAGAGCAGAGTATAAAATTACCATTTTATCGCTCTTGTAATTATTTTCTTAACTCATTTATTAACTGTGAATAAGAAAGACATAATAGTGAATTATCTCGTACAATTCACAAGTCTTAATCAATGACTTAATTCATTGAATATATGGCCAGGTTAATTTATTTGAGCACCCATCAATAAAGCATAAGATGATATTGTCACTTTCGCAATTGAACCATAAATTTTCGTATCTGTGAATCACGTAACTCCAACTTAATTGAATTACAATACCAACAGCCAAGGTATTACCCGTCAATTCAAACTCACTCATTTAGCATATCAAAGATTGCAACTAACTAAGTCAAGCTACATATTCACCTCAGGATTAACATAATTACAAAAATACCCTTAACATGTAACAGTTAGATTTAGAGCTTGGTAAACGGTTTTGGGCTCTAAAATAATTTGTTACCGGTCTATTCAACATGTTCATAACATGTCTGGGTTAATCATTTGAGTCTCCACTCTCATTCCCCAAGACTGGCATCCATTCGTTCAACCTAATAGTCATAATCGAATTTGATTGCCCAGTCGATCTTAAGACTGCGAATATCGTTCTAAACTTTCTCAGAAGAGTTCGTCTGGAGAAGCATTTGTCTTCACTCTTCGTTCGTTGATGAAAGTTCCAGTACTTGAGTAATTTATAGACACACTGCAATTTAAAATAAAATTTTAAATTTATTCATAAGAATTTAATAATACTAATGTGTAAGAAATAACTAAATACAAATAAATAGTTATTACACGTTACTTTTTGTACATATTCCAACAGTTTGATGCTCTATGAACGTATAACTCCTATGTCTCATTTTCGATCACTGTTGTCCGCTTTATGCTTCCTCTTTGGCGTCAATTGTAAAGTCTGTGACAAAATCAACCAAGGCTTGCCCTTTAATTGATGTTCAGTTCGTAGTGGATCTCGTATTGTCTTAACTCGATTGTCCACTTTGCCATTCTTTCTCTTATTTCGGGTGAATGCATGGGACTTCTAATTGGCGAATCCGTTAGTACATTTACGGTGTGTGCCTGAAAGCAGGGCCTTAGTTTCCTTGCGGCTATTACAACGGCTAGTATCAATTTTTCCATCCTTTTGTAATGGGTCTCGACTGCCACCAGACTTTTGCTGACGAAGTATACCGGCTTATGTTTCCTTCCTTCGTTGATGACGGTCTGTGAGACGGCTACGTATAAGTATAAATGTTCCCCCCAACTTTGGTTTTGACAATAATGGTGGAGTTGTCAAGAATTATTTTATCTTGCTAAGAGCTTCCTCACACTCGTTATCCCATCCATCCGCTGAATTATTCCTTAGCTTTCCAAAGAATGGTTTACACTTGTCGATTGATCTTGAAAGAAATCTATTTAATGCCGCCAACTTTCCCGTTAAGCTCTGTATTTCTTTCTAGTTTCGTGGGGATTTCATCTCCATTATGACTTTTACTTGATTTGGGTTGATCTCAATTCCTCACTACGTAACTAAGTGGCAGAGGAATTTCTCGGCCGCCACTCCGAATGTGCATTTTTTTGGATTCAACTTCATAGAATTTTTCCTCATGATGGAAAAGGCCTCACAACGGTTTTCGATGAGATCTTTCCACTCTCGACTCTTCACCAGCATGTTATCTACAAAAACCTCCATGGTTTTTCCCATTCTATTCTTGAAATATTTTATTTACCAACCTTTGGTAGGTTGCACCTGCATTTCTTAAACTAAAAGGCATCACCTTATAACAAAAATTACAATGTCCAGTTTTGAAAGATGTTTTCTCTTGGTCAGGTTGGAACATTTTCACTTGGTTGTAACCTGAAAAGGTATTCATAAAGCTCAGAAGTTCGTGTCCTAAAGTAGCATCCACCATCTGATCTATTCTGAGTGACATATATTCGTCTTTTGGGCAAGCCTTGTTCAGATCTGTGAAGTCCAAATAGAGCCTCCATTTCCCATTTTTCTTTTTTACCATGACAGCGTTAGCGAGCCAATCTGGGTAATCTACTTCCTTGATGAAATCCACTTTTAGTAGTTTGTGAACTTCTTCTTTAATGGTCATGTTTCAATCTGGCATAAAACTTCTTTTTCGCTGCTTCACTGGTTTAACAGAAGGGTCAATATTCAGTTTATGACAAATTATATTTTCTGGTATACCTGGCACCTCCTGAGCGGTGGTTGAAAAAATGTTCTTGTTTCTCCGTAGGAAGTCAGTCAACCTTTCATTTTCTGTTTCCTCCAGGTGGGCCCTAATATTTGTTATTTTTTATGTTTCTTCATCTAAGCAAATAGGTTCGATTTTTTCTCCTACTTCGTACCTTGGGCCCACTTGCATGTCCTTCTATGATTGCTATTGATCATCTCCAACCACCAGCTTATCTTCTATTTTTCCCGTCTTCTGTTTCCTGGCTGATTCTAATGCGGTTATTGTACAGATCCTGGTGGCGGCTGGGTCCTCTTTTATAGTTTTGATCTCTTCAAAGGATGGATATTTCAGCACTTGGTAGTAGGTGGATGGTACTGCCTTCATTTTATGTAACCAGGTTATTCCCAAAATAGCATTGTAAGGGGATGACGTGTCCAACACCACGAATTTGGTGAGGCAATTGAATGTTTCTGCGCTAACTGGGAGGTTGATCAATCCTTATGAGTAGCTCACAATCCTGTTGAAGCCTACTAGTGGCTGCGACAGACCTTGTAACTGTCGTTCCCACATAGACATATTTTGAAGTGTTGACCGATGGAGAATATTGATGGCACTGTCGTCATAAACTAGCACCATTCTCAGCAGATAGTTTCCCACTTGTATTGAGATGATAATGGCGTCGTTATGACGCCCGTCATACTCCAAGTCCATGTTGCCAATAATGAGCGGGGGATCCCGCTGACGTTGGTGGTGCTTTTCTGTTTCCCGCTTCCTTCCAATAGTGGTTCTTTGTTGTACACTTTACTTTCCTTTGTAGTTCCCTCCAATTCAGTTAAAGAGATGATGGTGTCAACTATTCAGAGCGGCTGCTTCCCATCATCATTTTTTTCTCCGTCATGGGTTTCCCTTTCAACTTCTCACGTTGGTTTCTCCCTCTTCATAAATTGATTAAGGTATCATTCTTTTACTAGTTTCTCCACATAGTCCTTCAATTGGAAACAGTCTTTTATAAAATGTCCATTGCTCTTGTGGAATGAGCAGTATTAGTCTTTATGTGGGTGGTCTGGCTCCCTCGTAAGCGGGGCCAGTCTTTTCAGCCAAGGTTTGTCGTTTATCATCTTAAGGACTTGGTTTATCGAGAAAATCAATGGTGTAGACTTTGTCTCTAGGATAGATGTCATCCACACTTCTCCTTCGAGCAACAGTTCTATTTCACTTGCTGCCTCCCCGCTCATCTTCTTTTTCTATTCTCGGATTCTGCTTTCTGCCTGCATTTGAGCTCCGTTCTTCTTTCCTTGACTCATTAATCTGTCGTCCTACCTGTTTTAAAAATTTTCTCTTTTCTTCTTCCAACGTGATGTATGCTTGCGTTCTTTGAAAAGTCTCCACTATGGTCAAGGGCTTTATCTTTGATAAATCTTCAAAGAATGTTGATACCGGATCTAGCCCTCGTCTAAAAGCCAGTCTCGTCACTTTGTTGAAGTGTTTCTTTTTCCTTCTGGGAAGATATCATCATAAGGTAGTCTGAGTCCTCCATTATTGCCCGGTAAGTAGAGTACTGTACCAAGAAGATAGTGGACATGATAACAAAGTTAGTAATGAATTGAGCAGGGAGGGAATGATACCATTTAAGTGCAGTCCCGTCTAGACTTAGGGGGAATATCGTGCTCATCAAAGCGTTTTCATGTTGGTGTAGTGCCATGACTTGCTTGAACCGCCTGAGATGATCTACATGGTCAAATTTTCCTTCATAACATTTTAATTTAGGTGCCCCGAACTTCCTCGAAATTGGGGCGGCTAAGACTTCTGGACATAATGGAGTTCTAGTGAGTGATTCTAGGTCGGTTTTCTCGTGTTTCCCAGGCTCCTCATTTCCATCATCTTTCTTTCGATCATCTCCTCCATGGCAGCTTCCATCTTGACTTTTGGTTGGCGAATTTCTCTTGCCTCCTCCTTTTCGTGTGCTAGGATCAATCAGTTTTAAAATTAAAAAAAATTATTTGAACCACGAACGGTTCATGGGCGGAATATAAAAAAAATTGATTTAACTTATTTAATCATATTAAATAATTTAATACCAATTTTAGTTTGATCTTGCATATACAATATTAAAATGATTAGATTAAGGAAAAAAATTCACTTTTATTCTGTATCGTAGAATTTCTGAACTGGTGGAACTCCCTCGAGCGTTCTTCGTGTTCTTTAAGCTTTAAGATCAAAATCACGAACTTGATCTTTCACGAACGATTTCGGAATTAGTCCACCAAAAATCACCCATTAAATTCAGAAATATATCTCACAAGAATTTTACGTAGGAATTTGAGTGTGGACTCTCAAAACAATTGAAGAAAAAAAATCGAATCTTCACTTCTTCAAATTAAATTTCGGCGGCAACTGTAGTGAGACGAGAAAACATTTTTCTCTTTCGTATTGTATGTTGATAACAACAACTATATATTATCATCGTTATTTATTTGCAATCAAATTGCTATTAGATATTTATCAAAACATAATTTTCGGTATTTACAAATATACCCATATATTATAAATTTTTTGAAAATTACCCTACTTATCTATTATTACCAAAAATTACATGATCTACTAGAGTTTTAGTTGTATCAAAATTCATCAATCCAATTGATAAATGTAATTGATCATTATTAATTAATTAATTAATTGGTTTTATTTACCTAATAATTAGAAAAAAAGAAATAATTAATTCAATACAACAATTATACTTAACTAACTTAAGTGATATCACCTATCACATATAAGTGTAGGAAATATGTCTTGGCACCAAAACACATTTTTGGTCCAACTTAGTTCATTTTTCAATTCATGTTCTCTGAGCTATTTCTGAGACCGAATGGACCCACATGAACAAAACTTAGGATTCAAATACCTAAAGAATTTATCTCCATAAATTCCCGATCTATTTAATCCTGACATCGTATGATTTCACTATAAGTTCGATGTTGAATCAACTCTCGATTCATGCGCGCTATATTTTCTGTTGGTGTAAATAAACTCTATTTATTTTCATGGTCCACATAATATTTTAACATAATACCTATCGTGAATGTTAGTAACAAGAGAGGAATGTAAAATTACCATTTTACCCATTTTGTTATTATTTTCTTAACTTCTTTATTAACTGTGGATAAGAAAGGCATTATAGTGAATTATCTCGCACAACTCACAAATCTTATTCAATGACTCATTTCATCGAATACTTGGCCAAGTTAATTTATTCACACACCCATCAAGAAATCATAAGGTGATATTGTTGCTTTCGTAATCCAACCATGAATTCTCATATTTGTGAATCACGCAACTCCTACATAATTAAATTACAACCCCAACAACGTAGGTATTGCCCGCCAATTCAAGCTCACTCATTTGAAATATCAAATATTGTAACTAACCAAGTCAAGTTATATGTTCACCTCAAGATTAAGGTAATTATGAAAATACCCTTTAGGTGTAACAATTAGATTTAGAGCTAGGTAAACGGTTTTGGGATCTAAACTAATTTGTTACCGGTTTATTCAACATGTTCATAACATGTCTAGGTTTACCATTTGAGTCTCCACTCTTATGCGCCAAGACTGACATCCAACGGTTCAACTTAACAGTCGTAATCGAATTCAATTGTCCAGTCTCTTCTAAGACTACAAATATCGTTCTGAACTATTTCAGAAGAGTTCGTCTGGAGACGCTTCTGTCTTCACTCTTATTTCGTTGACAATAGTTCTAGGACTTGAGTAATTTATAAACACGATTTGATTTAAAATAAAACTTATAATTTATTCATAAAAAATTCAGTAATGCAAATGTCAGAGAAATATCTAATATAAATAAATAGTTTGGATCGTTGAAATATGCGTAACCACAACGTCTCCATGCTAAACACTCTCTCTAATAAGGTGATATTTACGTTCTATGTGTTTGGATCTCTTATGGTTTCTAGGTTCTTTAGAACTCGCTATAGCCCTACTGTTATCACAATAAAGTGTCATGGGCTTGTCAGCTTTCCTAAGCCATACAACCTCCTTTGTAGCTTTACAAGCTGCCACATATTCAACTCCCATGGTAGAATTACCAATGCGGGATTTCTTGATACTTCTCCATACAACTGCTCCACCATCCATGATGAACACCGATCTTGAAGTGGACCTGCTGAAATCCTTATCAACTTGAAAATCAGAATCTGTATGCCTCGACATATTTAAGTCAGTACTTGAATATACAAGTATATAATTCCTTATTCTCCTAAGATACTTAAGGATATGCTTAACGACATTTCGATGCTCGATTTCAAAGTAGATTGGAAATAACTTACTACGCCCACAGTATAGCAAATATCAAGTCTAGTGTAAAGTATCGCGTACATGAGGCTTCCTACGGTTGAGGCATAGAGTATCCTTCTCATGTCTTTCTCTTCTTGAGGAGTCTTGGGAGACTGCTCCTTGGAGAGGCTGACTCCATGTCAAAAGAGAAGAAATCCCTTCTTGGAGTTTTTCATACTTAAGTGATCCAACACTTTATCAATATAAGATGTTTAAAAAAATATTGATTGTTTATTCTTCCGATCTCGAAAGATCTGAATATCTAAGACAAATGTAGCTTCTCCAAGATAATTCATGTCAAATTGCTTTGCAAGCTAAAACTTGACATCATATAATTTTCCTAAATCATTCCCAATGAGTAGAATATCATCTACGTACAAGACTAGGAAAACCACTTTCCCTTCGTGTATTAACTTATACACACATGATTTTTCCACCAACTGTTCAAAACCATAGTTCTTAACAGTTTTGTCGAATCTAATATTCCACGACCGTGACGCTTGCTTAGCATTTCTTCACGAACCCGTCTGATTAAGCCATATGAATGTGCTCTTCAAGTTGCCATTCAAAAAGACAGTCTTGAAGTCCATTTTCCATATTTCATAATCAATGGCAGCAATAATGGAAAAAAGGATTTAGATGGATTTAAGCATGGCTACCGGGGAGAAGATATCCTTGTAGCCTTTACCTTCCTTTTGGGTGTAGCCGTTGGCTAGTAGCCTAGCTTTGAATATCTCTACATACCTATCCAGATCTTTTTTTCTTCTTATAGATCCATTTGCATCTTATGGGTTTTATCCCTTTTGGAGGATCTACAAGTTCCAGACTCTGTTTGAGTACATCAAATGTATCTCAACGTTCATGGCTTCTTGCCATAAGTTTGCTTCAGACAGCGATGGCCTCTAAGTAAGAGATTGGTTCATATAGGTCATTGTTTGAGACAACTGTAAAAGCTTCTCCATAGGACATGTACCTTTCAGGTTATCTCACAACTCTCTTACTACGTCGATGATCCATAGTATCTGGCTCATGTCGTTGTTCTTCCATATTGAATTAAAAATAATTTCTGATTGGGGAGTCGGTGTTCTCCCACTCAATAATTTCTCTAGCACAACTATGCTTCTCAACTATAAAATTTTAATATAATCTTCTCCAGGAAAATGAGCATTCATGCTAACGAATGTTCTCTCATCAGTTGTATTGTAGAAGATATACCTCTTCGTTCCCATAGGATATCCTACGACTCACACAATTTTGAACGACTAGGAAATTTTCCTATCTTCGGTCTTAGAACTTGTGCTGGGAAACCTCATATTCTAAAATGGTGAACAGATGATTTTTGCCCATATCATCCTTTATATGCTGTACCAGGCACCATCTTTGACGAAATTGGTTCAGAATATATGCCGCTGCTAGTAAGGCATATCCCCAGAATGAATCTGGGAGGGATGAATAACTCATCATGGATCTAACCATATCCATCAGAGTTAGATTCCTTCTCTCTGACACACCACTTTGTTATGGCGTACCAGGTGCTGTTAGCTGAGAAATAATATATTCTTCCTTAAGAAAGTCCTCGAACTCTCCTAGCAAGTACTCTCCAGCACGATCAGATCGTAGTGTTTTGATTTATTTTTCTAATTGCTTTTCAACCAAGGCCTTATATTCTTTGAACTTTTCAAAGGTTTTAGACTTTTGATGCATTAGATAAAACTTGACCAAAATGTGAGTAGTCGATAGTGAATATTACGATGTATTCATAACCTCTTATTGATTGAATATTCAATGGCCCACATACATCACTATGTATGAGTTCAAGGCATTGAGTGACTCTTTCAGCTTTTGATGAAAAATGTCTCTTGGTCATTTTGTCCTCCATACAAGATCCACATGTGGGTAGTGAACCCACACTTAAAGATTGCAAAGGACCATCATTCACAAGTATTTTAATCCTGTCTAGGCTAATATGTCCAAGACGTAAGTGCCATAGATAAGTTACATCTGTTGAGTCATGGTTCAACCTTTAACTATCCCCATGTGAATCAATATTCACTTAAGTGTCATAATCATGGGTACTATATGTTTTACGTGATACAATTTATTAATCATTCGTGCAATAGTAATTAAGCATTCATTTCTAAAACTATCAATATCTTTATCAATGAATTTTAGATCAAATCATTGCTCAATTAATGCACCAAAAGAAATCAAATTCTTCCTAAAACTCGGGACATAATAAACATCATACAAAATAATAAAATGTTTCTTAAAACATAATTTAAAAGTTCTCACTGATGTGGCTGATGCTAGTGCTTCATTCTCCCAGCGGAAGCTGAACTCGCCCTTGTCAAGCCTTCTAATTTTCCTGAATCCCTGCAGGGAGCAACATATGTGATTAGTAGTTGCAGAGTCTACAATCCAAGAAAAAGTATAGTCAGCTACATAACAGGTCTTAGTAACCGTTACTATAATTTAGCTTGAGATACTCTGGGCAGTTGAATTTTCAATGACCACCAGCTCCACAGTGATGACACTTGTCTTTTGACTTGTCTGCTCTCACGGTACTCTTGTCTTTGGCAGCTCTCGGCTTCTGCTTCTTCACTTTCCTTGGACTCCTTCTATGTTTCTTCATAGAGCGAGAAGTGGAAAGCCTACTTTTAGTAAAGTTAGCCTCTCCAGATTTTCTCTTTCCCTTCAGCAACATGATCTCAATAGCTTGTAGCTCCTTCATGAGCTTAGAAAGTGAGTAGTTCAGCTTATTCATCAAATAATTAAGCTTGAAGTTCTCAAAAGTGATAGGCAAAGTCTCTAGGATCATCTCCACTTGAGTCTCGCCATCGACCTAGCACCCATGATCTCCATCTCGTTCAGATAACTTATGATCAACATCATATATTCTCTGACAGGAGTTCCAGGTTCCATCCTGCAATTCATGAAGTTACGCACAACTGTGTATCTAGCTTGGCGACCCTGATCCTCGACATTTCGGTGATGTTTAACATCATATCAGCGGCGGTCTCAAAATTCTGATGTTGGTGTTGCAACACATTGCTCATAGATGCCAAGATGTAATATCTGTCGGTCTCATCAGAACGCAACCAAAAAGTATATCATTTTCCTCGTGAGTTGATTTAACAATTGGTTCAAGAGGACAAGGGATAGTGAGCACGAATTTGTGCTTTTCTACCGTCAGTATGATATCAAGATTTCATTTCCACTCCATATAATTTTCATCGTTGAATTCGTTCGCGTTAAGAATAATTGAGAGAGGGGATAGTGTCATGAGTACTGAAAAGAATAAATAAAGCGGTGTAAATAAATGCTCAATTATTTAGGAAAGTATGATGCATGATGCAACTACTAAATATTTTTAAATCTATTAAAAAATATTTCCTCCATGATGTTACGATAAAAAATGATAGTTTGTCTCACCAAGGGATGAAGTCCAAACTATCTCCTATTGCATCGAGACTCTTCTCGTTTGGTTAACGCTCAAATGTTTTCACATCTAGCTTAACCAATTACCAATGGTTTGATCACCTTAATCCTATTGACTAGCCCTTATGGGAGGATTCCAATGTACTTCAGTCTAAGTGTTTAACCAACGTATTTACTCTTAAAGTTTGCTATGGATTAACAGTCATTCTATGGGACGGCTCTGCCCCACCATTCCTTTTAGAAGTCTTAGCTTCTAAACCAACTCGATCACTAAAAGTGACACGATTCCAAAGTTTCTCACATTTAAGTGAAGACCACTATGGGCGGTTGTAACCCTTCCTCGTGGCACGATCAAGTTTGCGTTGGAGATCTCGGGAACGTTTCAACATAAACGACCCTCCCACTTAGTTTTTGAAGAAAAAAAATTAGATTTTTGGTTGTTTTTCAAAAACCATAACTTTTATTAATTTGAAAAATGTGATGAAATTTATAAATCATTTATTAATTTTAAATCCCAGTTTAAAATCATAACCACTATAAATTTTGCATTGTAATTAAATAATAATCATTATCAATTAATCTACAATGATGCATGTACATGCTACATGACAATTTGGTATTGGCATATCCCTAATCTATATGACATGTTATATGATGATGCATGATTAAAATTAAATCATACATTTAAATTTAACCTCCATATTAGTTCATTTCTAATGACAAACATAAAAGAATAATAAATAAATTACAAATTATTTTATGAACAAATCTTCATGATGTACTGCAATTTGCTCATTCGTCTCCATATTGTCCCACCATTTTGTAACACTTTACAAAATATTAGTCCCATTCTCAAAAATAATTTTCAATTTTCTAACATATTTTTACTTTGATAAACAAATTACCAAGTAATTAGTAAATTGAATTATTTTTAAAACAATTTTAAATAAATGACAATGTACAAGTGTTGAAAAATTTATCAAATTAAATTAAAATTAAATAAGGGACTAAAATTGATTTTGAAATCATATTTCAAAATTTGAATTTCAATAACCCTAAGGTTTCCAAATCCGATTAAGACTCTACCGTGTAAGGACAACACATGGCAGAAGTGGTGAGCGGTGGCCAGTGGTGAGCAGTACCGGCATGAACAGTAGCATTCCCGACGTCTTCTCGGTGGCTGTCCACCGACTTCTCGATGGCGGTTTCAAACAATTTCCGACGACGATGAATTTATAACGAATTTAAAATTTACAACAATGACAATAATTAAATTACATAAATTCCTATGCCTCAAATTTGGCGTACGTCAATTCTAAATCAAAAATGCCTAGAGCCAATAATTCAGGACCCAATCACAAAACATATTCAAAACAATTTTGAATCTACCATAAAAACATATGCCAATATCCAAAAATTCACAATACTTTCGTTTTAACTATGTATATGCATAATCTTAAACCTACACTCTGATACCAATTGCAAGGATCAATCAATTTTAAAATTAAAGAAAATTAGATTTGAACCACGAACGGTTCGTGGGCGTAATATAAAAATTTGATTTAACTTATTTAATCATATTAAATAATTTAAAATAATTTTAGTTTGATCATCCTTATACGATATTAAAACGAATAGTTTAAGAGCAAACAATTTTTCACCTTTACTCTGTATCGAAGAATTTTTGAACCGGTAGAACTCCATCGAGCGTTCCTCGTGTTCTTCAAGCTTTAAGATCAAAATCATGAACTTGATCTTTCATGGACGATTTTTGAATTAGTCCACCTACAACCACTCGTTAATTTCAGAAATATATCTCAGAAGAATTTTACGTGAAATTTGAGTGTGGGCTCTCAAAACGATTAAAGAAGAAAAATCAAATATTTCCTTCTTCAGATTAATTTTGGCGGCAACAGTAGTGAGAAGAGAAAACAATTTTCTCTTCCTATTATGTGTTGATAACAATTGTATTTTATCATCATTATCTCTTCGCAATCAAATTGCTATTAGATATTTATCAAAATGTAATTTTTTCTATTTATAAATATATCCATATACTATAAAATTTTCAAAAAATTCCCCTAATTATCTATTATTGCCAAAAATTAATGATCTCCTAGAATTTTAGTTGTATCAAAATTCATCAATCTGGTTGATAAATATAATTGATCATTATCAATTAATTAATTAATTTTTATTTAACTAATTATCTAATAATTAGAAACTAATAAATAATTAATTTAGTACAACAATTACACTTAATTAACTTAAGTGATATCACATATAGGTGTAGAAAATATGTCTTGGCACCAAAATACATTTTGGTCCAACTTAATTCATTTTTCTATTCCTATTCTTTGAGCTATTTCTGAGTCTGAATGGGCTAACATGAACAAAGCTTGAGATTCGAATACGCGGTAAATTTATCTCCATAAATTCCTGATCAATTTAATCCTGACATCGTACGACTCCACTATAGGTTCGATGCCAAACCAACTCTCGATTCATGCACGCTACATTTTCTGTTGGTGTAAATAAACTCTATTTATTTTCACGGTCCACAGAATATTTTAACATAATACTCATCGTGAATATTAGTAACAAGAGTGAGATGCAAAACTACCATTTTACCCTTCTTGTTATTATTTTCTTAACTCCTTTATTGACTGTGAATAAGAAAGACACTATAGTGAATTGTCTCGTACAATTCACAAATCTTATTCAATGACCCATTTCATCGAATACTTAGCCAAGTTAATTTATTCACACACCCATCAATAAAGTATAAGGCGATATTGTTGCTTTTGTAATCCAATAAATTACAATCCTAATAGCCGAGGTATTGCCCGTCAATTTGAACTCACTCATTTGACATATCAAAGATTGCAACTAAGCAAGTATTGCCCGTCAATTTGAACTCACTCATTTGACATATCAAATATTGCAACTAACCAAGTATTGCCCAATAGTTGAGGTATTGTCCGTCAATTTGCACTCACTCTTTTGACGTATTCACTTCAGGATTAAAGTAATTATGAAAATACCCTAAACGTGTAACAATTAGATTTAGAGCTATGTAAACGATTTTGGGCTCTAAACTAATTTATTATCAGTCTATTCAACATGTTCATAACATGTCTAGGTTAAATATTTGAGTCTCCACTCTTATGTCTCAAGACTGACATCCCACGATTCAACCTAACAGTCGTAATCAGATTCGATTGCCTAGTCGATTCTAAGACTGTGAATATCGTTCTGAACTATTTCAGAAGAGTTCGTCTGGAGATGCTTCTATCTTCACTCTTCTTCCGTTGACAATAGTTCGAGCACTTGAGTAATTTATAAACATGCTTCAATTTAAAATAAAACTTTCAATTTATTCATAAAAAATTCAGTAACACAAATGTCTGAAAAATAACTAAATACAAATAAATAGTTATTACACACTACTTTATAGATATATTCCAACATCGTGTTCCTTGGACTGAACTTCCCTGTCTTTATTTTGCACATTCCTAATGTTTTCATTGTCGCCTCCTGTCTGACTTCATGTCCATTTCCTTCTTGGTAGCTCTCCCTTCCCTCATGGTTAGTGTGCTGACTGACTTTTGCCCGTGTCTGTGCAAGGTCCTGTTGTAATGCAACGATTTATTCATGTATCGTCTGCCACACGTTGTGTAGCGTTTCGGCATTTTGATGTTCCATTTCTTGCATTCGACTCAAGATAGTCCAAAGCGTCCCAGCTAGGGGAGCAGGGTGATTGGCTTGTTCATCCCCATTCTTGTTTTCTTCATTGAGGGTGGTGTTCGACCTGGTTCGAGGCATGACTTAGTTTTCTGGAGGGTGTCATTAAGGTTGTTTTTCTTCTCTCTCAATGAAAGCACCAAAATGTGATTTTTTTTTTGTTTAGCCAGGGACCAAAGGGGGGCATATTGATAACGCGTAATTCGTATAAGTATTAATAAGAAAATGAGAGAAAGAGAGAGAGAGAGAGAGAGAGAGAGAGAGAGAGAGAGAGAGAGAGAGAGAGAGTAGGGAATAAAAGTGTCTAAGTTGCGCTTGTTGTTGTATTGAATGTCCCCCTTTCCCTTTCTGTCTCGCTCTGTCTCGCTCAGCCACCAATCAATCACAACCACTTGAATATTTTTTATGGTTTTAGGCCAATCAGTCACAGCCACTTGGTGGCTTATCAATCTATCTCATCCAAGTAATTCAACTTTACTCAATCAATCATAGTTGTCTGTAATTTTGAATCACTTTCGTATGTTTCCGCTCTCCTTCTTAGCCTTCATTTCCCGTTCTGATGAGATTTTCCGCTTCTGTGTTCTTTCCCGTTCTGACGAGGATTCCCGTTTCTGTGATCTTTCCTTTTCTGACGAGAATTCCTGCTTCTGTGTTCTTTCCCGTTCTGACGAGAATTCTCACTTCTGTGCTCTTTCCCGTTCTGATGAGGATTCTCGCTTCTATGTTCTTTCCCGTCTAGCCCTCATCCTTGCTATACTTATGGTCCACGCATCCTCTTAGGATTGGTTCTCTCTGTACACGTCTTGGGAGATTTTTTTTCCTGTTCAAAGTTCACAAGCTCCATTTCATTTAAACTTCTTGACGACAATGCCATGGTGTGATGGCTTGGAGTTTGAGCCTTTTCATTAGGAAGTCGAGAATCTTCTGAAAGTATATTGAGTTTTATGTGGTCGTTAACTTTGTTCTAGCTTCCGTCAAACCCTTTCTATACTGCAGTTGATCGTGTAACATATAACTTAATGAATCGTCCATGTCAATACCAGAAAAGATTAATATAGCATACATGAGACTAAATCGTCGATAAAAGCAGAATATTATGTTTTGGATTTTCTCTAGCAGGTTATTTCAAAGAGGGAGACTAGTCCCTTCTTTAAGACCCAATTGTTGCAGACTGAAAGTATTCATTAACAGCTAATAAGTATGAGGGGGAGAAACGTTGTGATATGAGGCGTTTAAGTCAGAGAAACAAATAACGACATTACAAAGATTTGAGATTAAGCTTTTCCTTAAGTTGAGCTACAAAATTGGCTTCTACTACCTGGGTCCTGATAGACGAACATCCGAGAGGCGAACGTCACTGAAATAACTGTGTAGCGCTGTAGTATAGATACCGCTGCTCCACGAAAAGCTTGAACGAGAACCCAACTGAGAGGAGGTAGGAGGTGGAGGTATGACACTGAGGCCTTCAAGCATTTGTACAACTCTAGTCATTGGTGGCCTTAAATGCATCTCTTCTTGTATACACCATAATGCTACCGTGATGGCAGTCTCAACTCTCGCATCGTTTTCTTCTACTTCTAGTTTTGGATCAAGAATTTCTTTGAATTTGCGTTCCTCCAACATCTTAAATGCATAAGGAGGAAAATGGACTTTTTCAGAACTTTGCCCTGGATCATAGTTCTTTCTTCCTCCAATTATCTCAAGCAGGACCATGCCATAGCTATATACATCACTCTTATCTGATATGGCTAAATTAGTGATCCATTCAGGCGCAACGTAACCTCTTGTACCCCTTAGCTGCGTACACACAAAGCTCTGTTCTCGGTTCATTAGCTTAGCCAAACCGAAATCTGAAACTTTGGCTACAAAATTATCATCAAGGAGAACATTTTCGGGTTTGATATCACAGTGGACTATCTTTACTTCACACTCGTGATGCAGATAAGCCAATGCCTTTGCCGTACCCAACGCAATTTTGAACCTTGTGTCCCAATCCAGAAAGAGACCCTCATTACTGTTCTTGAAAATCCATTTATCCAAGGAACCGTTGCCCATATACTCATAGACAAGAAGGCGGTGAACACCTTCAGAGCAGAAACCTTTAAGTTTCACCAGATGGACATGGTGGGTGCTCCCAATAAGGCCAACTTCTGCTCTAAACTCTTTTACCCCCTGTCCAATTCTCTCCAGTTTCTTAACAGCCAATCGGGTACCATCAGGAAGCAAACCTAAGTAGACTGATCCAAACCCTCCCTGGCCAACTTTAGTAGAGAAGTTCTTGGTTGCGCGGCGAAGCTGACTGAATTTGAAACGAACAGGCATTCCTGAAAGATTGTCCAAAAAAGTATCTTCTTCAGAGGTTTCCTCAGAAGATCGTAGTAATTCTTTCAATTTACGGCGGTACCAGCAGAAGATGTGTATTCCAACAACAGTCAGCGCTGCTGCGGTAAGAATGATTGTCATTATTACGACATGCTTTCTTATATTTCTAGTAGCTTGTCTTGGAGGACTAGAACGTGGTCCACCATCTTCATTGTTGAAGATCTTCATGTATGAAGTATAGCCGCCAGAACCCCCTTCAAAACGTTGGAAACTCCCTATCTGATCAAAGAAATAGCAGCTCCCAGAATTATTGTCGAAGAAGAGAACCAAACAAGAGCAGTTCTGAAGGCAAGCTTCTTTACAGGCGGTCAAGTTAGATTTCATAAAGGGTGTAATATATGCGAGTGCAAAATAATTAAGGTTATCACCAACATATAAGAGCTCTGCTGTTCTGTTATTACAGGTTGGGATGGTTGGAGGTTTGCAATTGAACTTATAGCTGAGAATTGAAGGGCATTGACATATGTTGTCAAAATAGCAAACGAAATATGGGTCACAGGGCTCAGGAGTGCTGCAATAACTTTGTGGTAAAGTTGACTCAGGTAGAATTGATTTTCCCTTGTGAAGATTGTAGAATGAGATCAACCCATCAGTGCCTAAAACAGCAGCCCATGTGACATTCCAATCAGAATTTTCTGAGATAATAAACTGCCAGAGTAAGGTTCCAGTTTGATCGTAGAAGTGCCAAGAATTGGACACGAAAACCATTGCCTTAACTTGGCCAATGACACTTTTATTAGTTTTCCGGCTATCATTTGCAATAGACCAATAGATTTGTGGAGTCCGATATCCTGCATACAAGACCAAGTCCCCAGACTTGATTCCAAGAAAATTAGACAAGTTATTGTCGTTCGGATAACTTTTGAGTTGCATTCCTTCCCAAAACATCTGGCCGGACAAAAGGGTATCTGTGGGATGGTCAAAACTCTGCCAAAGAATCGTTCCATTTTCACTGAGCAGTAACAAGTTGCCAGCGTTCTGCAATTCCATCGAAATTGCATTTTTTCCTTTGGTGCCTGTCGACCAAACCACACGGTCCCCACCCTCCAGGTAAACATTCCCATCTTCCTCAAACACAAATTCATCAGTACTGTTGATCATAGAGTATCTGTTAGCAGTCCATACAACTTTGGAGCTGAAGACGTGGATGACTCCTAGTGAAAACAACGTGACATCCAGGCTATTGTAGAAGCCCAAAGCGAATTCTGAATTGTTGGACAAGAGAAATAGTCCACTTGTGTTCTTCCATTCCGCATAAGATGCTCGGAAGCCTGGATTGATCTTTCTCAAGTGTTGACTGCTGGCAATGCAGGTTTCGAGTATGAGGAGGAGCATAAACCACAAGCTCCTATGTTTTAGAAAACCCATTATATCTGGAACTGCACCAATTGAATAAGTTTTTAGCAGAATGGGCTCCAAATCTGTTTAAACATCCATACCCAATTTTCGGAACTTTAATCACATGGGAAGATATCAGAACAAAGAACTAGGAAAATGAAAGGTGCACAAAAGGATGTTGTTTGAGTTGGATTAGACCATTGGCTTTGCTGAGTAACAAGAGAAACATTTTAGTTTGTTACAAATATGAGAAGATAGCATAGTTATTTGCAGAGGAATAATATGACTTTCTCTGTTTGGCTGAGCTAGAGAGGAAGAGGAAGTGAGGGTTAGAATTATGATAGATCAGGTTGTTAAAGACCTTAATATCAATATTTTGTTCAAGCTCAAACTTCAGACTTTGAGCTGCTTTATTTTATCATTATTTTTTATTGATTTGGAGATAAATGGTCAAATTGCTGCTATAATTTACTCTCTCTTAACGCACGTCCTTTATCTCCTATTTCTATATACTCTGTTGGTTGTATATAATAATAATAATATGCAAAAGTAAACCATTATTCTAAATAAGCAATGGAATTGGCCAGAGAATCTATTAGTTATTGGTTCCACGTACTATGGTCAGTGGTCATAACAGGCTGCAAAGCCTGAGATCCTTTAAAAAAAAGTCTGCACAGCGAACAAAGTCTGTCATTAATTTGCTATTAAACTGATAATTAATCTTGTTTATGACATCCACATTGTGCAAGTCTACCATTAATAGACTAATTTTAATTTTGTGCAAGTCTACCGGCAGTGGTACTATACCCAAGAGATACATTTATACATAAATGGGATACATTGAAAATAAAATGAGATATCTCACTTGTGATGTTTATACCTCGTTTTATGTTCAAAATGTGTCAAATGAGATAGAAATGTAACTTTCTCGTACTGTATCTTGTCATTACCATAGAAGAACCTTCTTTTTAACATTTTAAACACGATTAGTAGGTAAGCGTGATTTCCACATTCTCTAGACATGCTTATAGCTCCTATTTTTCTTCTGTATTCTATTCCTTTATAACGAGTTTGTCATTTTCACGTGTTTTTTTGTTTGTTTATCATTTTCTGTTGTTTTTTAGTGAGTAATGTCAGTAAATAATTTGAAATTCTTAGATCAGCCTTGAGAAAGTGTAATTCTAACAAACCAAATAAGTTCATAAATAATTTCTTTAAATATTATTTTTGAGGTCAAAATTATAAATTCTAAACGTAATTGGGGTAGTGCGGCTCGAGCACAGGACATATTAGATATGTATTCATATTAGATATGTATTCATATTCGATGTGTATTAAGGACTTAATCATCTTATCATGATTAAAATAATTAATATAAAAAGATTTAACTTTCTACATTCAGTTTCAAAATAAATAATAAAAAATCCAGATTTTCGCCTTCTTCGTCATCATGCATAATTCATTTCAACATACCACCCTCTCATGAGTCATGACAAGTCATCAAACGCAATGTGCAAATTGAAAATTATTAGCAAAATTCTACTTCAGATTCTATCTCCGCCCCTCACTGTTGCCTGTTCAGTATAGACATTGATTTGATATGCTTTTAACAATGGTTTGTATTGGTTAAAAAGATTTTACCAACTAAGATGCTCAAATAAGCTTTTCTTTTTTAACAGATAAAGTACGTGCCGTTCATCATTCAGTTGAATAGCGACAAGGTCGAGATCCACAACTACTCAGGTTACAATTATTCTTCCTTCTCATTTTGCTTCTTTGTTGTAGTAGAGGTTGAAGAAAATATTAAGAATTCAAAAAGGCTTGATTTGGGGAAATATTTGCTGCATCTAACATGTATATTAGTGTAGTTCATTTCAGATTAACTTATTTGTTTTTTACAAATGACAGAGAGATGGGAAATTGGACTTATTCATGTAAGAGAGGCAAATAGAAAGATGTTAGTTGGTCTTTTAGAATCGAAGGCAGAAAAGATTGATCCCAAAACAAAAGTCAAATGGCAAAGGAAATTTCAGTAACACAAATAAACTATGAAGGGGTATCTGTTCTTTTTATCTGCAAAAGAAACTGGCTTTATCATCTCGGTCCAGATAGCCGGCACTCTGAGTTTGGTATATCAGTATAAGAATCGATCAATCCCGATGAAGTGGCTTCTCCGCTACTCCATTTCAAGAAACTGGAGTGAAAACTCAGCTGCGATGAGGCTGGTGGAGGAGGTACAGCACAGATGCCCTCGAGCATTTGTACGACTTTCGTCATCGGTGGCCGTAAGTTCTTATCATCTTGTACACACCATAATGCAACTTTAATTGCAGTGACAACCCTTTCATCATCTTCATCAATTTCTAGCTTTGAATCTAAGATTTCTTCTAGTTTTCCCTTTTCCAACATCTTGTAGGCATAAGAAGGAAAATGGGCTCTCTCGGATGTATCCTCGGGATCATAGTTCTTTCTTCCTGCAATAATCTCGAGTAAGACTAGGCCATAGCTGTATACATCACTCTTTTCTGATATTGCATAGTTGGTGATCCATTCGGGTGCAAGGTATCCTCTAGTACCCCTTAGCGTCGTATAGACAAGGCTTTCTTCTCGGTTCATTAGCTTAGCCAGACCGAAATCTGAAACTTTAGCAGCAAAATTTTCATCAAGAAGAACATTCTCAGGTTTTATATCACAGTGTATGATCTTCACCTCACACTCTTCATGGAGATAAGCCAATCCCTTTGCAGTGCCCAATGCGATATTGAATCTCGTATTCCAATCCAACAAATGACCCGCTTCATCATTCTTGAATATCCATTTATCTAAAGAGCCTTTCCCCAAGAACTCGTACACAAGAAGCCGGTGAGGCCCTTCTGCACAGAAACCTTTCAGCTTGACTAGATGAACATGATGTATACTCCCTATTATACTAACTTCAGATCTAAATTCTTTCTCTCCTTGTCCGACACCCTCGAGTTTTTTCACTGCCAACCTGGTTCCATCAGGGAGCATACCTAGGTAAACGGATCCGAACCCTCCTTGGCCAACTTTTGAAGAGAAGTTCTTAGTTACTTGGCAGAGATCACTATAGCTGAAACGAGAAGGCATCGCGGAGAAACCATCCAAGAAATTATCTTCATCCAGATAATGTTGAGCATATGCCTGTAATCTATTCTTTTTGACGCGGTACCATAGTCCCCAAGAGATCAGAATAGCAATAACAAGTACTACCGGGATTCCTATAGCGATTATTAATAAAACACGTTTCTTACTGTTTCCGTTCTCTTCCGTGCCTAATGCACCAGTTGAGACCTTCATGTATGAGATGAAACCACTGGCCCCCACATCGGCTCGCTGAATACTTCCAATCTGATCAAACATAAAGCAATTCCCAGACCCGTTTTCATAGAACAGCGCAAGGCAAGAGCAATTTCTTATACAGGCGTCTCTGCAAGCGTTTAGGTCCGATTTCAGAGAAGGCATTACGAACCCAAGTGAAAAATAATTAAGCTTCTCCCCAATGTATAATAGCTCGGATGAATTTGTCGTGATACCACAGGTTGAGATACTCGGAGGCCTGCAGTTGAATCGGGACTTGAGCGATGACGGGCATTCGCACCAATTCTCGAAATAGCATACATAATATGGATCACAAGGTTCAGGAGTGCTGCAAGAATTATCAGGTATCTTAGTTGCCTCAGGAGTAACAGTCCTTCCCTTTTGTAGATTATGGAAAGAAATGGACCCATCAGAACCGAGAATAACCGCCCAAAACGCATCCATATCGTTGGTTTTAGAGAAGGCGAATTCCCAAAGTAAGGTTCTATTTTCTTCATAGAAATTCCATGAATTAGAAGCCAGAGACACAAAGTGAACATTTCCTTTAACACTGCTGTTTTTTCGGCCATCGCTTGATATAGACCAGTATACCTGCCGAGTTCCAAATCCTGCGGACAAAACAACATCCCCGGACTTGAACTCGAGATAATGAGACAAGTTATTCCGGTTAGGGAAGCTCTTGAGTTGCATTCCTTCCGAAAACTCCTGGCCGGGCAAAAGGGTATCGGTTGGGTGACTAAAACTCTGCCAAAGAACACGCTCGTCCTCACCGAGCAATACCAAGTTGCCCGAATCCCGTAACTCCATAGCTTTAGCTTCTCTACCCGTTGTGTTTGTAGACCAAACTACACCATTCCCTCTCTCCAAGTAAACATCACCATTGTTGCTAAAGACAAACTTATCACTATCTTTAACAAGCAATCCTCTGTTAGCAGTCCAAACCACTTTGGCACTTTGTAAGTGAATGACTACTAGCACAAATGATTGGACATCCAGGGCAGTGTAGAACCCAAACGCGAAAGCCGAGTTGTTGGATAACAAGAATTGACCGTTGTTTTTCGCCCAATCTGCCTGAGATGCATTGAATCCTGGATATATCTGACCAATCTGCTGATTCTGAGCTGAGCAAGATTGGACCAGAAGGAAGATGCAGAAACACAGGATTCTAAGTGAGGATGAATCTGAATGTTCCATTGTAGTCTTAATTCTTCGAGTTTGATGAGTATGCCCCGGGAACCTGTTCGAGTATCATATCTTTTTAAAATGATGAATAATGGGTTATTACAAAACATGAAAAGGGGAATGATGTAAGCTATTACTCATGAGTTTGGGAACCTCAAAAACTAAATCAAAATCAACAAAAGAGAACAAAAAAAGATGCCCATGTCAGATAGGGTTTTCTGGGTTAAGGGGAAAATATAGATGATATGAAGACATTATCATGCATATGTGAAGCAGAAAAGGAAAAAGAAAGAAAACAGACAGCATGATACGTCTCGTGATCATGTAGTAGTGAAACAAGAAACGGGAGAAAAAGAAAAAGCTACTACTAAAGAAAATCTATGTCATGTTTGACAGTTCATAGCCAAAGATTTACATACAGATGTCAAAAATAAGAGAGAAAACAACAAGAAGATGAAGTGGAACAGAGTAAAAGCCATTGACTTACCTCATTCTGGATTCCTTCCAACAAAAGATGGATTTGCAGAAATGGGTATTGGCCTTTTCCCTTTAAGTGCAAATTGACAGAGGAAAATAAGACGAAACTACAGAATTCGAGAGTTGTTGATCTACCTTAATTGCACTCAACTCCATGCTCTCCTCCCCCCTCCCAAACCTGTCCTTTTGTGGTTCTATATAAACATGCCCCCACTTTATTTATACACACTATTTGTTTTCTTTTCAAGTAAAAACAAATACAAATGTGAACACTAATTATTTTTCCTATGTTTCTGTCGTTTAGATAACCTTTGTAATTTCTCTTGATCATCTGTGGCCACCATGTCATTGGACAGTTTCTAGAAATACTGCCCTCTCCATAATTTTGGACATTATTTTATTTGCCCATTTCATTATGTTTGTGTCCAAATAAATGTGAACAATCCATATTTTATAATATGGACAAGATTATTAACAAACATTTTCTATTGTCTTAAATTATTATGCTTTTTGAGAATTCATGTCTATAAGAGTTGTTGTAAAGAAGCTTTGCAAACAATCAAAAAACAATAAACCGTCCCGCGTTTCCACCCCAAACTTTTGGCAACTTCTAAAGTCAGTCTTCCATCTAACTGGCTAAATCAACCTATTAGTTTCCAACTCATTTTTTTGATGGGAGTCCTCTGACTAAGAATCTACTTATACAGGAGTATCTATTTCTTCTAGGATAAAGTCATCTTATCTATTTAAAAATGACGTCTTTATTTCTTAAGACAAACTTTCTTCATTACCTCACTTATATATAGATTTATCCTACATTTTCGTATTCCAAATACACAATTTCATTAGATGCCTTACCCTAAAAAATCTCCCTAACCGTAATCACCAAGCAATTTGAGATACACCAAATTCTAACAATAATCTACTTTAATTTACCCAAAAAGCTTGGCTAAGTAGTGAAGATCTTGAATTTCAATGTTCGCTCCTTCTTCAAGTACTAAGTCCTAAGTTCAAGATTCAAATCTTCTGTACCTATTACTCTTTCATATTATGATTGATGATGTTAAAGCCAATGATTTACTTTCATTTATTTAAAAGATTTCACCAATTTTATGCACGAATCTTATAAGATTAATTTAGATGGGTCTAAGTTTACCATAATATCATTAATAAAAAAACATTTTATTTCTCGTGTGCGTGGACTTTCTACACAATAGGGTTTGTGGAGAAGGTAGCAGAATAGCGATTAATGCATTAATGAAGAGGCAACCTGTCTTTTAGCTTTGTTGTTGTAATAATAACAAGAGTCATTATTGATCTTTTATTTATTAATTTTTTTGGGTAAATAAAAGTTGGACTCCTTTTGTTTTAGGTAAGGAACGCACTTGCTACAAATGTTGCAACCTTGATTTACAGGAGAAAAACAATTAAAGTATGACCACTCTTAATTACAAAGTTTTAAAAGCTATCTTGATCCAACTAACCCTTAATTAATCACCAATTATTGAAAGGAAACACATCTACTTAGTAATCTTTTTGCCAATTTTTATCAAAATATTTAGAGTACATATTTATCAGAAAAATATTTAAATAGAATGATATATTGAAATAAAGTAATATCTAAATTTTTCAACAAGTTGATCTAATCTATACAAAAAATTTCAATTTGTAAAGAATAGACTTCAAAACCTAGAAACCAATTCATAAGAAGCATGAGAGTAAATATGAAAAAGATGGAATCCCTTTTTTCTGGTATTTATCTTAAATGTTTTAAAATTTTCCTATATAGTAAATTCAAGTTCCATTTATTACAAATGATCATATGACTCCTTCAATGAATAAGATTTCGCCAAATCCAAATTCTATCTTAATCTGTAGATTAAAATATTATTAATTTTAATGAAAACTGATAAGAAAATCACTATATAAATAAAAATATATGAAAGAAAAAACTTTTCCCGGTGATCCTTCATGATAACACATTGATACCCCTCCCCTATAAATTATTTAACATCGTCACCAATCACCAATTAATTCAAAGAATGTAAATACAACTAATTCTTACAAATATAAAAATATATTGAAGATTGAAGAAATAGGCAAATAGAGGATGAAATGTAGGACAACCCACATAATTTTTATATGTTGAAGAGATAAGAAGTTGATGCATTAAATTTGAATTCTATTAAGAGCAAAGAGAAACGGAAGAAACTACAATGAAGTTGGTGTTGAAAAGTTTATAATAGCTATATTTTCAAACGCAAGATTTTTAATGATTGGTTGATATTACTATATGAACATAAATAAAATTAAAAAAAAGTGTCCTAGTTAAAAAAACCTACTTGGAGCCTCTTATTGTTTACATTTAATCTATGATTTTTATTGATTTTTCATGTAGATTGATCAACATAATTAACAAATGGTTTTTAATTTTTAACTAAAAATATCATACTCTAACTCAAAAACGGTAAGAATTATATGATTTTTTTCAGATTTACAAATCAAAATAAAATTAGTTTAACTACTTGACAAGGTCAAGTAAAAATAAAATTAGTTTAACTAAAAAATGGTAAGAATCAAAATACTCTAACTAAAAATATCATATTTCTAATCTTTTGGATACTTAATATAGTTTGTTAATTTATATTTAATATATACAATTTGATTATATTCGTGCTATAAATAAGTATTATATCATAATACTTTCAGATTATAATATTAAATAAGATGTTTGGCCTACACATACAATTATCAATCAATTAATAAATAGAATTTATAATTTAATTTGTCCATAATTATAATTAATTTTCAATTAACTACATTTATTTTATTTTCTATTTGATTAATTTACAAAAAATCAATGTTATGCAGCGCTAGAGAGTAAATGAATAATGACACATGACATAATGACATAATGAGAAGCTTACATACCATATTTTATATATATATGATTCAACAATGATTAAACAATTAAGCATTTTTAAGTGACCAAGTGACGTGATAACTATTTATAAGTTATTTTGTTAAATTATTTTAACGAGTCATTAAACACCAACTTATGAATGATTTACATATATCACTTAAAATTTATCAATGAATTGGTTTTTAAGTTTTCATATTCTTTTCTGAAAGATCCCTACTACTACTTCATCTATACTATTAAATGTGAAAGAATATTAGAAATGATTAAATTCACTTTAATTTAATAGATAGGTGTTCCAAATTTAAATTTGTACAAAATATTCTATGAGTGTTAGTCTCATTAATAAAAAGAAAGTCCATGACTATCCTTACCAAGTATCAGTCACAAAATTGAACTATACAAATAATTAATTTTTCTCAGTCAAGTCACTTAATCTTTCCAGATTATTGATAATCCAGCAGTTAAATTAAGCAAATACAATAATTTTTTTGTCATAGCGACGTCACAAACTTAGCTCCTGGAATTTGGCTATTCGGGTGTTAGAATGATATAAACTAGGATGTGGTTGATGGCTTTAATTAAAGTTGAGTTGGGATATATTTTTGTGGGGGTGGGAGTGGCGTGGAAAAGTTCAAGCTTGAAAAGTACAACTAAGGTTGGGTTAGGTAATACTTGAAAAATATATATATGACTTAGGAAATAGGTAGAATTTGATTAGTGGGAGTTGTTTGTGGATAGAAAGAAATCATGATAGTTTTTGGGAGAATGTTCATTTTTAAGGAGCGTTAAAGTAATTAGTCAGACTAATAAAATTAATTGAAATAAAGGTTTAGTTGATGTAAATGATTTAGTGTCTTACATTGAACTTATCGTAATTTTATATAGAAAATTTTGAAAATTTAACTATTTTGTAAAAAAAAAATTGTGAGTATTTACTTAACTAATACCTTAAGTGATTGATGTACATATTAAGTGCCCAAAACATCAATGAAGTACACTAAGTTGCTCAATTAATTCATTATCTTTTGTTGGCGTGAGTTGTCATTAGAATCAGTTAGCAAGATTATAAGGATGTTTTTTTTTAATCCCATGTTTCAAGGGTCAGTTATGCAAGCTATAACCGCTGTATAACTTCCAATTATCTTCTATATATGTAAATTTTCCATCTCTGTAAAAATAGAATGAAGGAATATAAAGATTTATCAAAAGTTGTCATGGTATCAGAGCCAGGTTGATCCACGGCTCTCTGTTATCCTTAGAGTTTGATCAATTGTGTTTTCAATTGGTTTCTTCTCATCGACGTAAATGGAGGATACCAGTGCATTCGACAACTCTGGTGGACTCCAAACCAACACCATCCTCACAGAACTAACTACCCGAATGACAGAAGCTTTTACCAAAGCTCAGACCCCACCGCAGACCACCGAGAATTCCGCTGCACCGATTGGCATCAAGTTGGACGGCACCAACTATGCTCTCTGGTCCCAAGTTGTTGAGATGTACATCTCTGGCAAAGACAAGTTGGGATATATCAATGAAGACTTTCCTGAACCCCATTCAACATCTGCATCCTTCCGGAAATGGCGTACAGACAACACCATTGTCAAGGGCTGGTTGATTAATTCTATGGACCCTTCGTTGATTGGGAATTTCATTAGGTTTCCTACGGCAAAGCAAGTCTGGGACTCCATTGCGACTACATACTTTGATGGCAGTGATACTTCGCAAGTCTATGACCTCCGACATCGTGTAACCCGTCTGCGACAAGCTGGAGGTTCTCTTGAAAAATATTACAACGATCTCCAAGGTTTGTGGCCTGAGATCGATTTCCGTCATCCAAATCCGATGGAGTGTCCTACCGATATTGAAAACTATAACCATCTTCTGCAGGAAGACCGAGTGTACGTCTTCTTAGATGGGCTTGACGATCGACTGGACAAGATTCGGGGTGACATGCTGTAGATGCGTCCATTTCCTACAATCGAAGAAGCTTACGCCCACGTTCGCCGAGAAGCAATCCGGAAAACTGTTATGATCACTGGCGGAACTAATGATACCCCAGGAGCAGTTTTGGCTTCTAAGGGTCTCAAAGCGGGAAAGTCAGCCTCTTCCTCTACCGGATTTCTTTCACTAGGCAGTGGGAAATTCGGGGCATCCTCTAAGCCACAAACGCCATCTGATGGCACCAAGTGTACTCACTGTGGAAATATGAAGCATACCCGTGAGACTTGTTTCAAACTACACGGGTATCCCGACTGGTGGAACGAACTTCAGGCTCGGAAACGCTGTAACGCCACGGGAACTGATGGAGGGACGGGGAAGGCTGCCATAGCTACTGCAGAGTCATCTCTTTCCCTTACACCACCTGTCGAACCTTCCCAGGGAGTGTTATCTCTTTCGGATTCAGGTAATTCTGGTGTTGCTTTATTTAGTTCTCATCGGGATGCTGACAGTGGTACTTGGATACTTGACTCTGGGGCTACCGATCACATGACGTTTGACGCTAACGATTTCTTGCACACTTCTCCACCGCGACGCACTAGCATTGCAAATGCCAATG
The DNA here is from genome assembly GCA_003255025.1 of Datisca glomerata. NCBI lineage: Eukaryota > Viridiplantae > Streptophyta > Magnoliopsida > Cucurbitales > Datiscaceae > Datisca > Datisca glomerata. The sequence goes on along the minus strand of QANY01013068.1, from coordinate 95,047 downwards.
GAGTTGTTTCTTCGGTCACTGGGGCTGGCACTATGACTCTGTCACCTTCTCTCACATTATCTAATACGTTATTGGTTCCCTCCCTGTCTCATAAGTTACTCTCCGTCAGCCAAGTAACAACAGACTTAAATTGTATTGTGCTCCTTTATCCTACCTTTTGTCTTCTTCAGGATATTCTCAGCAAGGAGATTATTGGGCGTGGTACTAAGAGGGGGGGATTATACTGCATGGATGATTTCAGTGTGGGCCGAGCACATCACATGCATCATCCGAATAGTACCAAGGAAAGACAGATTTGGCTTTTACATCGTCAGTTGGGACATCCGTCCTTTGGTTATATGCAACATTTGTTTCCTTGGTACCATTCAGATCGATTGAACGGTATAAGACAAGGTTGGTGGCAAAGGGTTATACGTAGACATATGGTGTGGACTATCAGGAAACTTTCTCACCAGTGGCCAAGTTGAATACAGTTAGAGTCTTGCTATCTCTAGCAGCAAATCTTGGCTGGCCACTACACCAGTTTGATGTAAAGAACGCATTCCTTCATGGTGATCTTGAGGAGGAGGTGTATATGGATATTCCACCAGGCTACACAGAAACCTTAAAGACTAGGGCTGTATGCAAATTACAACGAGCATTGTATGGACTGAAGCAATCACCTCGAGCATGGTTTGGGCGATTTAGCTTGGCAATGAAGAAATATGGCTTTCAACAAAGCAATTCAGACCATACGCTCTTCCTAAAGCATCAACTTGGCAAGGTAACAGCGTTGATAATCTATGTAGATGACATGATTATTACAGGGGATGATCCAGAAGAAATTTTGAGACTCCAGAAGCAGTTGGCAACTGAATTTGAGATGAAAAATTTGGGAGGACTTAAATATTTTCTGGGAATTGAAGTGGCTAGATCAAAGCAAGGTATATTTCTCTCCCAACGAAAATATATACTGGATCTACTATCTGAGGTGGGATTACTGGAGTGTAAGCCTGCAGACACACCAATAGTTCAAAACCCAGACTTGGAGAATATCCGAACCAAGTGCCAACAGACAAAGAAAGGTACCAGAGGTTGGTTGGGAAACTTATTTATCTCTCACATACTTGCCCAGATATTGCTTATGCTGTAAGCGTAGTAAGTCAGTTCATGCATTGTCCTAGTGAGGATCACATGGATGCAGTGATCAGGATTCTTCGATACTTAAAATCATCTCCTGAAAAAGGACTTATGGTTTCAAAGAATAATCATCTAAGAGTTGAAGGATATACTGATGCAGATTGGGCAGGGAATATCTTGGACAGAAAATCCACTTCAGGTTACTTCATGTTTGTTGGCGGAAATCTGGTTACATGGAGAAGTAAGAAACAAAAAGTAGTGGCATTATCAAGTGTTGAAGCCGAGTTCCGTGGAATGGCTAAGGGTCTTTGTGAGCTCCTCTGGCTAAGGAGACTATTGACGGAAATTGGCTTTGCTCCTAGCTCCGAGATGGATATGTTATGTGACAATAAGGCAGCTATTGATATTTCTCACAACCATGTCCAGCATGATCGCACAAAACATGTGGAGGTAGATCGACATTTCATCAAACAAAACCTTGAAGACAAGATAATTCATTTTCCTTTCGTGAAGTCTGAAGACCAGTTAGCGGATATACTTACAAAGGCAGTATGCAGCAAGAACTTCTACAACTCTCTTGACAAGTTGGGCATAAGAGATTTGTATGCATCAACTTGAGGGGGAGTGTTGGCGTGAGTTGTCATTAGAATCAGTTAGCAAGATTATAGAGATGTTTTTTTTTAATCTCATGTTTCAAGGGTCAGTTATGCAAGCTATAACCGCTGTATAACTTCCAATTATCTTCTATATATGTAAATTTTCCATCTCTGTAAAAAATAGAATGAAGGAATATAAAGATTTACCAAAAATTGTCATCTTTCATAACAATATTTTATTCCAACCACACTCTTTGAAGAATGATAAATATGTAACCTTAAAATGCATATGAACTATATAAATAAAATCTAACAGTTGAGATGTTCTAATTTCTTATTATGACTAGTTGAGTTTTAATTTACAAAAAACATCAAATAATAATTGAAATTAAAAATATATGTTTGATAAATTAGTATTGCCATAAGTTGAATAAACAACATGAGTGGTGCATATAAAATGTGTATATAAGAAGACACACACATTATTTTTAACTTAGATACAACTTTTAGGTTGGACTAAAAAGATAACCTCATGAGAACTACAACTAATAATGTGAGGTCAAAATGGAGAAAATTTTTAGTTGGTTGATATAACATTTATGATATTTTTTAGAGGAAGGGAAGATGATCTTGTTTGTTTTAATCTGTCCGATGTAAAAACAGACTAAACAAAAATATTAGTGCTGCACAAGCAACATGAGACGCTAGTATCATATATTGATGAAATGTCGACTGTATAAAAATGATGGATCATCATTGTCAAACGACAAGCCGAAAAACAGAGAGTTGTTTGTCGAAATAGCCACCGACACGTAAGATCTATCCAGTCCCGACGACGCGAAGCTTCACTCGTATACGAATGTTTCCATACAACGTCGTCGTATGAGGAGAGAAAACTACTTAAATCACATATGAAAAGCTCCTCAGTTACACGACCGTCACATTCGGACCTCAAACACACATTTCAATTCAGTTAGTTGAAATCGTTATCCAAGAGCATTCACGTTCATTGGACAGCTGGACCTACTTTTACCCGCTCTGACCGTCACCATTTCCTCCGCACGCTCCGATTACAGCGCGTAGATCTGACCGTTTCACACTGGAGGCACAAAGATAGTCTGCTGGCGCATTTATCGACAAGTCCTGGATCCACCTTTTTTAATCTGACAAGTGTGTATACTGTTGAGATTTCAAATTAAAGAGTTAACTTTGACTGAGTAAAAGCACTTCTGATTGGACAGCCTTCAAGCATTCTGAATTTTCTAAAAATCAAAGGGTGGTGAGGTAAGTTTAAAACTCCCGCTTTGGTGTTGGGTGAGAAAAGAGTACCCACCAACAAACCACATCTTTACGCTACTCTCAACAGTTTGTCTCACTTGTTCCCTCACTGCAAAAACGAAAGCAGAGAGAGAGAGAGAGCTGTAGGTGGAAGATGGAGAGCACAGTGGAAAAGGAAAGTCAGACTCAGGAGGGAGGAGCTATGGAAGATATTCCTTCTGTAGAGCTCCTAGCCCCACCTGCGTGGAAGAAACTGGTCTCTCTCTCTCTCTCTAAAAGTTCGATGCTTTCTTTTATGTCCATTTTCTTTTCAGTAATTTGTATGTTTTTTTTGCTTGGATAGTGATTTAGACTCTGGGTTTTGTTAATTTTGTTTGGTTATGCTGTTTTCTGCTCTGGATTTCTTTTTCCATGTAAATTATGTAGTTGAAGTAGGTGGGTATTGTTTCTGAAAGCTGGAATGTGCTTATACTGCTAATTGGTTATGTTATACATTTATTGTTCTTTTGTTTAATTTAAAATCCTCCAGCCAAAATTCTCTGCTTGTGGGTTCTTTTAATTTAATCTATTATAAGAAGCTGTTTGTATATGCTATTGGAGAAATGTTTTCGAAAAAAAGAGAAGGTTTGAGCTAAAAAAAAGAGTAATAAGCAAATAGTTAATTTTCGGTAGATTTTTGTACATCAAGTCATCCCTCTGACCAGACGGGGAAAAGAAACAAACGTTGGCGTCGAGAGTTTTTGCATCCACCCCTGATCCCTTCCCCTGAAGGTCTTAGTCATTAGTTATAAATTTATAATGGCTTCTTGTATTGGTTGTAAAGCTGAGTTTCAATAAGGTACTTACTCATCATGTGAGCATTCCCGAGGACAAATTGATCCTTGGTTCCCGATTTGATGAAGAGGAGCACTTCTTCACCGCCCAGGTGGACTAATCAACTCTTTTTATGTGTCAGAAGTTAATGATATAATTACACTTCGTTTGATGAATAATCATATTTAATGTTACTAGTGCGATCTTATGCTGAACTTCAATATAAATTAAATTAATTATAGTATATGACATGAGCTGATTAGTCCACCTCAATGGTAGCTCCTCCTCATTTAGTCAAGAGCTAAATATTGATCTTTGGAAAATGTTACCAATAAACTAAGTTTCATACACTTTTCTCGAATGAGCTTATAGCATAAAACTTATGGTTTGCTCCGTAAATGGAGCTTGTTTCCATCATCCAAAACATCTATTTTTTCATCAAGATTTGATTGGTGTACATGACCTACAAGTAAGAAGGTTTAAAATATCAGTCTGAAATAAAGAGTATTACCGCTGTTGAGTCCTATATAATGTACTGAAATATCGCTAGACATGATGAGCTTTGGATATCACCCATCTATCCATCCGTCCGTCCAATTGACGGTTTTCGCTTTTTTTCCCCTTTTGGTCAAAATACTGGTTTATGAAAATTTTCACAGAGAAGGTCAGTAATGAGTCTGGGATATGATAGGCAACAATGGTTCCTTTTGTCTTTTATCTTTCTCCTTATTTTGGCACTGACTTAGATAAGGAGAAATGGAACATAGTGAGCATTACAAGAAGGTTTATGAGAACTGCAGGGAAAAGGTGTATTTGATGCTTAAATTTGTTTATAAGTTTCGTTTGTAACAGTTACATTAACCTAGTTAGTAGTTGCTGGTGTGAATACTTTTAGTATTCTCCCTCAAGCTCGGTAGTGGCTCGTTGATTCTAGTTCAAGTTCTTGAAGAAAGGTATGCATTAGTTAGTTTTTCATTTTTCATCAATGACTTAATAGTAAACTAAGTTCGTGACTCTCTTGTACCCTCATTTCTTTGACTTCCCACCCATCAGATGACATTAAACATGGTCTCATTTATTATCCTGATGATATACAGCCTCAATGTGCATTTTCCTCTTTGTTTTTGTTTGTTTGTTCTTTTTGGTTTGGGATAGTAGTTTTTCTTTTTGTGTTATTCTTCCAGTATAACCATTAAGACATTATGTAATATTGTTCTTCGCCAGCTCATGCCCAAGAAGGGAGGTACACCAAGGAAAAACGAGATCTTATTCATAGCTCCCTCTGGGGAGGAGATTATTAACAAAAAACAGCTGGAGCAGTACTTAAAATCAAACCCTGGTAATCCGGCAATATCAGAGTTTGATTGGACAACTGGCGAGACACCGAGGAGATCTTCCCGAATTAGTGAGAAAGCCAAAGTAAGTCCTGTCGATGAAGAGCCCCCAAAGAAGAAGGGGCGGAAATCGTCCGCTTCGAAGAAGGACGATAAGGAAGTGAAAGCTGATTCTGAAAGAACTGATGGTACAAAAGAAATTGAGATGAAAGATGCAGAGGTAAACGAGCTGAAGGAAAACACCGGACCCGATCAAGAAACAGAGGCTTCCAAGAACAATCAGGCTGAGGATGGAGGTGAAGCGAAAGAAGAAAAAGTCCAGACTGAGAATAAAGAAGAAACAGTCCAAACCAATGGTAATGCTAATGAAGAAAAGGCAGAAGCTGAAGAAAATGTTAACATACAAGAAGTTGAAACAGGTGGAGCACAGAACAAACCTGCTGAAGAAGCTGTGGCTACTACTCAGATTCAAAATGGAAAATTAAGGGAATCAGAGCCAGAGGAAGTTAATGGCTCAGCTAACAGGAAAGAGGTTGGCTATGAAGAAGTACCAAAGAATGATCAGAAATCTATTGTTGAGGATGTAGACCGAAGCGAGAAAAAAGATGGAGAGATGATGGAGAATGGTAAGGTAAACCCAGTGGGAGCTAGCTGATGCGAACAGAATAGGCCGCCATCTAATGTAGCTGTTTCATTACACATGACTTTCCGTAACTTCAGAGCTGTATTTTAATGTACTTTTTGAAGCTAGATTTTGAATTATATGTCGGAGAAATCAGCCTGTTATGCTAGTAAGATTAGATTTTAGAATCCTCAGTTTTCGTTATTTGTTTTAGGATCTGAGATTGTAGAATTTAAACTTGTCTTTGTCTTCATACTTAGTGATTAAGATCTAACGCGCTTGGTTCTGTCTCTATTTTCATGAATAGTTTTTTATTTCTTTTTTTTTGTTAAGTTTACATCAACATCTCATCTCATGTACTTCTCTAGTTTTCTACAAATTAGTACTAAGAAATACCCTCACAGCTTGAACTCTTTTTGGCAAGAATCTTTATTCTGAAGACTAGTTTATACAATGACATATCAGAGTATGAGTTTCTCATAAGAAAAGTGCAGGTTATTTTAGGCAGAAAAATTGTGTGGACTTTTTAGTAGGTAAAACGAAACTACAAGGGGCGTCTACTGTTTGTGAAGAGTTTGAAATTAAAAAATGTTCGTGTAATCGAAACGAACTATAAAGATGGTTGTTGTTTAAAACGTGTAAGTATTTAAAAAAAAAAATTATCTATTACAAAGAAAGGGGAAATAGTAAAACGTTCAAATCTTTTGTTGTTCTAAACTTTTGCAATGGATTCTCAAATGGGTTTGGCCACTAACCCACATGTTTTCTTCATTCCCTTTATCCACGAAAAGAATACAGAAAAACCCTCAACTCGAAAGAGGTCTTTTAGGAAGGCACAAAGGATGAAAAGATCCCAAAAAGTGCAAGCAATAGAAAGAGAGAGAAAGTGAGAGGAAAGTAAGAATCTATTCTAATCCCCTGAAAACATACCAAGTCTTATTACATCTCAGAATTAAGGCCAAGAATCTTCTCCTCCATAACTTTTACATCACCTTTATACTAAGGCTACGAAAGTATTCTTCATGGTTTCTTTCTTTGCGGTTGACATCACCCTTTATTTGAATAACAAAATCAGACATCAACACCACAGTTTCTACATTTGGAAAAAAGGCTCTTTCATTTCTCCTTTCTCCTCCAAAAACAAATGAGCTCCTACTACTCCTTTCTCTTCCTTCTTCTCGTTTTCTCTCTGAAACATCTCAATGGTGCGTATATTCATCCTCTCCTCGGTTTCTAACTCGATTCTTTCACTTTTATTATCGTAAATAATTTTTCGTTTTGTTATCTTTCAGGTTCGAAAGCGGATCATCCAATCTCGTGGACCTACGGAATAAACTACGGGCGAATAGCCGACAATTTACCTCCACCAGAAAGTGTAGTGACACTTCTCAAGGCTGCAAAGGTTAAGAATATAAGGATATATGATGCTGATCATGGAGTCTTAACAGCCTTCAAAGGATCCGGTATCGAAATCATCGTTGGACTAGGCAATGAATACTTGAAAGATATAAGCGTAGGCGAGGATCGGGCGATGAACTGGATCAAAGAAAATGTGCAGCCATTCCTTCCCGGTACCCCTATACGGGGGATTTCTATTGGAAACGAAGTGTTGGGGGGTGCTGATGTTGAGCTATGGGAAGTTCTCCTCCCTGCAGCGAAAAATGTGTATAACGCCCTTGACCGACTCGACCTGGCCGGCACGATACAAGTCTCGACCGCACATTCACAAGCCGTGTTTGCCAATTCATTCCCTCCATCTTTTTGCGTCTTCCGGGAAGATGTTCAATCGTTTATCCGTCCGCTTTTGCAATTCTTTTCGCAGATTAACTCTCCTTTCTATGTAAACGTATATCCGTTTTTAGCCTACAAGAATGATCCCGAACATATCAACCTAAACTACGCTCTTTTCAAGAAGAATCCCGGAATTTACGACGCAAAGACCAATCTACATTATGACAACATGTTCGATGCTCAGATTGACGCGGCTTATGCGGCGCTTGAGAAGCTGGGGTTCGAGAAAACGGAGGTTATAGTGTCTGAAACTGGGTGGGCGTCGCATGGGGACGAGAATGAAGCGGGTGCATCACTGAAAAATGCATTGGCATATAACTATAATTTGCACAAGAAGTTGATGAAGAAGAAGGGGACTCCATATAGGCCAAAGACTGTTGTGAGGGCTTATGTATTTGCTTTGTTCAATGAGAATTTGAAGCCAGGACCAATGTCTGAAAGAAACTTTGGATTGTTTAAGGCTGATGGAAGTATTGCTTATGATATTGGGTTTACTGGGCTTAAGCCTTCTTCTGCAGTTTCATCTCTTCTCTCTTTCAAGGTATCATCTCTAATTTATTCACCCACGTGTGCTTAAACGTGATTTAAACATGAGTTTTCTAAAAAAAGTATATTGGATTTTGGTGTTTCTAACTAAATAATATTTAATTTTTGTTCTATTTTTGAATGACAGGATATTGGATTTGGGTTCTCGTATTCATCGGTATTTGCAACTTGTGCTGCTGTCGTGCTTCTGATTTTAACATGATATGTTAGTTCATTAAGTTTGAAGGTGTAAATGTTGTGTTGGAGTAGCCAAATTGTAAAGCCTATTAGTGTTTTATTCTTTTATTATATTTATTTATATGTTATCCTATAGTTTGACATTTTGCTGATATTTTTTATGTCAGCAATATAGAGAACTAATATTTATCCACATGTTTGAGTTTCTTAACAAAATTATCAAACACCATAATACTAATCAGTATTATTATGAGAATGTACTTAATATGAAGTTATACATTCATGATATAATTGATAAATCTTTTGTTATTATTTAGTTCGTATTTTACGTGAGTGATCACATAAACTCTTCTTAAATATAAGAAGATGAACACCATAATCTTACATAACATTTTTGATACATTATTCATAAACAATTTGATTCTCAAATAATAATACAGTCTGTCCTAAGAATTTTGGGTGAAATTCGTTTGACACATCCAAAGAAGGAAAATTTGAAAATGACACATTACCAAACAACACCAACTATATATATCTAAATTGGTCACATATAATAAAACATGAGTCATATGTTAATCACAGAGTCAATAGTTTTGAATTTTCTCTGTTTGTTCTCTACCTCAAGAATCTTTATTCGGTCTATTAAACGAAGTTATAAATCAAAGACATGACTTTTAATCATGCACGTTTCTCTCTTATGCTATCAAAAAAGAAAGGCAATGTTCAATAATTAACATGCACTAGTAGAATCTACATGATATTCAATCACAAATTTTCAAGCAAGTTTTTTATAAATCTTTTGCACTTCCCAATGATAATAATACGTAAGTAAGGCATTTCTACTCTTGTATAAAAAATATAAATCATTGATAGTGGTAATTAGTTATTTATTACTAGGAAGTATAGTATTTCATTGCTATGAATTATTGAAAAATAAGATATGTATTTATATATTTTCCTTCAACTCCACCGTTATGGGTGTTTTCCTAACCACCAATGACCCGACGACACGTGTTACGCCGCATTAGGGGGTCCCAGACCAAGGAAAGTTTTGGAGGAAAAGAACCACCCTCAAACTTGTGCATGACCCCCAATACTTGTGAGGATTACATTTTCTTATAATTGTTCTTCTAAATTATTGTTGAATAATTTATCTAAATACCTGAAAATTTCATATTCATCAATGAGACTATGAATAAGTATGAGACGATTAAGATCATAGATAATGAATAAAATTGTTAGCCGTATTATAGTATGGAATTTTTAAGTGCTAGTATGGTTCACTAAGAATTATGAATGCGTGTGAGCTAGATCCTGATAATTGATGTTAATAGATATCTTAGTGAATGTACTTTATATAATGAGATTATATATGATTGGATCGATGTGAATTAATATCTTTTTCAGCGTACCGTTTATCATAAAGATTTAATACACATCAATCTGATATTCATATGTAGATCATTATAAATCTTGAGTAGCATGAACTCTTATACATGTCTACTGAATCTTTTGATTCACTCATTAAGGTTTGTTTGTAAAATAAGTTAGTGACTTTTGTTTTGGAGATTCACTGATATGGATGGCTAAGAAAATGATCTTACAAGATTTAAAATCCAAGCTTTCCTAACAGATCGTATATCGGTTCCCTTAAGTATTAATTCTGAAACTGAATGATTATTAAACTCAAATTTATAATAAGATTATAAATTACCATTCACTAGTGGATTAATGGTACTTAAGGATCAAAAGATGATTAGAAGGGTAAAATAGTAATTTTGACCAGTTCTAATTTACGAACCACTAATTGGAGGACAGAATTATATGAATTGATTACACGAGAATACTATGTAAGTACATTCTATAATTACTAAGAGTTCAATTCCATATTTATAGTGGAGTAATAATAGAATTAATAAATAAGATTATTTAATTAAAAAGTTTAATTGATAACCTGGTTTATTGGATCTTAGAATTATAGGTCCATGGTCCTCAAGTCACATCTATATTATGCAGTCTAAAATATAAATATTTCAGGACATAAGCAATGATTAACTTGTAAAAGAATTTTTATTCCATATATATAAATAATGATCAATTATTTTTTAATTATCGATAAGTATGGGAAAAATGAAGTTAGGCAAAAAAAATGTTTTGAAAAAAACTGTCTCGAATACTGGAGAAATCCTTCCTCCATTTTTTTTTTCAAATCATCGTTTGTAAACATTATTCATCATCGATGAAAAGCCTTTTTTTTCTTTCTCAGTTGACAAATACATATACTTCATCTTCTCCTTATTTTCATTATTTCTTATTCCTCTCAATTCTAAGATATCATTAATACTCTTGAAATAACTCAGAAGCATAAACTTGATTAAGTGAAAGCCAATTAAAAAAAAAGTGGAACTAAGAAAGGTGATCTGAGTGCAAAGTAAAATCTAAAAAGTCATCACGAGAGGTCAATATGCGCATGACAAAAGCTAAAGCGCAATTGGAGGATTACCCAATTAGAAGTACATAAGAGAAGCAGAGAAATTATTCACCACTGACATGGAGCCAAATATTGGGGCATAAACTAACAAATAAGGATGTATCATTTTCCTAAAAGTATGCTCGATGCTTCATTGCGAGTCCATGATCCTAGGCCAAGTGATTGTTCTAAAGGGTGTTGGATATGGCTAAAAAAATCATCATATAATATTCTTATAAAGGTTCATAATCATGCATAGCATGCATGCATTCAAAATAACTACTTTACATTTATGTTCGAGAATTACAATGCATAGACATGCACCGCATTAGTTGTTCTGACAAATTCAGGTGCATGAATCACTTAATGACTTTCTTTCAAAATTCACATATGACTTTTCAATATTTAAAGTATGCATTAGTCTAGCTTTTGTTGTCATGAGACTTGCATAAGTCAACTTCAACATCAATTAATATGGTTAAATCGAACCCGAATTGAGTCGAGGTCGAAGCCCGTGTCTATCTAGGTCCATTTTCCTTTCAAATATCTTCGGTTAAATCGAACCCGAATTTATCGTCGTCGAAGCCCGGTGTCAGCGCCTGGTCCATCTCAATTAATATGGTTAAATTGAACCCGAATTGAGTCAAGGTCGAAGCCCGGTGTCAGCACCTGGTCCATTTCTGTTTCAAATATCTACGATTAAATCGAACCCGCACTGAGTCGAGGTCAAAGCCTGTGTCTATCCATGTTCGTTTTCCTTTCAAATATCTTTGGTTAAATCGAACCCGACTTGGTTGCGGTCGAAGCCGGGTGTCAGCGCCTGGTCCATTTCTGTTTCAAATATCTACGGTTAAATCGAACTCGCACTGAGTCGAGGTCGAAGCCTGTGTCTATCCAGGTCGGTTTTACTTTCAAATATCTTTGGTTAAATCGAACCCGACTTGGTCGCTGTCGAAGCCCGGTGTCAGGGCCTGGTCCATTTCAATTAATATGGTTAAATCGAACCCGAATTGAGTCGAGGTTGAAGCTTGGTGTCAGTACCTTGTCCATTTCTATTTCAAATATCTACGGTCATATCGAACCCGCACTGAGTCGAGGTCGAAGCCTGCGTCCATCCAGGTCTGTTTCCTTTCAAATATCTCGGTTAAATCGAACCCGCATTGAGCGAGGTCGAAGCTTGTGTCTATCCAGGTCCATTTCGCTCACATTCCATTTCATAGAACCTTATTTAGTCGAGTTTTCTATTACGCAATTTCATATATTATTTTTTTGTACCGATCAAAATATTTATCTACACCTTTGTACACCTTCTGAGATCGGAAGCGTGCTCAAAGGGAGGGCAGCTGTAGATATCGTATTTTGTCTGATCTAATACATTAAATATACATACTTTGTATTTTGGCTCATATAATAGTCTAAAACTATATGTATGATTTGAAAAATAGCTCAATGCCTAAAAAATAAGAAAATGTGTCTAAAGACTAAAAAAAGGAACAAAAGACTAAAATTAAAAAAAGTGAAGCCCTAAATTTGTCTAGAAATAGAGGGGATGTCTTCACTTGAAAGGAGAGATTTGGGAGAGTGAGGAAGAGAAGAGATTTTAGAGAGAGAAAGAGAGGTTTTGAGAAAATAGTGAAAAAGAGAAAGAATGTGAGTTTTCATTTCTATTCATCTTCCATCTTCTCATTTTCTTTTTATTAAGGTAGTTCAAATCTCTTACATTTTAGCTTACAATATATTTTATTCATTCTAATTAATCATCTCTCTTTTTCATACTCATGTATTTGATATTTCTTTGTTTCATTTTTCATATATAGGTTTGTTTGCTCATTCTTTATCATTTCTCCTACTTTTAATTTCAGTTTTATTTTCATATATTGTTTATCTTTCTACAAGTTTGATGATGAGATTTATTTTGGTCATCAACTCAATCAATGAGAATGAGGATACAATTTTGAAGGGTGTAAAATTAATTCAATGTGAATCAACCATTTAATGGGTTGAAAGTGTACATTTGATGAAAAAATCTCTTATGATAATTTCTCATACATAAAAATGCATAAAGTAGAGAGTGAAACCTCTATACAAGATTATGCAAATATTTTAAGTTTTGATTTTTTTTATGTTCTTACAAATCTTCTCTTCTTTTCTTTTTAATTTTTTTGACCATCATTTTTAGTGACACTTGTTTAAACTAGTTATCATCTATGATCATTCCTAGCAATGAAGGAAAAAAAGAAAAATGGTAATTAGTGAACTAAGTAGTTCAATAAAAAAATGGTATATTTATATTCCAAACAAGAATTATTTTATTTTGAAAGTTTTATGGATTTTCTTTATTGACACTTGTTTAAACTAGTTATCATCCATGATCATTCCTAGCAATGAAGGAAGAAAGGAAAAATGGTAATTAGTGAACAAGTAGTCCAAAAATAAAAAATGGTATATTTATATCCCAAACAAAATTATTTATTTATTTTTAGTGACACTTGTTTAAATTAATTATCATTCATGATCATTCTTTTTATATTTGATTAGCATTGGGTGAAGAAATAAATGGTAATTAATAGACCATATAGTAAAAAAAAAGCATGATCATGCTAATCATGTATGAAATTAAGCATTTTTTATAGATTAATTTATTTTACACATAAAAAATTTTAGTATCAATTTATTTACTAAATAATTATATATATATGTAAGAAAATGAAAAAAAAAAAAAAAAGACAGCGAGTGACGTCACTCTCTGTAAAAAAAATTTCTTACTTTAATTTTTTTTCTTTTTGTTGTTTATATTTTTTTGGTTTGTTTATTTTTCTATTTTTAATAGATATTATTAGTTTATTGTAATTTATTTTTATATTTATTTTTAATTATTTCACGTCTTGTTCATTATTTTCACCATGCATATGTTTTTTTAAAATTTATCATCTCTAACATTTATTTCCATTATTCTTTTTTTATTTATAGTTGTTATCTCTTCTTATTTATTTAAGTATTATTTTCATATGTCACGGTTGTATGTGATTATTATTATTTTTTTATCATCAAAATTGTCGCTCGTAAATTAAAACCATAACAATTTGATTTAAATTTTGTAAATTTCTTTATTTAGTTTTCACTAAAAAAATATTCCGACGACGGACTTTGAGATTTTCGGGATACCAAATTTCTCAAACTACTGAGGTGAGGAGTTATTCTTGAGATACCGAGAATAACTCTAATAATGTTTTGATTTAAAAGGATATAAGAATACAAAAATAATTTTTCAATGGTCTTTGAACCACCCATTAAAAGTAATTTATTTTGTTCATTTTATGATACAAAATGCACCAAATGGGATATTAAAAAATGAATCTCTTTAACCTTTGCCTTAAAATAAAAAATTGGATAGCATTTGATTAAATTTAGTAACCATTTTATAATGGGTGTTGTGGGGTGCTAATACCTTCCCCGCACACAAACGACTCCCGAACCAACTTTGAGTTTTGGTAGACCAAAATTTTTATCTTAAAATTGGGTGACCAATCACACCTTAAAATTATTGGTGGCGACTCCAATTTTTTTTCCTTCAAAAAATGATTTTTTTAATCGCCACTACGCGTCGCGCGCACGTTGCGACAGAGACAGAATATCTAATTTGTGAAATTAGATAATTAAATTATTATTAGATAATATTTTGGATCAACTAAATCTATTATTTGTGAAATAATAAATAATTTAGTTGATATGAGTAATCAGATATGTTAATTTTGAATTAACTGGTATTTAGATATTTATCTGATTAATATAAATATTTAATTTGCATTAATTGTCACGTGTCAATCGCTAATTAAATATCATAGATTGACAGGGAGAAATGTAATGCCACATAGCATTATAGTAGTGGGTGAAACATGGCACTACAGTTGTACACCATTATACAGTAGGGTCCCATTGTATTGGGCAATTTAAAATTAAATATTATTTTTAATTTTCGATTATCCATAAACATCTTATATGACATTATCTAGAATATGATACATATTTTATTAGAATGGCCTAAGTTGATGAATCAGACTATCAGATCATCAGTTGATCAATCAGAGAAATCAGTTGTGAACACAAATGCTCAGAGTGATTTTTCTCTACGATTAATAGTTAATCAAATCTCTAGAAAAAATAAGCATCGTGTTCTTTGAGAGAACTGTCATACAAAAGTCATTCTCAACAAATCTCTAGATCTCATGTGTTGAGAACATCTAGAGATAGAAAATGTGTCTTGTAATATTCTGCGTAGAATTGACTTGGAAGATCTTGGTGTAGATCTCGGAGTCTACTGATCATTGGAACGATTTCGTGGGACGGAGGATCGATCGATTTTGCAAAAATGCTTGATTAAAGCTACAAGAGGTATATGATTCCTAACCTTGTATGTTGTAGATTTAATACATATAAATATATAATGAATCCTGACTGATTGAAAATAGTTTTCAATAAAAAGTTTTTTTTGTTATCGTGGTGTTGCGCAATTTTTGTTTTATTAAAAGTTTAAATTTAAAACTGGCTATGCGCCACACGCTTCCGGTGCGCACGCGCCGCGACATCCAATACACAAAGTCATAATTACTCGCTGAAAGTAGAATTCAACATGTTCAATCGCCATGACATGATGTCAGGATAGCCTCCGTCCGGTCATTTCAACATTTAATGTTGAACGTTTTATGACAAGGTCACCTCCCTTTATCTAATTGAAGACATACATCATATTTTTTTAGGCTTCCCCAGCACAACTCCGAGAGGCTTATTCGACATGCTTCCTCCCACCCGAAGACTTTGGTATAAAGACATCTACAAAAAAATAGAAGTGGTATAACTAATCTCCCCTAAGAAAATTATGCCGGAATATCGATTGGATACTGACTTAGACATTGAAGCTCTTCGACGAGGAAACACTAGGGGCGTAATCGGTTCGGTTCGATAAAATCACCTAAATCGAGCTAAAAACAACCTGACCAAACCGACAGATTAATAGAAAATCAAAGAAAAACTCCAGAAAATACCAAATCTTAGAACAAAATGAAGTCTTTAATCTTATACACCCAGATCAAATATCAATGAGAAAAGATGGAAAATTAAAGCTCTAAAATAAGATATAAAACTTTATAAAAAAAAGAGAGTACAAAACAAATGATTCGAAAAGAAAGAACAATCTCTCATTCTACCATATCTGGATAAGATGAACACAAGGCTTCGGTGTGGGTTAAGCTCAGATCTGAAAGAGATGAACACAAAAGCTTCATTGTTTAACTATATCATGCTCGTATATGACAGATACAGCTTAATGATGTGTAAATAATCATTATTAGAGACAATTCATTAGAGTCATGAATAAAGGTACCCTCACTTTCTAATATCAAAGATTAGGAAGAACTTATCAAGAAGAGCTCACCAAAAAGGCATATCACCAATTATGGGCGTGACCAAAGTAGCATAACATCAAGGTAACATATTATCTGAGAAAACTAACCAGGGCGAAGCTCATCAAGAAACGGCTCAGCGGTGGATACACATGCTGAAGTGTCATCCTAAGACGATTTAGCCTTTGAAGGCGCGTATACGTAAGAACATGTATGATACTGCCTAAGAATACGCATACACAAAAATATAATCAAGTTGCCTAAAGAGCACGTACATATGTGAGCATTTTAACCACGCATAATGGTCACGCTTAAAAGGTTATATATTCATTCCTATTCCAGACTTTTATTATGTGTTGATTCCTACTTTTGACTTTTCACTGTGCATGTCTATGTGTTCCTACTCTAAGCTACACAAGTTCGTTCGTTCCTACTTAAAGTAATGATAGGTGAGGTGCTTTGGCCCAGCGGTTGGGGTTAAAAAAAAGTGTTGTCTACCAAACACCCCAGCTCGTCAGACGAGATTCAAGGGTGTAGCTAGAGCAGACATGCTTGGCTAAACATCAAAAAGTGTTGTCTGCCGAGCACCTCAGCTCGTCAGACGAGATTTAAGGGTCTAGCCAGAGCAGGTTCGCCTCTCTAGGCATAAAGGAAGATGACTGCCGAGCACTCATACTTACAGACGAGATTTAAGAGTTTAGCTAGAGCATGTACGTCTGGCTAGACATCAAGAAATAGATGTATGTCGAGCATTCATGCTCACAAACAAGATTCAAGGGTCCAGCTAGCGCAAAAGAAGCGATTTTCTTTAAAGCATTCAAATGCCAAGGTGTAACGGACGACAAGGATTGCGTGGTCATTTAAGAGCCTTCGTTCGATCATTTTGACATTTAATGTTGAACGCCTTATGATAAGGTCGTCACTCTTCTATCCAATCGAAGGCATGCATCGTGTTTTGTGAGGCTTCCCCAACATGCCTCCGAGAGACTTCTTTGACACGCTTCCTCTTACCTGAAGACTCATGTATAAAGATATCTACCAAAAAATAAAAGAGGTATGTCTACTCTCTCGTATGAAAATTATGCCGAAATATCGACTGGAAACTGACTTAGGTGTCGGAGGCTCTACGACGAGAAAATCACCCTCGGTTCCCTTCATCTTAGAGTTCTTTGTCTTTGGTTTTGTAGGTTCCATTCTGAGAGGACCCCTACGTGGAGATGCGATTGCATGCACGTCACTGTTAACATCCACAGTAGTATTCATACAAATTGTTGAAGTGAATTCTTTCAAGAGAAAAAATGGATTGTAGGTATGAGTTGGCGATCAGAACATATATGGATATAAATTTTATAGGGATCCTGAAAAACAAGTAATTATTGTTGGGTCTTTTATCTTTTTTTTAGGTTCATTGGGATTTTTATTACTTGAAAAAATCCTACAAGTAAACCAGATATAAAGATGACATTTAGGGTTGCAATTTTTATTATTATATAATTTCAAGATCATAATGGATCTATGATAAAATCATTTTAGGACGAAATGAAAGCACAAATCCAAAAAAGAAGGAAAGGAAGAAATCATTCAATCACGGGATGGAAAGATTTGAAGTAAACAAAATGACATAAGTTTCTTCATTTTGACCAATATATTATTATTCATTTACATAATCTCAATTTTAAAATTTAGAAAACAACAAAGGATCGATAAACAAGACAGAGAGGTTCCCCTTCAAGCAACACCACGAGACTTATTCGTCTATGGTGGGGTACACCTCCACTCCATCAGCTACAAAATCTCGACCGTCAATCTGATCAAGAATCAACACTAATGCCATAGCAAAAGCCGCGTCGAAATCAGGCTTGAGACAGAGAGAGAACACGTCCTTTCCAAGCACCACATTGGTTGATGTATCCACTTTGCGTCTAATCTCAGCCATTGGTTTCTTCTTCTCATTGACTATCTTGCAGCAACGTTGACCAAAGCACCCCTCGATCTGGTACTCCTCGCCTGGATTACTGTACACCTCCACCGTCATGTTCGACCGTCCAATTATCGACGATCGCCTCATACTGAAGATGGGTTTCTGCCCGTCGATCTTCTCCCCGGAAAAGCCTTCCCATCGTTGGTGCAGACTCGGCCACTGTTTAGCTAAACAGAGTTTTGTGAGTTAACTCACTCGGCTGACTCACTACTAATTCATTTACTATATCACACTTCAACATCAAATAAATCAAATGCAAAAGCAAACTAGTTTTACGATCGTTTAAACGTTGCTAACCTAGCAAGTTCAAGTAAAATCAAGCTCTTCATTCTAGTAACAATCGAATTATATATGACAACCAGCACCGACTCGTCGAGCAGACTCGGAAATTTCGGTCAGTCGACTCCGCACTTCGCAGCATTAATTGAATTAATCGAAACTCAAATCGGTACCCATCAATTGAAATCACAATCTGGGAAGACCCTTCTGCTGATTTTCAATTCTTTCACATTATTGGAGTTCAAATCTCTTGCTTTTATTTAATTTACCGAGTCAACTCGTCCTAACTAGGAAAATGTAATAAAGTACAAAAAATACAATACCTTTCGCCGGACGGTGAGAAGGGAAATTCCATTAGCATCCATGAGTACGAGCTGATCTTTATGACGAGTAACGGGTCTGTACAATTGGACTCGGAAGATAAGTTCGCCTTTGCAATTATAGACAGAGAAGCCATCGCCGGGGAAAAACAGAGAGGTTTTCATAACAGTGAAATCAGTCTCTTTGTCATATACAAATCCAGATCTTGTAACTGTCGTTTCTTTCATCTCTACTTTTGGTTTCTTCAATAATCAAAAGCTTTTCGCTTTTGAAGGAGATAGAAAAACTTTGATTCAGTTTGCAGGAGAGGTTTGAAATATTAGGAGTGGCTAGTGAAGGAACGCGACATTGACATTTCTGTTAGCTCGTAGTTTTATGAAGTAAAACTATGTTATCAGTGAATGAAAATTAAAATGTTAAGATATAAACTAAGTCTGTCACGTGTTAAGATATAATTTTAATAGTTTGACACATATTTGATGATGTGTATTAATAGTTGATATTATATAAATTATTTAGACCAAGTCAAATGTCACATGTCTATTGTATATATGATAGTTTCTAAGGAATAAGAAGTTCTATTGTTGCCGTAAAACAATAGAGAAATTCCAAGAAAATTTAATCCAATTTCTTAATTCCATTTTTCTTTAACATTTTCATGAGTCAGCACAAAGGAAAAAGAAAATATCGTTCAGTTCTGAAGGATCGAAGTATTCATTTGCTACGTCTTCGATCACGGCGGCTGTATCCTGCAGAGACGTTCATTGTAGTCTCCAAGCAAACTGTGGATGGTGAAAATTCGTCTTTAGGACATTGCTTCAGCAAGCCTCTGCCGACTTAATTTTTTATTTTCCCGTCTATAATTTTTCATTTAATTGTTCCGTAGTAGTTCACTTGTAATCGTTCCATTGCAATTTAATCCAATTATTTTATTTTTATTATTTTTCTACGGTTCCAACAATCTAAATATGAATTTTCTTCTTTTACCGATGGAGCAACAATCTGCAAATGTGAAGACTGTTCCTCACGCTGAGAAACCAGAGAAGTTCAAAGGGGAAGATTTCAAGAGATGACAACAGAAGATGGTGTACTATCTGACAACACTCAATCTGACACACATTCTGAAGGAAGAATGTCCTCTCACAACAAAGGACAAATAGACTAAGAAAACGGTATCTGCTCAGGAAGCATTGACACATTCTGATTTTCTCTGCCGAAACTACATCTTGAACGGTCTTGTAGACAGTCTCTCTAATGTCTACTCGTCGTTCAAGACATCAAAGGATTTATGGGAAGCATTAGAGAAAAAGTATAAGACTGACGACGCTGGGACATAGAAATTCACCGTCGGGTGATTTCTTGAATATCATATGGATGATAAGCATAAAATGGTGTCAAGTGGAAGAGCTCTAGATCTTATTCATTGAACTGATCAATGTGGGAATGACAATTAGTGAATCGTTCTAAGTGGCTGCAACGATTGAGAAGCTTTCGCCATCCTAGAAAGAGTTCAATAGTTACCTGAACCATAAGTGAAAGGACATGACGATGGAGGATCTCGTGGTTCGTCTGCGTATCTCAGAAGACAACCAGAAGAACGAACACAAGTTGTTGCCTTCGTATTCCATGGAGATAAAAGCGAACATTTTCGAGACTAGAAAGCCAAAATCGAAAAATCTCAAAAGGAAGGTTATGAGCAGCAACAGTGGAAACATCAACAAAAGTATGAGTAACAAACGGATCAAGGGTGGTTGCTCGATGTGTGATAAAGCCGGTCATAGAGCAAAAGACTGTCGATTAAAAAAGGGCCACACGGTGGCAAACCCTAACAATGGTCATAAGAACATGGTTAATGTGACTGAGATAGATGACCTATGTGCGGCAATTTTTGAATTGTGCATTGCCACTGATACGACAAGTTGGTGGGTTGATACTGGTGCTACTAAGGACATATGTGGTGACAAAAATCTGTTTTCAACTTATGAAGAAGTTGAGGTGAAAAATTATACATGGGCAATGCACTTGAGGTTGACATAAAAGGAAAAGAAAAAGTAACATTGAAGTTTACCTCGAGCAAACAACTCACTCTCATCAATGTCCTCCACGTGCCAGACATTCGTAAGAATTTAGTTTCAGGATTCCTCTTATGTAAGATGGATTTAAGCTTGTATTTGAATATGACAAGTTTCTTTTAACTAAGGGGGTGTGTGTGGGTAAAGGATATGTGGTTGATGGTCTGTTAAGCTTAATGTTTCTGCTGTAATTTCTACTTCAATTAATGGAAAATATACAACTTTTGTTTATATAGTTGAGTTATGTGATATTTGGCATGCTAGATTAGGTCACATAAATATGAAATCTATACAAAGAATGATGAACTTAGATTTATTACCTAAATTTGACATAGCAAAAGGACATAAATGTCAAATATGTGTTGAACCCAAATTCACTAGAAAATCATTTAAATCAGTAGAAAGAGATAGTGAATTATTAGGATTAATGCATAGTGGTTTATGTGACATGAAATTTTCACCTAGTAGAGGTGGCAGAAAATAATTTGTAACATTCATTGATGATTGTAGTAAATTCTGCTATGTATATTTATTGCATTCTAAATATGAGACCTTGAATATATTTAAAACATACAAGTCTGAAGTTGAAAATCAACTTGAAATGAAAATAAAGATGCTCAAATCTGACCGATGTGGAGAATATGACTCCATGACGCTATCTAAATTTTGTGCTCATCATGGCATAGTGTATCAGACTACAACACTTTACACGCCTCAATAGAATGAAGTGGCTGAAAAGAAAAATAGAACTCTGAAAGATATGGTGAACTGTATATTGAACAATTCTGGACTACCCCATAATTTGTGGAGGGGGGCCTTGCTTACGACGAACACCATATTGAACAGGATTCCACATAAGAAGACTCAAGTCTTCTTATGAAGAGTGGAAAGGAAAATTACCTTCCTATAAAATCCTAAAAATGTAAGGGTGTCTCGCAAAGGTACAAGTATCGTTACCAAAAAGAGTTAAGCTTGGACCTAAGACTGCTGACTGTGTTTTCGTTGGATATGCATGTAACAGTGCTGCATATAGATTTTTGGTAATTAAGTCAAAAAATTTTGACGTAAGTACAAAACACTATTATGGAGTCTGTTAATGCTGAATTCTTTGAGAATGTGTTTGATTTTAAGGAAAGAAGACATAGTCAAACTACCAAACGAGGTGTAGATGAAGGTACATCTATAACTTAGATTGATGAAGAATCTGAACCTGGGCCTAGAAAAAGCAAACGAGCTAGAACGAGTATCACGTTTGGTCTAGAGTTTCTAACGTACTTGTCAAACATATAAAGAGGCAATGTTAAACCCTGAAACTCCTTTTTGGAAGGAGGCTATTGATAGCGAAATAGATTCCATTTTATAAAATAACACTTGGATATTGGTTGACCTCCCATCCGGGAATAAACCAATAGTCTATAAGTGGATTTTCAAAAGAATGCTTAGAGCTGACGGTACAATTGATAAGTACAAAGCTTGGTTGGTAGCTAAAGGTTATCGACAGAAAGAAGGTATATATTTCTTTGATACCTATTCTCCTGTGACGAGGATCACTTCTATTAATGTTGATCGTGATTGCAGCTATACATAATTTTTAAATTCACCAAATGGATGTTAAGATTGCATTTTTATATAGAGAACTGGACGAGGAAATCAACATGGAATAACCCTGAAAGGTTTGTGGTCAAGGGCCAAGAACATAAGGTGTGTAAGTTTGTCAAATCCCTTTAAAGATTAAAACAAGCCCCGAAGTAGTGTCATGAAAAATTTGACCACACACTGCTTTCGAATGGCTTCTCAATAAACGAGTGTGACAAATGTGTTTATGTTAAAGGCACTAGTGACATTTTTGTCATAGTATAGATGACATTCTCATAATAGGAACTAATAAGGATATAATATCTTCTACCAAGAAGATTTTGAGTTCCAACTTTGACATGAAAGACTTAGGTCCAACGGATGTCATTCTTGGAATTCAAGTGAAGCGAACTTCTGACGAATATATCATTACACAATCTCATTATGTGAAAAAGATCTTAAAGAAGTTCGGCCAATTTGAAAGCAAATCAGTGTAACTCCATTTGACTCAAGCTGTAAGTTGAGAAAGAATGATGGAGTTGGAGTATCTCAGTTGGAGCATTCACAGATCATTAGAAGTTTGATGTATATCATGACTGGCACAAGGCCTGACATTGCCCATTCAGTAGGAAGACTTATAAGATATACGAGTAATCCTGGACATGATCACTGGAATGCTCTAGTCAGGGTACTTAGATACTTGAAGTACACCATTGATTATGGATTACATTATACGATGCATCCACCTGTGCTGGAAGGACTTGGTGATGCTAACTGGATATCTGATAGTCTAGAAACTAAATTCACGAGCAGATATGTTTTTACCCTAAGTGGTGGAGCTATATCTTGAAAGTCTATGAAATAGACTTGTATAGATCTTTCGAATATGGAATCTGAATTCATAGCATTAGACAAGGCTGACGAAGAAGCCGAATGACTTAGAAATTTCTTGGAAGACATTCTAATGTGGTCGAAGCATGTGTCAATCATATGTGTACACTGTGATAATATGGCTACCATATTTAGAGAAAAGAATAACATGTATAATGGTAAGTCTAAACACATAAGACGTATACATAATACCATTAAACAATTGCTCGCAAATAGTGTGATTTTCATTGACTTCATTAGGTCAAAGAAAAATCTGGCAGATCCTTTAACAAAAGGATTATCGAAAGAGCTTATAAAGCTGACATCGAGGGGAATGAGCTTAAAGCCTATTCAATGAATCATTCAGGTGAGAACCTAACCTAGTTGACCGGAGATCTTTAAATCTAGGTTCAATAGGCAAATTGACAGGAATGATTCACGTAACACATAAAGAAATTTTATTTTTTCCCATTCCTATGATGTAATGAAAGTGTGTTGTCTGACGACGATAAAAGGGTATACTTAGTATTTAATGGCGTTGATATCTTGCTTGCAAGAGGAGTATAGACAGAATACTCTTAATCATCGTCACATATGTACGAGTAGAAGTGGGGCTGCTTCTATGAGAGAGTGCAATGCTCAATCTCTTTAAAGCTCTCATGAGACAGGATAAATGTTCAGGACCAAAATGAACAAAAACATATGAACTTGAACGTATTAAGATGAGTTGAGTGTGAGATTTATTGTCTTGGTTTATTTCGGAGGAAGGATAGCTCAAGAATGTTATTCATTGTTCTTCAGAATAAATCTGATAAATCATCACTAAGGAAGGTTCAAGTCCAAAAGACACATCTCCCGATGTAAAACTCATCTATTTCTTTCTCCTGATGTCGTTGTCTGTCTAAGACATTTTCATTCACGTGGGGGATTGTTAGAGCTAATAGCTTGAAGCTTTGTGAAGTAAAGCTAAGCTAAGTGTTGTAATGTGTGAATGAAAATTAAAATGTCAAGATAGAAATCAAGTTTGCCACATGTCAAGATAAAACTATATTAATTTGACACATGCCTGATGATGTGTATTAGTAGTTGATGGTGTATAATTGTATAGAACAAGTCAAATGCCACATGTCCATTGCGCATAGGACAATTTCTAAAGAAACTACCCGTCTTTACCCACTGTCCACGAACGGGCAGTATCTATTGCATTGAGTGCAAGAGTGGAGAGTTGGTTTTAATAAGGGAGAAACCATCTCTCTCTTAAGAATGTGGCTGCCTTTTAATCAAAAGGCTGGGGGAATTTTGGAGTGGGAATAAGAAGTTCTACTGTTGGCATAAAACAATAGAGAAATTGCAAGAAAATTTTGTCCACTTTCTTAATTCTAAATTTCTTAAACATTTTCGTGAGTAAATACAAAGGAAATAGAAAATGCCGTTCAATTCTGAAGGATCGAAACATTCGATTGCTACGTTTTTTATCACGGTGGTTATATCCTGCAGAGACGTTCACTGTATCTCCAAGTAAATTGTGGAGGGTGAAAATTCATCTTTACGACATTGCTTCAGCAAGACTCTGCCGACTTAATTTTCTGTTTTCTCGTCTATAATTTTTCATTTAATTGTTCCATAATAGTTCAATTGTAATCGTTCTGTTACAATTTAATGTAAGTATTTTATTTTTATTATTACTCTACGGTTCCAATAATTTCTGCAGGGGAAGATGTTAAATGTTGGATACAGAGTGAATGGACAGTGGAACTCGGAGCTCAATTTTGACATGTGAATGGTTCACTGTTTGATATTTGCCTCCTGAGAATTTACAAGAGAATTGTATAAATAAAAACTTGATTTTTCTTATATATTTTATTTGTGGTGTCTCATTTTGTTAAAAAAAATACTTTTGGTCGCTAGATGATTCTACAGCAGAGTTTTTATATCTTACGAAGGTTATACTTTTGGTATATTGATATAGAAAATATGTACACATGTATCAATTTTATGTGTCAATACATACCGAAATTCAACCCTTGCTCTTGAAGTTTGAAATCTTGCATTGCCTCTAAACAGCGCTTTACCTTTTCCTCTGAAATTCTGATTTCTGAATTGATTTGTAGCATTGTCATGGCCTGAATCTTGTTTTCTTAAAATTTATGTTGCTCATTTAAGCTTTATTTTTTTGCCTTGAGTAAAACATGAAAATCTTCAAGTAGTAAAGGTTCTGACCTTTCTGATAGAAGTTTTGAAGGCTGAATATTCATTTGGTAGGCAATTCAGTGTATGCAGCAATACAATATCTTCATCATCAACTTTTACTAATACAGCAAGAAGCTTGTCTTTCAATTCTTTAATTCTCTGAACATGCGAGTTTATATTTTCACTGCCCTTCTTGCTGATGGTTTGTAATTCTCATATCAACTGGAGAATGTTTGATCGTGATAAGGAGGAAAACCTTCTTTCAAGAGTTAACCAGAATCTCTCTTTGAGATTTGGAGCCTACAACATATGATAAGGTAAAATCGGACAGTGTTACATTAATGAGTGTCATTAATGCCTGGTCTTGACAAGTCCAAGAAAGAAACTTGGGATCAATGCTTGTTGTTCCTGCTCCTTTGTCATCCAACAGAAACTTGCAGGGACACGTCAAGGTGCCATCTACATGACCAAAGAAATCGTGGGCTTTCGAGAATGATACAATCTGATATCTCCATAACACATAGTTACTGGAGTCAAGTCTGACACAAATAAGGTTGCAGATATTTGCTGGGGAAGAAGAGGAAGAAGAGGAAGAAGCCATAAAAGTGTGTATAGAATGGCTCTGATAAGCTTGAGACTTACAACAGTAAGGTTTAGACAGTAGAGAGAAGAAACTGAAAAGGATGAGAAGAGAAGTAATTCGCATTAGATTGAACGAATAGGTTAAGTACAACCTATATACTTTAGCCAAGACTAGTAATTAGATGACAAAATCCCCGTCATCTGAAATGGTCAAATTAGTTTTAAAAAAAAACTTGTCATTTGAAGGCAAAATATATTTTTTCCATCACAATTTTTTTCATTAAATTACATTCTCACGATAGTATGCAAGAACACTATTCAATATAACATCAGAAATAATGGCATGCATAAACCTTATACAATAAAAAATTAAAAACGAAAACATGGGATAGGTTTAATCTCAAACTAGAGTTAAGTAACCCATTCAATATCCTATCAGGTCTAAACTACAAGGGACAAAAAAAAAATTCAAAGGACAAAATTCTGGATCCAAAGTAGAGTTAAATACCTCATTCCCAATTGTAGCACTTCCCTGCAACAAGCTTCTTTTCCTGATAACATATTTGTTAGAACAATTAAAAAAATTGAAATAATTTAGAAACAATTAAAAATTTGAAATAACTTTATTTTTCATAAAAAGAGGGGGGGGGGGGGGGGA
>QANY01013068.1:0-68350 GCA_003255025.1 Datisca glomerata | reverse complement strand
GATGATATTAGCCTGTAAGAAACGGTAATCCTGGCCTAAAATCTTTGATAGTTAAGAATTATTTATATCGTACTCTTGCCATGCTATAATGGATTATGAATCACCATTAAACAAAATTGACATAAAAATTGCAACAGTCTCTAAGTAAAGGTTTCTTTACTCTACAATATTTTCATAAACAGGCAAGCGGATGCATCTTCCCATGAATATGAGTATGATACAGCAATAACCTACCACCAACTTGCAATAGCCTCATCAGTGTTTGTTGGTTCCATTGGATCAGGTGGTGCAGGGTTTCTGCTACTCTCTATAGCACAAAACCTATAGCCTCGGGTGCACAAAATCATGCCCATGAAAAATTTTCAAAATCAGTAAGCGAGACGTTTTGATAAAAATCTTTAGAAATCTGAAACAAACTACAGTATGTCATTTACGATGGAAAACCTAAAAGAAGAAACTCCCTATCAGCGGGGTCATGATGAGAGTCTGTCATAGAGGCATGGTTGATTCAGGAAAAGAAATCCACAAATGAATCCAGGAAAGTAAAATACTTTGCAACAGAGAAACCTCATAGTTGATTCAGGAAAAGAAATCAACAAATGCTTCATAAATTTCTCAGCCTCAAAAATTTGAGAGAGAGTTTGAGAGCTCAGGAATTTGAGATAAAGAGAGAGACCAGAAGCGAAGAGAGGTGAAAGAGAACAAACCCTAGGTTCCCCGATACCCATTCTCTTTACTAAATAGAGGTTGAGGATGAAAACATACACAAATAGAAAATACATGTAAAGAGTAGAACCTCATCATCGAACCCATCATCGATGCTCGCCTGGAAGTCGTTGTGAAGCTCACCCGGCACGCTGTCTTCTCTTCCAAATCGCCGCTCGTTGCTGTCAAAGAGAAAATACACTGAAGAGTAAAACTAGGGTTTATGATGAATTAAATAGGATGGTACTTCCGTAAATAAAATGAACTATGGGTAGTTAGTAAATTTTTTATACTATAGAACTATGACAGGTTTTTTTCCTCTGTCATTATAAAAAGTTATAATAACAACCCAAAAATTAGCTGTAATGGTAGATAACACATTGATGACAACTAATTTTTAAGATGTCATCTTACCCAAATGACCTCATTCTACACAATTTTTCTTTGAGAGATTTTGGAGAGCTGGCATTGTATCATAGATGCGGCTGCCATTGTAGCCAAAATTATAGTCGTGATTTTTAACTGACTGGTCATTTACTAACTCCTACTTAAAATAGCCCTTACTTCAATTCTCCCTTGTATGATACTAGTAGAAGATCCGTGCGTTGCACGTAATTAAATAAATTAGGTTATACAATTTAACTATGAAATCATGAAGTGATATTTATGTTATCGTAATAGCTTAAGTCAGTAAATAATCTTGATAATAAGCGACTTTTGTCATAGCTAACTTTTGTTAGCTAAATGTTTTCTAATTTGAAATTAATTAGCATATTTGAATCGTCATTTCCTCATTTTCATCTCATAAAATCATAAATTAAAATATTTTAAAAATCAAAACATGAGAAATTAAGTAATATTAGGACTAAAGGTACTACTATTGAGAAATAAATAGTCAAGATGAGAATAATTTGCAACTAACATTTGTAAAAGTATTTCATAATTATAAACGAAATGTAAATAAGTCTTAACTTAATAAAGAGAAATTTACATTGATAACTCGTGAATGAGAAAATGAATTTATAACAACTTTGAAGAATTATTCTAAATATGAGCAACTTATCAACACTTTGTCTAATACAATGTCGAGTTTCTTATCAGCTAGTATCCTCCCCTAACTTTTTCTCAAGTATACTTTCTATCAATCTAGTTTAGAAAAAAAATTAAGTCTCGTGTTTGTCTCTCCTAGCCCGGACATCTTATTATATGATCTCTCTTCAAAATGCCTAACGGTTATTTTAATGAGTAATAAATTGTGTTAATGATTAGATTATTACATTAACTATATTAATGGTTTTTTATTATAACAGTTTAGGAGTCCATGGCATTTTGTTTTCAATGATTTATCTTTTTAGTAAAAAGATAAATACTAATATTAGTATGTTAAATCCTTTTGCAATACAAAATGAATTTTAAAAATGGAGAGGGACAAATTGTCATTTTCACGTTAATATTGCATATTAAAAAATATATTAAAACTAGTAATTTATTATCTGCACATTAATTATTACTTACACCATTTTCGTTCATATGTTAAAGAGATGAAGAATATTGGAATCAACTTTAAATTCACCACAAATACACATATTAATAACTTTGATTGACGGTTATCTTCTGTTTTCTTTTCACTTACAATTATTTCTTTCTTTATTGTAATATATATAATCTGAAAAAACAGTAAAATTACATAGAATTTGTAAAGACGAAACTATATCAACAATTAAAGTAAATAAATTAAAGTTTTAAACCTAATAATAATGTCTTTTATTTCTAAAATGTGAAGAGGTTAATGGGGAATATAAGAGGACACGTTGAGAAAACAAAGACATGGAATTCAGAGAGAACATAAAATCATATTAGAGAAATAAATAGAATTATTTTTAGAAAGTACAACAACATAATTGAAAAAATAGAAATGAAAATTGTACAAATCCTACATATAAATATCAAATAATGAGTTCATATTTGGCAATTAGTATCATTTTTTAACATATAATTTAATTAACTATGAATGTTTTAAACTAAGAACTAACTTTTGGATTTCATTAGTTACAAACATTATAAAAGATTATTCTTTAAAAGTAATTTTTTAAGAGCTTAACGAAAATAATTTGGTCTTGACAAAAATCAAATAAATTTAGGGTATTTAAATTTATTATAAAGATTATAGACGTATAACATTCTTAATATAATATCATTATTATATTAATTAATTATGGAATAACAGTTATATTAAAATTAAATTATTTAAAAGTATAATATGCCTAATACGATATCATTATTATACTCAATTAATTGTGTGGAATTAGTAGGCGGATATTTTTTACAAGTTGGGTATAAACACATAGGGCATTAGGAGGTGTCCATACCTAACTTTGTAAATACTAGTAAAAAAGTACGTGTTTTGCATTTATTAAATGAGTTTAAATATACATAAGATTAAAATAAATATTAGTGTTAAAATAAATACATTATTTGAAGATATATAAGAAATATAAACAAAAAAGTAGTAATAATAATTAATACATTAGCTTTTTTATAATGTTAAAATAATACTATATAACACTCCTCTTTGAAAAATGTTGAAAATGATTTTATTTGATCAATTCATCATTTTTAATACATAATTATCATATTAAGAAATATCTTCTCTTATTTAAATATATATTAGTGCATTTCTCTAGCTTCATATATATATATATATGAATTTTCATGTTCCTAAATATAAATATTATAAAATTTTAAGTTAGAAATTTTTAAGAACAAATTATTATTGACTTAAAAGTAAATATTTGTTGTATAAAAAATCTTTCATATGTATGAAATTTTCATGTCCCTGAACACAAATATTATAAAATGTTAAGTTATAAATTTTTACGACTAAATTATTATTGACTTAAAAATAAATATTTTATTGTATAAGATCTTTTATATGTACGGATATGCATATATCTAGTTACATGATACTGTAAAAAATATTTCATTTTACTAACTATCAATAAGCGAATTATTATGGAAAAATAAACTTTCATTTTAGAATTAAATAAGAAAATGTGGAATATCTAATTTGTAGTATATTTTAAGAAACTTTAAAAGGTAAAATGGGAAATAAAAAGTTTCTCCCCTTTAAGCCTCTTTTAATATATAGCCTAGTGTGATGCACATGAATTATGATTAACTTATAGAACTTATTTATAACAAAATAAATAGTATAAATACATAATATTAAAAATACTTTACTTAAGTACTAAGAGAATAATTATTGTTATATTGTTCACATGAACTAGAACAGACAAATTAATTTAATCTATCTTTTTTCTGGTCTTTCATATTCAAGCAATCGAAAAAAAATTCTAAAAAGATTAGTAAAATATATGTATGGAGAGCAAGATGTGTGGAATTAAGCTTTGCTACTAAAAGGAAATTTTCATGGGCAATACCGTTAATAAAAAACTCATGAACATGGTACGGAAATTATATTTGATTATGTTGGTTGAGGTTTTTTAAACTTATAGATATTCAAGTTTAGAGATTGTATCCCAAAAAATGGAAAACTAAAAAATGACACTAAAAATGAAAGCAACACTTTATGAAGAATTGTAATATTTCATAGTTATAATCTTAATGGTAGTGAATGCTCTGTGTATTAATTTTAGATTACTTTCATCTTCATCATTCATAAAAGTAAGTACCCTAAAAGTTTATAATTTTGTGACTTTCCTTTCCCCTAAGCGGTGCAATATACCATAACATATTAAATTTATCTATTCAATTTACTCTTTATCTTATGAATTTTATTTATATAATGTAATTTGTTAATTAAAATTCAAAGAGCTATAATTATAGTAATAACAATGAGCATTATTAATTATAATATAACTAAAATTATTTATCTAAATTTTTTCTAAATACATTAAAGTCTTTTGAGTATTTAAAGACTCATATCAACACTATACAACAATTCAAAAATGATGCATGTAGATGTATGAACACTAACAGATTCGTATAAATAGAACCATAAATCTAACTAATGAAGGGGTGTGAATTTTAAAAAGTAATATGTAAATAGATAAATAGGTTCAATTAGATTATTTTCTGTAAATTCATGATTTTAAATTTCATGAAGAGGTGTGAATTTTAAAAAAGTAATGCATAAATATATTAATTAATAATTTATGAAAAGCAACCAACCATGCATTACCGAATGGGTGTGAACCTCCAAAAGTAAAACATAAATTTTTTAATTAATTTATAAACAATAACCAATAATACATTATCATTGTTGATTTTAATGCCATTTTAGGAAATGTAGAATTATTATTGAACAAAATAATTCAAAAAATTTCTCCATTAATTGTGCCTTTTAATATATTCTAGATATATGATATAAGATTTACATACCTAATTTATTATGTATACATATATCTATATATCAATTTATAATTTTAATTTTTTTAAATTGTCAGCAAAATGAAAAGAACAAGATAAAAATCATAAAATCACTATATAACTAATAATTAATTATAATAATTCTTTTATTATTCAAAGTACTAATTTTCTCTCTTATTAAGTTATTGTGATAATTCAATGCATGATATGTGACGTAATAGGAAGAAATGAAAAATACATGTCCATTTAACAACACAATTATTGTTGGCAAAAAACAACACACTACTACAAAATGGGGCTTATATGAGGACGAAAAACTGTCATTAAAATTCTTTAATGACGGGGCCATCACCATCATCTTACAAGATGTCATCTTATCTAATTTTACTAAAAATCATCATCAAAATGTGTCTTTAACCACGGGTAATCTCCATCATTAAAGGTATTGCAAAAATACTTTATGACGTGAATTACCTGTCATTAAAGGCGAAAAAAAACCTTCCCATGGAAACAATGCATAAAATGAAGCTTCTAAATTTAAAAAAACAAGAAACTATATAATTCAATTCAATCTTCCTAACTCCATCTTACATTTTGTCATTGATTTCTTCAAGCATAAAAAAACCAATTACACAAATAATACAAACTTTTCCTCCAACATAATGAATTCAACCCAAGAACTGATAAGTGATAACTCTTGAAATACCAGTAAGAATTCCTCCTGATACACCAAAGGTAGAGACATTTGGCGATATTTTTTATGCTACTTTGAACAGTTATTAATCACAAGAGCAAATATTGAATAGAAGTTACCCATCTTTTCTACTCTACTAGTCAATATGGGTACTTACAAACCAATTCTTAGGAAAAATAAAGATTGATAAGAGCCCTTTACAAATTAGGCTCTTTGAATTAAATGGTATTCAGATAGCCCATGATGATATTAGGGGAAATAATGCAGGAGGAAAGGTCAGTATCCAATTAATCATGACAGAATACGTTTTTCTTATCAGTAATTAATCAAGACAAAATAGTAACTCTGTAGGGGTTAAATCAAATGAAGGGTGATCATCATTCTCACAACCTTAAGCACAAACATAAGAAAGACCTTAGCCATGCCATGGTGCTAATCCTGCGACAACCTCACCTGTACTTTGATATATTTTCCCTCCATGGATCATAAAGCATAACAGCGACACCAGTATTTCTTGAAAAGAGTGGATATCTGCAAGCGTTTAGTCAAACTGTAGAATCCAAGATTATACTACAAAGTTTGCTCAATCACCTGCTCTTCCTGTGCGCCCTGATCGATGAATATATGCTACAACGTCACATGGTGGCTCACACTGGTGAATCACTGAAAGAAAAAAAAATGAATTTCCAACAGTTTTAACAGAAACAATAGATATCTTTATTATTAACTAAACATCATTTATTTCCAATCCACGTGCAACCACATTTGTAGCCACTAACGTCATAAACTTTCCTGATCTGAATCTAGAAAGTGTGATCTACAAGTACCACATATAATTTAAGAGTAAGCACCGG
The DNA here is from genome assembly GCA_003255025.1 of Datisca glomerata. NCBI lineage: Eukaryota > Viridiplantae > Streptophyta > Magnoliopsida > Cucurbitales > Datiscaceae > Datisca > Datisca glomerata. The sequence continues at coordinate 61,708 of QANY01013068.1, read as the reverse complement.
TTGATTGTTAGACTATATGAGTTATAATTAAAGATTAATGGACTATATAACAAATTAATCTTTATTTCAGAGTTCAAAAGGACTTATTCTCTTCCATTTCTTTCTTTCTCTTTTTGCAACTCTCTTGTTTATTCTGTAAAATTCAAACCACCAGTAAAAATAGAGCTATAAGCTCTTGTTTCTCTTCTAACATCACATTCCTTTTCATTTCTTTCAGTGGGGGGGGGGGCTAGACAAATATAAGTTTGAAATTAGGTTTCTTGCATTCTGATACTATGAATACTATTTTACTATGAAAGTCCTAAATAATAACGAAAACCATCCCAAGTTAACTTTATAAATGCAAAAGATTTATTTTAATCCTAGGAAGAAGAGGTCACATCAAATGCAGTCAGCTTATTTAATATAAGTTACAAGATAAAACTGAACAATCACAATAGAACATTATTTACTCGTGCAATTTCAAGCTTAGGTAGACAGAAAAAAATATAATGGACCAAGATTTAGTACAAGGAACTAACATCTTTAATCCAACTCGGCAAGGTTGCACTGAAGAGAAGAGCCTGGACTTTATTTGTATCTTCAACTTTTCCTACAGATAAAGAAAACAAATAATGTCACCCAAAAAACTGAATGAAAGAATATGGTGAACAATAACACCAAGAGGAAGTAAATTGGCAGCTCATATTCAGAATAATAAATGGAAGTTGAAAATTTAACAGGTTTTCAAAAACATTTACACACACTACATGAACAAGACCCATCCCCAACATTTCATCAACTTCATCAAGGACCCTAAATTTTAAACAGGTCAGGTCTATGTTACCCCTCTCAATGTGATCCTACATCAAATTTCCAAAGATGTTAATCGTCATACTATCTACATATAACATAAAGTTAACAAAAATGTTACAGAGCAGTCATTCACAAGTATACCTTAATGCGTCTTGGAGTTCCAATAACTATATCAACCCGTCTTTTTAGTTTGGTTTCTTGGGGTTGGCAAGGTGCTCCTTCATATTACAATCACGATATCAACTCAATGACCCACCATAAGTTTCGAAGTAAACATGTACCTGATTGAATTGAACCAGAAGAAAAAATCCTAATAAGGAACACTCAATAACAAAGTTTAACTGAATCCATTAATTCCATACATGTTTGGCCAATTCCCTAGTCGATAAAAGTACCAAGACATTAGGAGTCCTTCCATATCCAGTCTTCTTCATTTCTTTTGTAGGCCCATTTGTTAGTGATTCCAAAATAGGCAACACAAAAGCCAGAGTTTTGCCCTGAAAAAGTAAAGTCAGAGGTGTGAAATTCAGATTAAGTGAACATTAAAACTAAAATTAGAACATGATCTTTTTGCAAGTAAAACAAATTTGAACATGATCTTTTTGCATCTAGGTCAGAACATTTTAAGAATCAACTAGAAGCAAATAAACAATATTAAGACTCAAGTCACCAGACTAGTCACCAGACAGTACTGCAAGAATGTTAAACCAGAAATAGAGATCTATAATTTCTATAAAAACTACTACACAAATGATCAGACCAAAGTATCTCAAAAATCAGTAGGAAAGACGGAGTACAAGGAGATTGAGAAAGAACGTAAGATGGAGATAAAGTAAAAAATCTACAGGAGTAAGATAGTTAATTGAAACTTAAAGAAATGAGTAACCTACTAAAATACACAGACAAACATGGTCAATAAGTGTCATAGACTCATAAAAAATAATATTAAGAAGTCATCACTATGAAAATTAGAGCTACCAAGAGGTTCTCCGAAGTGGGAATTTCTTCCTTCTTCGAGTAAAAGAAGGAGAAGAAGATGAACATGACGAAGCAAGCGAGAGAAGCCAGAGCAAGAATAGAACTAGACAAATAAGCTGACCACGCACGAGGGGAAGAACCCGCCGATTTTGAACTTCTTTCACATCTACTTCTCTTCATCGAGTCGAAACAGAGAGAGAGAGAGAGAGAGAGAGAGAGAGAGAGAGAAGAGGCGATAGAGAGAGTAGAAGAGAAGTGAGAGAAGAGGCCTAGGTTCTCTGACTCGATCGCCTCTCTCTATTCCCAAATCTGAAAAAGTGAAAGATGGAAAGATAAGGAATTAGGGTTAGCATATAAGGTAACAATTTTGTAATTATTGAATATTTCAATACAATGACCGTGATAACAATCACGATCATTGGTTATTATTGTGCATTCTTGGTTATAACAGCTTAGTTACTTTCACCGGTCATAATAGGTGGACTTATTGTAGCAAGTTATGTAAAACCTGTCTTTTGGCAAAAAAAAGTAAAACCTGTCATCTTGGCTAAAATCACTTTTTTATACTTCAGAGCCATTTTTTAGAGAGTTGTCATAAAAACTAATATCTGCTGTCATCTAAACCTCATTTTGTAGTAGTGGTACAGTTCCTATAACAATAAACTAAATGTCAATTGTATCAAATCAAGTTATGATAAAAACCAATTTATAAACTTTAAGATATAAGACACACCACTTGGGTTGGAAGTATTTGTCTTCCAACCTTGAAACAAAAAATATACATAGTTTTCAATAATAAAATTTGAGAAATAATAAAAAATAGAAGAAGAATAAGATTGTGGCTAACATTTGAGAAATAATAAAAAAAATAGAGGAAAAATCCTCATTTCTAATAGAACAACAATCAAAAACCAATTTCGTACCATTTTTCTTTCATCTTGTCGTTCCCAAAACCAATGCATAAGTGAAATGAAAATTTGTGACATGTGAATTGTTCACTGTTTGATATTTGTCTCCTAAGAATTTACAAGAGAATTGTATAGATAAAAACTTGATTTTTCTTATATATTTTATTTTGTGGTGTCTCATTTTGTTAAAAAAATACTTTTGATCGCTACTTTATTCTACAGAAGAGTTTGTATATCATACGAAGATTATACTTTTGGTATGTTAATACATATAATATGTACACATGTATCATTTTTATGTGTCAATATATACCGAAAATTCAACCCCTGTACAATACACAGCTTGTACCATAGACTAACCCTAATCGCTATAATGTGAAATTATTCAAAAGTGGTTCCACCAGATTACTCATATTATATGTAGAAAATGATAGATAAATATGATTTGAGGGTGAAGTTAAATAAATTTCCGTTAGAAGGGTTTTTCATAAAAATAACCGATTTTTTAGAATTTTTTACATAAAATCAGCACTAATTTCATGTGAATTATTCACACTAGAACAACCTTTTTTTATCATCTTTACCAATTCTTAACTGTCTGATCATTTACTAACTCCCTTTAAAACCTCCGTTATTGCAATTCTCCCTCATATGTATATATATTAGCTAGAGTAGGAACGTGGTACAGTGCATATGCAGGAACGTACCAAGAATATATTTCCCATTGTCAATGAAAGCTATTTCATGTGTTTAAGTCGATGATTAGTTTTTTTAATAGTGAAAAACACCCTTTTCTAAGGAAACTAGCATACTGATCAGGATCACTGCCATGCAGACTTTCTGAATTTTTGGGAAAATTCTTTTTTTTTTGTGTACTGGTTTTTTCTTTGATTATCATACATTTACTTTTTAACAAAAAAAATTAATATATACTTATATTTAATGTTGTGTGATTGTTTCGTTCCAATCTTTCTCATACATGCTCCCATGAAATTAAATAAAAAATTTCAAAACCTGACATGTTGATCGTTGACTATAGACTAATTCCCATAGCAATAATTCAATGTACATCAGCCTATTTTTGACTATTCATTTTTGCTTGAGTTGTTTCAGGGATTACAATGTAAAGAATCATTCTTGAGGAAGCTCTCCTCATAATCAACAACTTAAAATGAGTACAAAGTTGACCAAACTCTCATTATCTCTCCTCATAATCAACAATTGTAAATATATACACACAAAATTTAGTCACATACTTTAGCCACGGTGTATTAGTTCCTTGCTGAATACACTGTTGCCAAAAAAAATATTTAGGAAAAATATATTTTGACCTCTATATTTCAGGGTCTTTTTCTCTAGAAATTAAAAAGTTTTAAACTAGACCCAAGTTTTCTTTAATATTCTATTATATACAAGTTATATTTCATATTAATGTCACGTTATGACCTCATGAAAATCACGTAATAGTCAATTTTTTTCTTAGAATCGAAGAGATGAGCTCAACGTGTATGGTGAAACTCCCATGCATGCTCGTACTCAAAAGTTGCAGTTTTTGAGTGTCATTATTCGTGGTTGATGTAGAATTTGGAAAATTTTCAAGAACAAAAAACTAAGAAAACTAACATCAACAAGTACGTAATGATTTAGTTTGAATCCAACGTTACAAGCCAAGCACACTAATTCAAAGTAAAACAAAATATTAACGGACAATTAATTAATTAAGGTGAGTGATTTGACAGTGGCTTTATCTCTCTTTCCGAGAAGGTGGTTAGATTCGTTAAAACAAGACACGCCAAAATGGAAGCTGCGCTGCAACAAATTGTCTCCTTTTACTAGGTAGTAATTAGTAGTTGATGTTTAATTAGTTCTGCGTTGGGTACCTAACTCCAGCTGCCAACACTCTTTGCTGCTCTATCTGTTTCATATACAAAATAGAAACCAATAATATCACGTTTACATATTTTCATCAAACGTATTATGGATTAACAATAAATATTGATATATTTTGACATTTACTTGAAAGAGCTCATGCAGTTTGCTCTTTAGGTAGCAATACTCATGCTCTAAAACCTCCAACGCTCTCAAGCACCTGAAAAGTTCAAAACCCAATACAGTTTTTTCATTAAACTAATATTATCATTTTAAGTTATTTTTTAACTGTCTAAATCAGTTCAGACGAACGTTGTTTTATGATCGAACGAAAATTGGAGAATAAGAGAGAAAATTTCATGTAATTTTGACTTGTAAAATAAAAGGAGTGGAAATTGAGAGAGAGGGAGAGAGAGGGAGAGAGAGAGAGAGAGAGAGAGCATAAATAATATTGAGGGAAGAGGCAGAAAAGTTGTGGGGGGGGGAGGCGGGGGAGTTGATACCCAGCACGGTGGTTGTGTTCAGAAGCGGCGCGAAAGGCAACGCATACGTTTCTAACCCGCTGAGCACCTATGCTTGAGCTACTCCCTATTAACTGATTCAGATGTATTCCCATTTTCTTGAACTCCGTTAGGTCTCTTTCCATCCTGTCCATCAATTCATCCTTAATTAACTCACCGTTCAATATGAATGTCAATTAAAACTTAGTTTATAATGGAGAGAGAAAAAGAGGGCGCTGACAATAGTGATCGGAGATTGCGAAGGAGCTTCTCGGACTCATGGAAGTAAATGTTAACGACTTCAGATACGAAATTGGGAGAGGTCTCATCTTGAAGCTGCTGAAGTTGCAAGAATTGCTCATTCAAAACTCCCTACCATCCATCCACCAATACAAACACAACACCCATTCATTAATAATCTTAACCACAAGTCGACGGAAAGCAAGAAGAAAAAGTAAAGAGAGTATATAATGAGGAAATTACTTGGTGGAAGAGTAAGGAAAGCAAGCGATTCATGTCGGCAAGCAACCGATCCAAACCCAGATCAAGCATCCACAATGGCAGACCCGTCTTTGCTGATTTTTGTTAATGAGTAATGGAGAAAGATTGATGGGTTTTTGTTTCAAATGAATGAAGAGAAAGAATTCGGATTTGGGGGTTTAAGTGTTGGGTAATGGGTAGAGCGGGAATACCACCTGGGAACTGGGATTTTAAAGGAATGTGGTGGCTAATTTGGACCCCACTTGACCATCTTTTGCAGAATTATTCATTCTTATCACTCTGTTCTTCCCCTTTTTTGGAGCGTGAAGTACACTTGTTATAAAAAATTTACACTTGTTATAAAAAAGTTCACATGATTGAAATCAACCCAACTTCATTCACTTCCCAAAGTAGAGTTTAATAAATGTATACATAATTTAGATACCTATTTATAACAAAAAAAAATGTGCAGCCCTATATGATACATAGACTACACTATAGAATTATCTCAAAATTTATATAGAGTTTTGAGTTTACAAACTCTTGTTCTTTGTAAAATGTAATAACATGATTAACTTAAACCAATCTCTAAAGTTCAAACAAAAGTGACAAATGTATTAATTCTGTCATTTATTTTACAATGACGTACATGCTCTGTATATTCAAATAAATCTCTAAATCTCAAGTAGACGTGATAATTATGTCAATCAGTTATTTTAATTATTTTATTTTAAAATGATAAGGATTCAGAATATTAAGTATAATATAATGTGAATTTCGTTTATAAGTATGTAAATAGAAAAATAATATACAATTGGAATGATTAGTCTTTCTTTGGTTACTATTTCTGAGCTAACGCTTGTATAAATAATTTTAAAATAAATGTTAAATATCCTGAGAATCATGATATTGATACTAGAGCACACACCCACTGTCAAAGCATTGTACTTACTGTCAAAGGGTTGTACGCACTGTCAAGCAGTTCTATTCTGATTTAACTACTTTCTAGTTGTTATTAGGCTAACCTCTTGATAACCATAAAATGTTAAACAAGTTAGAGTAATTCTATATCAGTATAAATAAAAGAACTCACTCAATAATGAGATGGTGATCTTTAGTTTCTCTTACTTCTTCTCCATACTCTCTTATCAAGAATTTTTACTTCACTTAATAAATAAAATGATTTATCATTTTATAAATTAATTATGTAATATTATTTATACGTTATTTAACCACTTAAAATTTAATTAAAAACTGTGTTGTTTTATAATTAAGAAATTGATTTTTGCAATGCAATTAATAAGTTCATTAATCGTAAGTTTTGCGAATTTGTTTATTGAAGGAATCATCAATGGCCAAATTGTAGAGTGTGTCTCACGCGTTAGCAAGAGGAGTAAAGGGTAGGGTTTAGGGCGTGCAATGTGGGACTTACCGAGGTGAATGTGGGGTATCAACCGGACCATTCCACAAACCACACGCAAGGTAACAGTAGAGAAAACTAATTAAGGAACACTAAAGGGTGGTAGCGAACCTGATCTCTTAGTAACCGGTCACCTCGCGTGCTGTCTTTTTATGGCAGGTTGGTGCGGCGGAACCATCACTCTTACCCCGACAACAGCCTGCAGCCGGTGGCTTGTCAGTCACCTTACCCCCTTCTGCCCTCCATAACCCCAACTCATATAAAATGTGGCCTATACCTTTTTCACTTTCATGGAATTTTCCCTTCTTTTTCTTTCACAATGCCAAACACTTCCTAAAGGTCAGGTTTTTTTGGGCATTTCGACCACACTTTTTCTCTGACAGTTTCTCGAGAAAGTTGCAGGGGTACTGTTTTTCCTACCGCTAGCATTGAAGTTTGGGAAGTTCGAACGCCCGCTAAACAAGGCTCTGAGTAATAGGTGGTGCAGGGTGACTACTTATTTTATTGACACATTGGCAACTATATGGTTGTGGCTTGAGAGTGTTTGGATTTGTCATTTTGTTGGAGGGTATGGGTGTGGTTGTTGTGCAGAAAAAAGAAAAAGAATTAGGGGGGCGTTGATGAAGGGGACATTCGAAAAGAGTTTTGGTGTAGTGATGGGTACGAATTAGCACAAAATTATAGGTGTGATTGTATAATAATAGGACCATTCAAACTGGGTTTTCTTTGTTTTTTTATTTCACATACCAAGCTCTAGATAAACCATATACTTTTATTTCTTATTATTAGTTCATCTAAATTGTTAGGTAATTTGCTTTAAAAAAAATAGTTATAGAAACTCAGGGAAGTGTGTATATAGAGAGACAGTGGGGAGAGAAAGAAGAGAGAGATAAATATGAGAGTACAGAAAGAGAGAGAAATAAAACAGATTTCTGTTGATCAGGCGAAAAGAGGAAAATAGTTTTGAGTTTTGATCAGGTGAAAAGAAACTTCTTGTTAGCACCGATATGTTAAACATATATTATTCTACTAAACGTTATATTTAGTTGTTTAAAAAGATTATCTTTAGTTTTTTTGTCAAATTGGGAATACGTAAATTTTAACTCAACACTTTATTTTTAAAGTATAGATACAGTTATCACTCAGATATTTCATTAACCACACAAAATAGATGTGTTTAACTTAAAAAAGTAACATTAACATTAAATATTAATAGTTATTAAAACAAATATAAATCATAATATATCATTAATTAATTTGAAACAAATTAATGCAATTATTGATGCGAAAAATATGTCAGCATCGACTGTCGAGAGGACTGTCACGTGTCGCTTGGTGATTCGCCTAGGAGTCTACAAAAATCAAGAAACAATTGTTGTGGAGCATAGCAATAGAGTCGGGAAGTATGTTGTGGAGGGAGCCATGAGCTTTTACCTAAGACTTTGTCTTTGCACTTAATCAAGTGCTAATAATATGTTGTCGTTAAAATCGTCAAACAGTACAGTTTTTGTCCAAATATCTAAGTATTTGTTGCTAGTTCATGATAACGTCTCAGAGCATCTTGTGACTGAGACGAGCTTTCTTCATATTTGTCAATTGACTCTTGGTAAAAATGCCATCATCTTGATTAATGTAGGACTTCTTCATGTAATGATGTGCGTGATGATGTTAGGACCTGAAGCTCTATGGTTCAAGTTTGTGCGAGTTTCTCTGAGTAATTATCGAGATCGAGTCCCTACAATTTTTATTTTCCAGTCAGGCGGCTTGAGTTGGATCGGTGGTCATCATGCTAAACTTTTACACCTTGGTCTAAGCGTATGGTGAATACTTGGTGTTAAGATTGAATTCCTTTGATCTGGTGTAGGCGCTAAGACGGTCACTCTATTTGCATTGCTTCATTGCGAGGTTGACTTGACGTCGTGATAGGATTTTTTCCAAAATCCTACGTTGCATTTTCGTGTTAATCCATGCTTGACCATGTATCCAGTACATTAATTTGGCATCTCATGTCGCATGACAAATGATGGAGTTATTACACTCAATGGCGTGCTTCCCGAAGGTTCATTTTGCTATCTAGAGTTATATTTTCAGAAACTAAGTCGTGGCTGGGAACTGAAGGTTTTGATACTTTGGTTGTTCACTCTTTCTCGTTTGGTTATTGACTATTTCTCATAACTCAATGTCTGAGTTTATTGATCTGTCCAAGTCAATTAGTGATTTGACTGTCTAAGTCATTCGTTGCTTTGTCTAAAATTTATAGTGATTTTGTAGCGTAACTTGGCACAACGAGTGTCTTTGAACTAGCCTGAAAGAAAATTGAGTGGTTCTTCTCTTGGAGAACAAATGAATTTTGAGTTTTTATAGAGTGATGCCCCGATCGACATGTATTGTGTTTGATAATATTCTAGAGTTACAGCTTATATGCCCCCAAGGTATGAAACAATTATATCCCATTGAGCAATGGGTTTGTATTCGGTCTTGCCGTTGAGTAATGGGTTTGTATTTGCTCTGTTGAGCTCGTTGTCGCATCTTTACGTGCTAACATGTCTGCGGTCATAACTCATAAGCCATCAATGCTCACACTTTCTAGAGGTAAGTTTTAAAAGCCTTCTTTTCCTTATTTATTCAACTAATTCTTGACAGTGAGATCCTTTGTAGTCATCTTCAGTAGAGTTCTAAGATCCTTTTGTGATTTGTGAGATTTTGGCTAATCTGAATACCATAGTCATTAGTGTGACTTGGGTGTCATTTTCATAATTATGATTCTGGGTACCATAGTTATCTAAATAACTTTGAGTATCTTAATCATCTATGTGACGTAGAGTAATATAGTCATATGAGTAGCTTAGGGTGCTTAGTCATATGTGTGACTAGGGATACTTAGCCATCTGTGTAACTTGGAGTCCCATAGTCATCTGAGTGACGTTAGGTGTTATAATCATCTCCGTGTATTTGAATTCAATATATTCATCTGGGTGACTTTATGTACCTTGGAATATTACACTGGTCATTTTACCTTATGCAAGGTCTTTTCTCCTATTGTCTTAGGTAAGTTATGAGGTCTTGGAAACTATGATCATTAACAAAGTACTGCTTCCCAGCATCTCACGTACTTAGGTGTCATGAAATATTATCATGGTCTTTTGCCCTAGGTAGGGTCTTTTTCCAATCATCTTATGTGATAAGGATGTCTCGTTAGGCCGTCGTCTTGGATGAGGCCTTTTTTCCCTTCGTAGGTCTTTTTCCAGATCATCTTATGTAATAATAGTGTCTCGTTAGGTCGTCGCCTTGGATGAGGTCTTTTTACCCTTTGTAGGATCTTTTTTCAAATCATCTTATATGATAAGGATACCTCGTTAGGCCTTCACCCTGGTGAGGTCTTTTGTCTGAGGGTTCTTTGACCTCGGGTGCCACGGGATACTTCCGTGGTCTTTTTGTTAGGGGTTATGCCCTCAAAGCATGTGTATTGAGATTTTGATATGAAATTTAACGAGGATTATATTTTTCTTATAATTGTTCTTTTAAATTATTGTTGAATAATTTATATAAATATCTGAAAATTCCATATTCATTAATGAGACTATGATCTTGTATTAGTACGAGAGGATTAAGATCATAGATTAAGAATAAAATTGTTAGCAACATATTAAAATATGAAATCTTTAATGAATGGTTGCTAGTACGGTTCATTAAGTATTATGAATGCGTGTGATCTAGATCTGAATCATTGATGTGCATAGACATCTTAGTGAAAGTTCTTTATATAATGAGATTATATATGACTGAACCGATATGAATTAATATCTTTATCAACATGCAATTTATAATAAAGATTTAATACACATCAATTCGATGATCATATGTAGATCATTCTGAATCATGAGTAGTCACGAACTCCTATACATGTCTACTGGATCTTTTGATTCACTCATTAAGGTTTGCTTGTAAAATATGCTAGTGACTTTTACTTTGAAGATTTAGTGATATGCACGGTTGGGAACATGATCTTACAAGATTTATAATCCAAGTTTTCCTAACGGATCGTATATTGATTCCCTTAAGTATTAATTCTGAAACTGAATGGTTATTGAGCTTAAATTTATAATAAGATTATAAATTAGCCATACACTAGTAGATTAATGATACTTAAGGATCAATGGGTAATTAGAAGGATAAAATGTTAATTTTGACAAGTTCTAAGTTACGAACCAATAATTGGAGAACGCAATTACATGAATTGATTATACCAGTTGACTACACGAGAATACTCTATAAATACAATCTATAACCTCTAAGGGTGCAATTCCATATTTATAGTGGAGTAATAACAAAATTAATAAATAACATTATTTAATTAAAGAGTTTAATTAATAATCTGGTTTATTGAAACTTAGGATTATAGGTCCATGGTCTTCAAGTCTCCTCTATACTACGAAGTTTAGGGTGTGAATATTTCAGGATGTGAAAAAAGGACTAACTTGCAAAGAATTTTTTATTCTAGGACAAGTACATAATTATGAGATAATTATGTATGATTAATTAATTAATTAAATTATTTATATATAAATGTAATTTCGGAATTAATATATATAAAAATAAATATTGATTATTTTTTAATTATCGATAAGCGAGACAGAATATCTAATTTATGAAATTAGATAATTACATTATTATTAAATAATTTTTTAGATCAACTAAATGTGTTATTTGTGAAATAATGGATAATTTAGATGATAGATTTATTCATATATGTTAACTTTGAATTAACTGATATCTAGATATTTATCTAATTCAAATAAATATTTAATTTGCATTAATTACCACGTGTCAATCTTTGATACTGTCAATCACTGATTGGGTATCAAAGATTGACATTGACTACTGTAGTGCTACGTGGCACTAGAGTAGTTGTGGTGTAACATTGAAGTGCCACGTGACACTGTAATTGTGCACTATTAGACAATGGGTCCATTGTATTGGCAATTTGAAATTAAATATTATTTTTAATTTTTAATTATCTCTAAATGTCTTATACGTCACTATCTAAAATAAAATACATATTTTATTCTAATGAGAAGAGTTGATAAGATTATCCGTTAAGCAATCAGAGAATCAATTCATCAATCAAGAGTTCAGAAGAACGTAATTTCTCAAAAAGTGATATTTTCTACGACTAAGAGTTAATCAAAATCTCTAAAAGAATCATTATCACGTTCTTTAAGAGAATCGTCACACAAAAGTCTTTGGTAGAAAATCACTAGATCTCATGTGTTGAGTACATCTATAGACAAAAAAGTGTATTCGTTATATTCTAAGTGTCTACACACATCCTAGTGTGTTGAGGTTTGACTTGAAATATCTTGGTGTGGATCTTATTGTCTGTTGATCGTTGGAATGATTTAGTGGGAATGGGAAATCGATCAGTTTTTCACGAGGAATCTTGATTTAGAGTACAAAGGTATATGATTCCTTATTTTGCATGCTGTTAATTTAATATATAAATATATAATGGATCATGACTAGTTGAAAATTTTTTCAATAAAAAGTTTTTATTTGGTTATCGTGGCGTTGCGCAAGTTTTGTTTTATTAAAAGATTCATTTTTTATTAAAAGTTTAATTTTTTAAATGGCCGCACGCACTTAGAACACCACAGCAAAATGGTGTTACAAAGAGGAGATACCGAACCTTATTGGATATGGTTGTGTCGATATTAAACTATTCATGACTATCATTTATATTTTGGGGATATGTACTACACACAGCAACATATATTTTGAATGTAGTGCCTTTTAAGTCTGTGAGCAAGACGCATTTAGAGTTATGGAATGGCTCCAAACCCAGTCTGCCCCATTTTTGTATATGAAGATGTCCATCTCACGTTCTTAGACCCAAGACTGAAAAATTAAACTCGAGATCTAAGGTATGCATATTCGTAGGTTATTCTCTAGAGATTAGAGTTGGGTACTTTTATAATCAAAAGGATCAAATGGTATTTGTATCGACAGATGCAACCTTCCTTGAGAATAACTATATGAAAAACTACAACATCGTAGAAAAGTAGTTCTCGAGGAATTAGCTGCTGATGAGATCAGATTACTTTCAATTTCTACTTATAAATGATAAACTAGAGAAACCACACTTCCTGCAAAGGAAACCGGGTGCAACATCGTAGTGAGAGGGTTATGAGACAACCAGTTTGCTACGAACTAGAGACACGTGTCCTAGTGTCAGGCACTGATAAAAACGATTCATTACCTTATGAAAAAGTAATGGATGATCCTGAAAAGGAGAAAGGGCAAGATGTCACGAACCATAAAATGGAATCTATGTATTCCAATTTCATTTGGGAACTTGTAGATCCACTTGAAGATGTCAGGCCTATTGGATGTAAATGGATATTTAAGAAGAAAATAGGTGCAGATGAGAAAGTAGAGACTTCTAAGGCACGGTTAGTAGGTAAGGGCTATACACAAAGGGATGGAACAAATTATGAAGAGACATTCTCCCATATGGCCATGCTAAAATCAGTTCGTATCCTTTTGTCCATAGCTGCTAGTTTTGGCCATGAGATATGGAAAATGGACGCCAAGACAATTTTTATGAATGACTCTCTTGAAGAAAGCATCTATATGATTCAAGTAGAAGGGTTCGTATAAAAGGGGCAAGATTAAAAGCTATGCAAGTTGCTTAAATTCATTTATGCATTAAAGCAAGCATCTAGATCTTCGAATCTTACCTTTGATGAGATTATAAAGTCTTATGGCTTCAAGCAAAATTTTGATGAAACCTGTGTTCATAAATATATCAAAGATAAGATAATGACTTTCTCAGTTCTTTATATTGACGATATTCTACTCATTAAAAATGATGTAGAAACTTTGTCAAAGGTAAAGAAGTGGTTAACTGAGAAATTTGAAATGAAAGATTTAGAAGAGACGAGCTATGTTCTAGGAATCCAAATCCTAAAGGATAGAAAGAACAATGTCTTAGCATTTTCTCAAGCATCTTATATTTATAAGGTGCTGGGGAGATGCTCTATGAAGAATTCTAAGAAAGGTCAACTACTGACTAGACATGAAATTGTCCTCTCCAAGGAGCAATGTCCTAAGACACCTAAAGAGGAAGAGGATATTAGAAAGGATCCCTATGCTTCAGCAGTTAGAAGTCTCATGTATGTTATGTTGTGTACGAGACTGGTCTGGGAATTATCAGTCATTATCAACTGAATCCAAGTTTGGAACACTCGATTGCAGTAAAGCATATTCTCAAGTATCTTAGGAGAACGAGAAACTATATATTTGTTTATCCAGGTGGAGACCTGAATCGCACTGGATATATTGATTATGAATCAGATAAGGATAGTCGAAAGTCAACGTCCGGGTCATACACCGATGTGATCTAAATGTTATGAAGAAAACGTTGAATCAGAACCTAGCTGACCCATTTACTGAGATACTTCATGCGAAGATATTTGAGGGTCATGTGCGAAACATGAGATTGAGAGAAATGACACATTTTCTTTAGGGCAAGTGGGAGAGTGTTGTGAGTTATGCCCTCACAGCATGTGTATTGACATTTTTATATGAAATTTAACGAGGATAACATTTTTTATATAATTATTCTTTTAAATTATTGTTGAATAATTTATATAAATATCTGAAAATTCCATATTCATTAATGAGACTATGATCTTGTATTAGTACGAGAGGATTAAGATCATAGATAATCAATAAAATTGTCAGCAATATATTAAAGTATGATATTTTTAATGAATGATTGTTAGTACGGTTCACCAAACATTACGAATGCATGCGATCTAGATCCGGATAATTGATATAGATAGATATCTTAGTGAATGTACTTTATATAATGAGATTATATATGCCGGGTCGATGTGAATTAATATGTTTATCAACGTGTCGTTTATAATAAAGATTTAATACACATCAATTCGATGATCATATGTAGATCAGTCTGAATCCTGAATACTCATGAACTCATATACATGTCTACTGAATCTTTTGATTCACTCGTTAAGGTTTGTTTGTAAAACAAACTAGTGACTTTTATTTTGGAGATTCAATGATATGCATGGCTGGGAATATGATCTTATAAGAATTGGAATTCAACTTTTCCTAACGGATCGTATATTAGTTCTTTTAAGTGCTAGTTCTGGAATTGAATGATTATTTAGCTCAAATTTATAATAAGATTATAAATTAATCAGTCACTAGTGGATTAATAATACTTAAGGATTAAGAGGTAATTGGAAGGGTAAAACGGTAATTTTGATAACTTCTAATTTACGAACCAGAGGACAAAACTATATGAATTGATTATATCAGTGGATGACACGAGAATACTTTGTAAATACAATCTATAATCTCTAATAGTGCAATTTCATATTTATAATGGAGTAACAATAAAATTAATAAACAAGATTATTTAATTAAAGAATTTAATTAATAATCAGGTTTATTAGAGCTTAGGGTTGTACATTCATGGTCCCCAAGTCACCTCTATACTATGCATTCTAGGGAAATGACTAACTTGCAAATGAATTTTTATTTTAGGGCGTATATAATTATGAGATAATTATGTGTGATTAAATAATTAAGAATTAATTAATTGAATTATGTATATATAAATGTAATTTTCGAAATTAATATATATATTGATAAGTGAGATAAATATCTAATTTGTGAAATTAGATAATTAAATTATTATTAGATAATAATTCAAATTTAAGGAATATTAATTGAAGAAGGAGAAAGGTGGTTAATTTAAATTATAAGATGATGGCATATTAATTAAGTTTCACTCTGAGTACTATTATACCTCACTTTTTTGCACCGTACCAAGTGTGCACGAAGCATAACTCGAATTATGGGTTAAACTATAATTTAACTATATGTTTGTTCAGCATGTTAATTTGTTTATAAATTACCTCGACTTACTCGCTTCTCTTGCATGCTCATTCTTCTTTTCTTTTACCTGACGTCACCAAGTTCTATATCCTACATGTGAAAACCCTAATCAACATTTCTTTAGTTTCAATGGTCGATGATGGAGATGACCTTTTATAATAGAGTACTACTATGTACTATTGCTCATGTTTATTATCATTATGATGTGATAATATAAATATTTTAAAATTATATATATATATATATTATAATGTAAAATTTATTTATTTTTATATATATTCAGTTATGATGTTTAAGTTAAGATCATATATATTGTGCTAATATATTTTTGATAAAATGCTGGGAAAACCAAACAATCTTTTTAATAGCTGATATTGATTACAAAAGTATTAATTAATGAAAATTTCACATTGTGGATGATCAATGTTTATGTTCGATAAGAACTTGAAAAATAAACTTGTGAAATAATAAACTTTTTATTAACATAATATCTTGAGAAAATGATTAAGCTCTTACACTCACATAATATGATTATGGTTCGCATGGTAACATTTTTAAATATTTTTAAAATTATGATTTTGACAAAAAAGATAAAAACAATAACTCATTGTTTAATCATGAATTTCATAATGATACTTTCTCACTTCTGTGCTTATTTACCATAGCAATTATTACAAACAATTCTTTTATGTTGTCTGTCTAATTAAATATGATTGTTGTTATATTTTCCTTAAATTTTAGCTTCGAAATTCCAAATGTCGGATAAAAACTTTCTAATTCCCTAGACCCCTAAAGTTAAATGATGTCGCATGTATTCTTTATTTTCAAATTTCAGAGGAAGAAAAAAAAAGCTATGAGGTCATCAAAGCGTGGTTGAATTAATAAAGGACTACTCGTTGCTCAAGATTTGTCATTTTGTCTAATTCTACTATTAGATGGCATTGTAGGATTACTTATATGTTCCTAATCTGTTTATTAGAAACAAATTTAATATGTCTCTTTTAGTATAATTGTTTGAAGGCCGAATTTGTTTATGAAAATATTGATAATTCCTTCTTTTCAGTTGGTTAATTATCACAAAAATTCATGTCACACTTTACACATATCATTCGATTTTCATGTCCAATTTGTCATGCAAACCGTGCAGTTACTTCTGTAATTTTGTGAGTAAGATTCCTCACATTTTCACTACTCCAAAGTCTAAAATTGATGTACATGTTCTAAGAATCTCTTCAAAAAATAAAGAATGCTCCGATGATGTCAGTGTAGATTTAGATTCAATCAAAACACAAGTTGGTGATCGGAGAGTTATGGATACTTCAAAAGTTTTCAATTTACCTTATAATATGTTGTGTTTGATTGAGTTGTAAATTGTAAGAGGTTAAATAATACTATTTTCTTCCTATTTGAAATAAAATCCGATTTCGATAAACGAAAATCCGTGCAGTTACTAAGTACTTCTTTACATTATTTTGTATAAATATCAAAATCTAAAAAACACCCAAGAGTCTGAGTCAATAAAATAAAGACCGAGATGATTGACCCAAGAACTATTTTCATTCTGGTTTCTATGGTAGAATCCAGACCAAACCATTAGTCGAGAAACAACAGGAACGAGGATCTATCATTTTCTAAAACTCAACATGCATTCTTTCATAAAAAATGTATAGATAAATAGTTTATGTGTAAACCAATTACATGAAAGAATACTGAAAAAATTTCCAAAACCAAAATAACACATTTATGTGTTGGATTATAAAACCTATATTTTGTAAACAATTTTCCTAGCTAACTGAGCTCTTGGTCATTTTACACTAAGCCTATATCTAAAATCCTACAAATTTAGAATAATGTCAAGTTGATGCATTGAGGGACATCTTTAGCTTCTGAGACTCAGTAGGTATCTTGACGTCAGTTGCCAATCCAAGAGCTTGAAGAAGCCTTACCATGTACCATGTCACGTCAATCTGCCACCACTCTAAGCCGTGTCGAGCCGAGTACTCGAATGCGTGGTGGTTATTATGCCATCCCTCTCCAAATGCAAGCACTGCTACCCACCTAAACACATCATTTTAGTCCAAAATATTAGCTTGGCTTTCCAATCGTTTAAAACTTGGACGGTTTGATTGTTGATTTAAAAAAGGAAAAGGGAAAACAATGAAAATAATGTTATTTTCTAAAGAATATTTTCGTATATGATAACGTATTTCTATTTACTCATTAAATAAAGATGTCCAAATGTATCGATTGAAAAATGACTTTTGAAATGTGAATTGAAAAATGACTTTTACAATTTGATTCTTGAAATGTGATGGGATGAAAAATAGTTTTTGAAATATAGTATTCATTCGCGTAATAACTCTTGCATTCATGTATTTTTACAACGGATTCATACATTTATCTTGACTTACTTTTTATGACTGTTTTTTGTATATTTAAGATGGTTAAAAGAATAAATTAGACAAAAAATATTGGATAAAAAAGTGTCCATACAATAAGAAGTTTTTTATCTAATGTTTTTCATGTTTTTTACGATTATATTATAAGCATACAAACTTTTGTTCACAAATAACATTGATGCTAATTAAAAATGATATGTGCAACGCACGTAACGGTGGTCTAGTTATCTATTCTATATTAAAAGGGGCTTAAATGAGAGAAACTTTTGATTCTCATTTTTGACAAATTAGATATTTCACCTCATTTCTCATTTAATTCATTTGATAATGTTTTATTTTTTATCCAATAAAAATATGTTTATAGTTAGTAAAATAAAATATTTTGATAACCTTACATAATTAGAGACGTGAATATCCATATATTGACTTCAAGATCTTCTATAAGTAATATTTAATTATAAGTCAATAATGATTGTTCGTTAGAAATTTAGAAATTAAATATTATGTAGTATTTATGCTATTATTTGTGTGATATTATAAAAAGTCATTAATATATTTTAAATACGAGAAACTGTCTCTTAATATGATATAATTATTTCTTAAGAATATGACAAATTGCTAAAATAGAACGATTTTCAATACTATTCAAATAGCACTAAAATTTTAATATTATAAATAAGCTATTATTATAACTATTTCACTTTTAGTTTAGATGTAGAATAATTTTCAAAGTTGATGGTGTATTTTATTTAACGTTAATATTAATTTAAAATTATATATATATTTAAAATTGTTTAATATGTGCGAAGCACCTACATGTCGACTAGTTATATTAAAAGGGGTTTAAAAGAGAGAAATTTTTTATTTCTCCTTTTACCTTTAAAAGCCCTTTAATATATCACACAAATTAGATATTTCACCTATTTTTTTATTTACTTTATTTATGTAATAAATTTTACATACAATTTGCAAATTAAATATGTTTATGATATTGTGTAGTTAATGTCTGTAAAGATTAATTTCAAGATTTGTGTATATATAAGGAATACTTATTTTTTAGTTGTTAAGAATTTGTTTGTTAGTAATTTGTTTATATAAATGAATTTAGCGAAGACCTTAATATATTTTATAGCAATCTAATAGTGATATAATCATTTATTAAGAATGTGACAAATTGATAATACAAAACCATTATCCATAATTTTTATTATTACGTTTCTAATGATTTAGCACAAATAATTTTATGTATAACATGCAAAGCATGTTGTTTGGTGAGGATTTTTTTAATCAGAGAGTGTGATTGGTACACCGATATAAATTAAACGTGTACATGTTAAACATTTAGTACATTATCTCTTATATTATAGTAAAGAAAAATAAATATGCTTAAGTTTTTTCTATGAAGAGAATGAATAAAAAAAACTAGACTTACCACGTGCAACACACGTACGTTCTACTAGTATTTCTTAAAATTAGTTATAATATAAATGTGGATTTGGTAAACTTGTTCTTAAGTAAAAAAAAAATCAATTCAAAAACAGAAAAACAAAAACGAAAACTCTACCAAAAGGGAAAGATAAATCAGATGTTAGAAGAATTTGAATATACCAGTTGTTCTTGGATAAATCGCCAGTTTTCCAATCTTGATTTCCCCAGACATGGCAAGCTGAATTTACAAGCCAAGTAATGTGGTATACCCATATAATTCTCACACCCTGAAATTTTTTAAACATATTTTGATTTTTAAATCTTCTAAATATTAAGGTTTGAGATCTCTGAAATTATCTAACATCCCTTAAAACACTACTTCCTTCGCAAAATATGAAGACTGAGTGCATGAATGATTCAATCAATAATTCCAAGAATGAAACTGCACACAAATAATTGTTCCTAATGTTCTTTCAGGCGAAACACTGAAAATATATTGATGCACAAGATAAACTCTTGCTAGTGGCTACAACCCATAAGACCTTAATCAATATAGACCATAAACATACTCTGAATCTAGCATGGCTCGCGACAGTAGGATTACTACAGATTCAATCACTAGAACTACAAACTTATGGACATAATGAAGTCAATTTGCAGTATAAGACAGCAGGGCACTAGATTGGACTGTTTATGTAATTTGCAGTATAATCTTTCTTTATATATATTAAAATTTTAAAGAGCAAAAAATAAATCAAATAAAACCATATGTTAATTCTAAAAACTATATTTGGAATGAAAGCAAGCTTTGCAAGTTGATTAGTGAGCTTCAAAATAATGAAAATAGAAAGAAAGAAAATGTAAATATAATCTTTACCATTCCCCAAACAACGAAGGGAAAACCTCCGAATGCATAAAGCAGAACACCAAGTGCAATTGGATGAACAATGTAAGTGCTCTGAATAAACCTATAAAATGGTTGCTTCTGTAAATCCCCAACATTATCCTGCCCTCCACACTGCATACAAATGATATATTTAATCATACCAATAAGATTGATTAATTAATACAATGTTAAGTGAAGAAGTAATTAATTCTTACCCTTTCAGTAATAGAGTTAGTATCAAAGAGCCAACTCATGTGACTGAACCAAAACCCTTCAATTGGGCTGTGTGGGTCTTTCTCAGAATCACAAAATTGATGATGATACCTATGTGTGCTCACCCAATCAATTGGATTCCCCTGCAGAAAATAACCAAAACCCATCAACAACAATCAATTCCCAAATTAATTTCTTGCTCATTTTATATCCTACATTTTATGATTGTTAGCAATTTGGTTCATATAATTTTATTTTTGTCAATTTAGGTATTAAGCTTACACAGTAATTAACATCATGTACTACATGAATGGCTACTTCTGTTATCTAATAACATGCGCGTGATTCACTAGAGACATCGGACGTCGTTAATATAATATCATTCAGTGTTAGTGAGCCAAGTATAGGTCAATTGAAAAATTAAAAAATGAAAGTATAGAGTCAGAAAATTAAACTATAAATTCGAATTCCACAGTAATCACCAACCTGAAGTGCAAGAACCCCACAGTAAGCAAACAAGTACTCAAGCCATTTGGGAAGCTTAAAACTCCGGTGGGAAAGATTCCGATGAAAAGAAAGAGTAATACCAAATAGACCCGTCACAACGTACAAGGTCACGGCGACCCAAAACGCGCTCCAACAGAATTGAAACGGCGCAAGAAGACTCAGCAAATGCATAGCAAGGACAACACAAGCAGTGCCGACATCCATCGAGTTCCATCTCCTCCCCCAAAAAACATTCCTCTGCCGCGTCACCACCACATCCGACAGTAAAATTCTCTTTCCGTTTCTACCTTCTGGATGTATTTCAGATGTTTGCGAAAATGCCGCACTGAGTTTTGCTGCCTTTGCTCTGTTTCGAGTCTTATGCAAATGTGTTAGTATTGTAATTCTGTTCAAATTGGGATTAGCGGAATTCGTATTATGGTTGCCAAAACAGAGGAAGATAGAATCTTGAGAAATGTGGTGCAGGGAAAAGTTGGTTTGCAATGGGCGGTGAAATGGTCGGGCAAGAGAGGGAAAATGTGGGAGTTTAGGATTGGAAGGTGAAGAAGTGATCAACGCCATGGAGGGAGGGAAGGATTGGATACTGTACAGTCTGGACGTGTTTGGGCTGTGTGCTGGGGTTTGATTGATATAATTGGTTAGGGGGATATTTGGTGGCGGCGTATTATAGTGGGGTTTTGTGTCTATTGGAGTTTCAAGATTTTGTGTTGTTTCCGAAGTATCCTACATCCAGGTGTGGAAAATCACTAAATCAGAGAGAGAGAGAGAGAGAGAGAGAGAGAGAGAGAGGTGGATAAGGCTTTAATGGGACTATTGTCATGTGTTCGGATTGGGGTAAAGGAGAGGAGAAATAAGATCCAGGTATTTGAGATCTCATTAAGATAATGGATACAAGTAGAAACCAATAATCGATTTGAAAACTTCAAATATGGCTAGATATTTCAGCTTTTTATGTGAATTGTGACTCTCTCTCTCTCTCTCATGGTTGCTGCTTCATGCAAATACCCAAACTTCATGTCTTATCTCCGCATCTACACGTAAATGCCAAGTTTCGTGGCTCAACGAGTTGAATAGTGCTATAATATTTTGTTGGTGTTGTGAGTTTTATAGGACTTTGACTAAATTATTTAAGTTTGTTCAATTAATAAATTTACCTTAACATCTGAAAATCGTACAATTGTATTTATCAAAAGTGGTCCTACCAAATTTAAGAATTTAAGTTTTTGTAGAGTTTATCAACTAAAAAAACTTATGGCCCTCTAACTTCTATGTCTAACTTCAAGAGAGATTTTCACGAAATTTGACATCTTTTTACAAGAAAAATATTAAGTTACACTTTTTTATTTGAAAGTTTCTCTCTTGATATTGGTATCTACTAGATTCTAGCAAAAAAATAAATTGCTACACTGTGTTCTAGTTAGGACGTGCAATCGTCCCGAAAAACTCATCCTGACCCGAAAAATCATTTCAAATTGAGTGAAACGGGAAATGATTTTTACACTTGGCGGGACGGGACAGGACACGGGACAAATTTTTTTTTTTGTCTCGACTTGTCCTGTCCTATCTCGATTTTTCATAAATAACCTAATATTTTTTATTTTTATTTTTAAATTTGACCCTAATTTTTTTTAATTTTAACCTTTAATTTTTTAATTTAACCCTTATTTTTAAAATTTTTAACCTTTTAATCTTTTAAATTTTAAACTAATTTTAATTTTAACCTTTAAATTTTTTACCCAAAATACTGGTTCCGTCCCATCCCGCTCGGGATTTTCCGTTAACAGAGGACGGGACGAGACTTAAAATGAGAATGGGGTCACCCACGAGCATGAGCCTCGTGGTTATAGGCGAGCATGAGCATTAGATAACATAAAATGGCTTATGTGAGGCTGAGCTTTGGCTCATCGGCGAGCATGAGCATTAGATAACATAAAATGGCTTATGTGAGGCTGAGCTTTGGCTCATCGGCGAGGATGATCGCGGGGTCACCTTTGGTAGCTTAATTGAGACTAGGCTTAGGGTCTCCTCTGTTGGCTTCAGCGAGGATGAGCTTGGTTCACCATGGTGACTTCGGTGAGGTTGAGCTTCAGATCACTTAATGCGCCTTAGGTGAGGGTGAGCTTGGGGTCGCCTCTGACAAGCATACATTATTGTTTTTCTCATAATGATTTGGTGGACTATTCCCACATTTTATTCTTCTCATACTATTTTTGTTTTAAGTTCATATGAAAGATATTGTTTTTGTGTTGGTCACTCTACTAGTTGCCCCATAGTTTGATGCAGACAAATTTTTGGCAGGTCAAACTGAATATGAGATTTGGAGAATGAGCTTAGACACCTCAGTGACTTTTACAAATGAGATTTGAGATGCCTCAAATGACGTCAGAAGAGAAGTCTGGGATCACCTTGGATGACTTTGGCAATGATGAGAAATAAGTTATTTCTTTTCACATAAGCAATATTAGGCATGAACGTCCTCCCATATGACTAATGCAAAGCTGAACCTAGAGTTACCCACTATAACATAGGCAAGATTCAGCCTGAAGGTCATTAAGTGTGACTTGGGTAGATCACAAAGCTTAGCTATGTTCTTTCTTCTCTTCCCTTGGCTTGTCCTTGGCTCAGTCTTCGTTTCGTGAGCTTAAGAGCTCAACGCACTTATATACTTCTGGGCGCGGGTAAGAAATTAGGCGAAACCTGTGAGTGTCTTCTTTGCCAAGGACCATAGTAGGCTCTTATCATTTAACCCAGCCATCATTGCTGTAAGGGCTATGTCATAGCTATACCCTTTTACTTTCAGGGCCTCCACATTAAATCTTACGACATAGTCACGTAGGTTCTCATCTCTCTACTGCCTGACGGTGAGGAGATGAGTGGCAGGCTTCCTTTGGTCTCTACCTCCTAGAAATTTGTGGACGAACATTTTGTTGAGCTCACTGAATTATGAGATAGAGCCTAGTTTTAACTGAAGATACCAAGCGCGAGCTGAGGATGGAAGCGTAAGCGGGAATGCTTTACACATGATAGCCCCTGGGGTGCCTTGAAGCTACATCCATGTCCTAAATGTCTCCAAGTGTTCAGTAGGGTCCCTAGTGCCATCGTATAGTGTGATGGACTACATTTTGAATTATGGGGGCATCTCAGCACGTATGATCTCTTTTGTGAATAGAGGTTCTACATGATGAAGTTGGGCCTCAGCCGAGTAGGGGACCTCCTTAGCTCGGACACGGGGGGGTGGCACATCCGAGGCCTCTCTTGAAGGAGTAGGCCCCTAGATAGATCTCATTGTTCTATTGGATCTTCAACTCATTTCTTAACTCTTCTGGTGGAAACTACGAGGTAAGGTATGCTTACCCTTTCGTTCCCACAGATGGAGCCAATTGTTAACGGCTAAATCTCAGGAATGAGATCATACCAACAATGTATGTGCTCCACTTCTCTCTCCACACCTGCAATGGGGGAAGGTAAAGTAGGAGACCAATGAAGAAAGGGGTGGTCTCATTTTTACCCCTTTGAAACTTAAGTCAGTAAGAGATGAAAGAGAGCAAAATAGAGAAGTTGTTGGAAGTTGTTGCGTACCTCTTAAAGTGCATTTACCTAGGTATTTATAGAGAAAAATTGACCTTAAGGTTGGGCTGGTCTTCATAAATTAGTAGACCTCTCCTCCAATGAGGTGCCTCCTCGAACCAGACCTAGGCTTTAGGCTTCTCTGATTGGCTTGGTGGGGTACGAGGTAATAGATGATTACCTCGGGTGTTAGGATAGCCTGTCCTCGTAACCCATAATGTACTTCCTCGACCTCTGTTGGACCGTCATATTAAATACTTTTGATGACATCCTGCTGGGCGCAGGTTGATTGACTCGTTGGGTAGTGAGCTTCATATTTTTTCTCATGCCCCTATCTCTGATTGACTTAGGTGTATTAAATGTATATGATGACACCCTGGAAGCTTCTACCTCGGCCCAGGTGCCCTATTTAAACTTGAGGCGGGAGATTCCCTGCCTTTAACTCTAGGGTCCCTGGACGCTTGACCCTGGGGAGGGTAAATAGCCCCAAAGCTCTAGGCCCCGGTGGAGGGGGGGAGTCTTCCCCGAGGCCTATTCCTCGGGGTTGATGAGCTTCCCCGAGGCGGGGTGGGTAAGATTCCTCGAGGCCTGGGCACCGGGGTTGATGAGCTTTTCTGAGGCATAAGCCCGGGGTTGATGATCTTCCCCGAGGCCTAGGTCCCGGGGTTGATAAGCTTCCCCGAAGCTTAGGCCTCGAGGCTGATAATCATCGTGACACTCAAACATTAGCTCAAGGGTATGAAAAGCCTTAGCCATATTAACATGCCTTTAAAGGTCTTTTGTACGTGCTCGAAAAATGGGTATAACATTTTTAAAAGCTTGATACAAATATAATCATACATTATAATATTACTATTTGTCTAAAATCATTATTTTTTATATGACATAGATACTTCTTCAAGTTTAAAAATAATGGGCGTATCTTTTTTTAAGATATCATTGACAAATGAATTCAAAGATAATTTTTCACATGATCATCGTTAAAATAAATTTTAATACCAGGTTTTACTTTATTTTTTTCAACCATGGGTGTTGAACCCGAAACCATCATCCTTTCTTTTAAAACCATTTTCAATTCCAGACCATCTTTTCCTTCTTCCCACTCAATATGGGTCTTATGGTTTGGGTTTGATTATTAGTCGGATCGGGTCTATACAAAAGGGTATATTATGGTCTTTTTAAAGAAACCAATAGTTTTTAACCGAATGAACTTAGGTTTTATTTTTTATTGTTGGTTTCTATACTCCCTGGTGTGGTCTTTTTAAAGCTAGCGCAACCATTTTGAAGATGTTCTGTGAATTTGGTTCATGAGCTAATTTCTGGGAAGGAGATTGTAGATACTGTATTTTGTCCGGTCCAATACTTTAAAAATATAAATTTTATTTTTTACTCATATACTAGTCTAAGACTAAGTGTATGATTTAAAAAATAGCTCTAAGTTTGTCCAATGCCTAAAAAATAAGAAAATTTGTCCAATGACTAAAAATAAAAAAAAGGAACAAAAAGACTAAAATTAAAAAAGTGAAGCCCTAAGTTTGCCTATAAATAGAGGAGAATTCTTCACTTGAAATGGGAGATTTGGGAGAGTGAGGAAGAGAAGAGACTTTAGAGAGAGAAATAGATGTTTTGAGAAAATAGTGAAAAAGAGAAAGAATGAGAGTTTTCATTTCTATTCATCTTCCATCTTCTCATTTTCTTTTTATTAAAGTAGTTCAAATCTCTTATATTTTAACTTACAATATATTTTGTTCATTCTAATTAATCATCTCTCTTCTTCATACTCATGTATTTGATATTTCTTTGTTTCATTTTTCATATATAGGTTTGTTTGCTCATTCTTTATCATTTCTCCTACTCTTTAATCTTAAGTTTTATTTTCATATATTGTTTATCTCTCTACAAATTTGATGAGGAGATTTTTTTGTCCTCAACTCAATCAATGAGAATGAGGATAAAATTTTGAAGGGTGTAAAATTAACTCAATGTGAATCAACTATTTAAGGGTTGGAAGTGTACATTTGATGAAAAGATCTCATATGATAATTTCATATACATAAAAATTCATAAAATAGAGAGTAGAACCTCTATACAAGATTATGCAGATATTTAAATTTTGATTTTTTTATGTTCTTACAAGTCTTCTCTGTTTTTTTTTTAGTTTTTGACCATAATTTTTGTGACACATGTTTGAACTAGTTACCATCCATGATCATTCCTAGCAATAAATGAAGAAATAAAAAATGGTAATTAGTTAACTAAGTGGTCCAAAAAAATGATATTTTTATATCTCAAACAAAAATTATTTTATTTTGAAAGTTTTATGGATTTTATTTAGTGACACTTGTTTAAACTAGTTACCATCCATGATCATTCCTAGCAATGAAGGAAGAAAGAAAAAATGATAATTAATGAACTAAGTAGTCTAAAATAAAAAAATAGTATATTTATATTTCAAACAAATTTATTTATTTATTTTTAGTGACACTTGTTTAAATTAGTTAACATTCATGATCATTCTTTTACTATTTGATTAACATTGGGTGAAAAAATAAAAAAATGGTAATTAATAGACCATGTAGTAAAAAAACATGCCCATGCTAATTATGTATGAAATTAAGCATTTTTTCATAGATTAATTTATTATACACATGAAAATTTTATTTTTAATTTATTTACTAAATAATTATATATACATATATATGTAAGAAAATAAAAATTACAAAAAAAGGCATAAGGTGACATCACCCTCTATCATTTAATAGAGGGTGAGGTCCCCCTCTCTAAATTTTTTTTTTTTTTGTTTACATTTTATTTTATTTTTTTATTTTTTATGTTTGTTTATTTTTCTATTTTTTCAGTAGATATTATTAGTTTGTTTTAATTTATTTTTATATATATTTTTAATTATTTCACGTCTTGTATCATTATTTTCACCCTACATAATTTTTTTATAAATTTATCATACATATTTATAATCTCTAACATTCATTTCCATTATTCATTTTTTTATTTATAGTTGTTATCTCTTCTTATTTATTTATGTATTATTGTCATATGTCACGATTTTATGTGATTATTATTTTATTCTTTTATCATCAGAATTGACGCTCGTAAATTAAAAGCATATTTGATTTAAATTTTGTA
Organism: Datisca glomerata; assembly: GCA_003255025.1. Lineage (NCBI taxonomy): Eukaryota > Viridiplantae > Streptophyta > Magnoliopsida > Cucurbitales > Datiscaceae > Datisca > Datisca glomerata. The sequence continues at coordinate 33,686 of QANY01013068.1, read as the reverse complement.
AATTTCTTTATTTAGTTTTTTCACTAAAAAAATCCGATGACGGACTTTAGAATTTTTGGGATACCAAATTTATCAAACTACCGAGGTGTTGAGTTATTTTTAGGATACCGAGAGTAACTCCAAGAACGCTTTGATTATAAAAAATAATTTTTTAATGATCTTTATATCACCCGTTGAAGGTAATTTATTTGCTCATTTTTATGATGCAAAATGTATCAAATGGGACATTCAAAATTGAATTTTTATAACATTATTTAAAAAATAATAATTTGGATAGTATTTGATTAAATCTGATAACCATTTTTCATAAAGGGCGGTGTGGGGTGCTAATACCTTCCCCACACGCAAATGACTCCCGAACCAACTTTAAATTTTCCTAGACCAAAATATTTGATTTTAAAATTAGGTGACCAATCACGTCCTAAAACGATTGGTGACAAGTCCGAATTTTTTTTTTCAAAAAATGATTTTTCAATCATCGCTCCGTGTCGCATGCATGTTGCGACAACTTGGCAACTCCATAGAGGAAAAATAATTGGTCTAACCATCTTTAGATCAATAGAGAGTCAAGCCAAAATTTTATAATATGCTATCATTTTGTATGGTTCTTTGTTTATTTATTTGATTTTTTTTTAATTCGTGCTTGTAGTTGTACATTAGTCTTTTTTTTAAAATATATTTCTTTACAAAATTTCTAATTTCACACATATACACTAGTCCTATACCCACGTTTCCTTTTAGGATTAGCGAGAATGAGTAGTGGAATGCCTTCGTTGAACTATGATTCCCGTGCAGGCTCACAAAAGTTCTCACTCAGATCGACCCTTTCAAGATACCGTTTGGAGGGCCCTGTTATTCCGTTCGGATAATAGCGAGTACAACCTGAGAGCCTATTAAGAGATTTGAGAGCCCAACCACACATGCATTTTGTTTTTAAAGCCCATCTCATGACCAATGTTTAAGAGAAATAGAGATTCTGCTTAATTATGATATCTGACTAATTTTGTTCATGTATATATGTCCTACGCTATTTAAACATTTCTTTTCTTTCCCTTTGTTTCACTTCTGACTTCATATTTCCTTTTTGCATACATGTATCATGTTGCGTCATAGGGATTGTAGAGAAGTATTCAATTCATTCATATTTTAGAGACCATGACTTCTACTCCGGGTGTGATAGGAGATCAAGTTACAGTAGCCCAATGGTCAGGGGAAACGCATAAACGAAAAGGAGATTGTCTGGGAAAAGAGGATGTCGTTCTTCTACCACCAATCACTAAGATAGAGTTCTCACACTCTAACTTGGAGAGGTTGAAGAAGATATGGGAGGATTTTTCACCGTAGCAGAAAAATTTATTTGTCGACAAATATGGTCACATCGCTTATCTTCTGTATATTATAGTCAATGCTCTGGTTCTTAAGACTTTAATGCATTTCTGGGACCCTCTGTATAGATGTTTCACCTTTGGAACAATTGATCTCACACCTACAATTGAAGAATATCAAGCCCTACTGAACGTTCCGCTGCAAAGCGTGGATAAAGTTTATAATTACGACAAAAGGCTCACATTGAAGAGAGCTTTATCCAAGCTCTTGGGTACTGTCCATGCATCTGAGATTGAGAGAATGTTGAAAGTTAAAGGGGGGAATGAGTGTGTGCCACTGTATTACCTCTTAGATCTCGCCTAAAATGTCTTAAAAGAAGATAAGGGTATGACTCTTTATGCTCTGTGTATATATGGCACCGTGTTGTTTCAAAAAATTCAAGTTTATGTGGATGATAAAGTGAGTAAAATGTTCCTGCAAGTTGAACATGGTGTTAACACTGTTATCTCAATTCTAGTTGAGATTTTTTGTTCCTTAAATCACATACGAGAGCTTGGAAAAGGGAAGTTCATTGGCTCTCCATCTCTTTTGTGTATTTGGATTCTCAGCCATCTAAGATATCCACCAGATTTCAAATGTCCTCAAGTTAAGTTTTCAAGTCCATGGATGAAGACGAGAATCCTCATTGCAGAACTTGGGATGACCAAATGGAATCCGTAGTTTCCCACAAAAGGAGTGTGGCTCTCACACCTATCAAAGTTGAAAGATGAGGATGTTATCTGGAAAGCCCAATGGATGCCGTTGACACCGATGATCTACAAATGTGGTGACTATCAATGGGTCCCGCTCCCAGGACCATAGAGTTGTACTAGTTATGCTCCGCTAATGGTGCTTCGTCAACTATACATGAGACAGTTTGTCCCTGCCACGAATGCATTAAAGGACATTGAGATCAGTTATTATTCACAAGATATTGAACAAAAATTGCAGTAGCAAATTGGAGCTTGGAAAATAACGAGAAGAGTGCGAAATGAGAAGAATCACATGAATTGCCTAAAAGAGTATGAAACGTGGCTTGAGAGCAGAGGCAAAGTAACTATTGTCTTACCAGTTGAGGATTTACAATCACATAAGTTACCAGAAGCTTATCAGGAGATTGTTAAAAATGAGGAGCGGGATGAGTTATATAAGGAGCGTAAAAAGAATTTAGCTCTCTTGGAAGAAAACAGACGTCTAACAGTCGACATGAATTTGTCTGGCCAGCACAGGATCAAAGCGGAAAACCAACTCAAAGATTTGAGAAACAAAGTTGAGGATTAAGAATATCTGAAGCGGAAAAACTTAGAGTTGGAAACTGACACTCGCAAAGTGAACAACAAAATCAGAAGGATGGCTGAGGACAATGAGAATTTGTGAGATGTAATCTATGAACAAGAGGATCGAATCATGAAGCTAGAAAGGAAAAATAAGCTTGTACAAGAGCTTTTAGAAGAGGTTAAATGGGCTATCGATGAGAAGAATGCGTACATCGTTGAGTTAGAAAAACAATATGACTCGTTACGACGAATCACTAATAATTTACAAGTTGATTTGGAGAATCAAAAAGTTAGGAAGACTGAGTCACCAAATGATCGTGAAGAACTATTGAAAGTCATTGCAAGCTTTGAGCACCAAGTTAGAGCATATCAGAACGTGGTAGAGAAATTGACAAGAAATAATGATACTAATGTCGACGAACTGAGATATGATTACCAGTTACTGCAACAAGAGCACGACTTGATTCGACTACGATCAGGGCAGGCTATAGAATGGCTTAAAGGCGTGGCTGTGAGAGCGAGCAATTTGGGAGAACAAGCATCATTTTTGAAAAAAAGTGTTTTGCCCATCCATCATAATGGGGAGAACTTGTCTAAGTTCTTGGAAGAAATCAATAAAGATTTGGGTCATTTTGTATAAACTCATATTGCAGAGTAGTGTAGTTTGACTTCTACATACTCAAATGTAGTGGATGGCTCTACTAATTGAACGAAATTAAGTACTTTTAGGCTTTCGCTTTGCGCAATATCATTTCTCATGCATAAATTTACTTTCATTATTATTATTGTTATTATTTATTCTTCTTCATTAGCAAAATCTACCATCTCATTTTTTTATTTTTATTTATTAAGAAAACTTTTGAAAGATAGCCCGTAAACTCCGACATCCTTATCGAACGCGAGCTCAAGTTAGGGTCATGGACGAGCAAGAAAGAGAGCGATCGCGAGAGGAAATGAATGAAGAAATTAGGGAGCTGAAAGTGCAAATGGCAAGAGTCCTGGAACTCCTCGCCGCGAGTAAGGGAAATGCCTGTCTTGAAAATCCGCAAGGGGCTCACTCATCACAAAATTAACTGCCAAACGATACTCTACCTTACCCTCATGGGTTCACTCCAACCTATCAACGTCATCAGACCGACCACTTTCAGTATGCTTCACCACTAGTAAATATCCAGCACTATCCATTTCCTAGTGTCTAGAAAATGATGTACACAAAGAAAAGTGGGTACAACCCATCCACAATGGCACCTTGCCACAACCAATATTTCACCCCATTAGGCGAACTCGCTAATGAGCCAATCATCATACCCGATGTTGATGACCCAAAGGGGAAGAGGCCTATTACTAAACCAAGCAAAGAACCGCTGTTGAAAGATAAGCTGGACTTTTTAGAGGAAAGATTATTCGCCATTGAAGGGTCAGATGTATATGGTACCATTGATGCCACCCAATTATGTTTGGTCCCAGATGTTACCATCCCACACAAATTCAAACCTCCTGAGTTTGAAAAATATGATGGTAGTACATGTCCGAGAAGCCACCTTATTATGTACTGTAGAAAGATGACTGTTTGTGCAAATAATGATAAGTTGCTGATTCATTTCTTTCAAGATAGCTTGAAAGGGGCTGCATCTCGCTGATATATCGAATTGGATAACCAACATATTTAGACGTGGAAAGATTTCGCTGATGCTTTCTTAAGACAATACAAATACAACATAGACATGGCTCCTGATATCTAGAAAAAGCCTACTGAAGACTTTAAAGAATATGCACAAAGGTGGAGGGAATTAGTTGCTCAAGCACCCCTCCTTGTCAGAAAAGGAGATAGCTACAATGTTTATCAAACAACTTCTCTGACATTATAGTGATTGGTGAAAGGATTGAATATGGTGTAAGGAATAGAAGAATTTTGAAAGTCGTATCAGATCACCATCCGTGAAAAAGGGGCCGCCATTGAAGCGAAAAGAAGGGGATGTACAGACGATCAATTTTGGGTACCCATCACAAGCTGCAAACTCGAGGCCGGGATTTCTAAAGTTAGTAAAGGGCTCAAATCTGTGACATCATATGTGGCAAATACCTCACAAATTCTGTACAATTATCACTCTCAACAATCAACATTTCAAAACAACCCGAGATCCGGTTTCAGACCACCGACTCACTAGCAAATTGTTGGTCAGGCTGATCAGCCTCTGAGGGAAAATAGAAATAATCAACATTTTGTCCAATATGATCCAATCCCCATGTCATATACATAACTCTTATCTCAATTGATATGGAATAATCAATTGGTGCCAATTTCTTATATACCTCTACAACCACCATACCCAAGGTGATATGATTCGACTGCTCATTGTGATTATCATGCTGGGGCAGTGGGAAATTCGACTAAGATTTGCTCGACATTAAAAGGTAGAGTACAGGTGGGAATCCTACCGTAAATGTAATTGAGGAATATTTTTCATATGGAAAGATGGACGTGGAAGATGTGAGCACGTCAATGGAAACACTTTTCCTTCTTCTTTCTAGAGTAGGGTACACCTACCCAACACGCTCAGAGGATGAGGGAGTTTCTAGGAAGCATATGCATGACTTTGATTGTCTGTTTCATAAGAATGTGACGGGGCATACAATTGATGAATGTGCTGATTTTAAAATGGAAGTGCAAAAATTGTTGGATGCAAAGATACTTACAATAAGTCATAAAGGAGAAAGGGAATACCAGGAAGATGACTCTTTAGTCCTCATGATAACTAAATAATCATCTGAAGTTAATGTTGAAGTGTCGTCCTATATCCCAAAACCTCTCACAATATATTATGAAGTAAAGTCAACTCACACCACTACGTTTTATGCTCCGATGCCTATCACCATCCAAATACCGGGTGCTTTTGCTTACAAATATTCAAGAGCAGTACCATGGACGTACGAATATGAGGTCATCACAGGCGGTAACGACAAAGCTCAAGCGCTAAATCCTTCTGACCTCGATCTCCCCATAACTAATATTTTAGGAGTAGGTGGGATGACGAGGAGTGGCAGATGCTACATGAACTTCAAGGAGAAATGCATGGTGGCCAAGTGATAGACCCATATATAATAAGAGGTAGGGAGAAAGAAAGAGCAGTGTCTGAAGAAGAAGTATGTGAAGTTTTTAAGCTCATCAACCAAAGCGAGTATAAGGTGATAGAACAACTTAATCGCTTAGCTACTCGTATATCTTTACTGTCATTCTTTTGAATTCTGAACTACATCGCCAAACATTATTGAAGGTTTTGAACCAAGCATATGTCTGTCATGACATTACGGTGGAGAAGTTGAGTGAAATTGTGGGAAATATTATCGCACCAAATTTTATCACTTTCACAGATGATGAAATCCCTGCCAATGGTACTAGACACACCAGAGCTCTACATATATCCAATAAATGCGAGGATTATGTTATCGCAAAAGTATTGATTGATAATGACTCGTCTCTAAATGTAATGTCAAGATCCACACTAGTAAAGCTCCTTGTTGATGCAACACATATGCGACCGAGCATGATGATAGTAAGAGCTTTCGACGGTATCCGAAGAGAAATAGTCGGAGACATAGATATACAAATTCGAATCGGGCCATGCCTATTCCATATTATTTTCCACGTGATGGACATAAATTCAGCATACAGTTTTCTTTTAGGTCGACCATGGATTCACTCTGCCAGGGCAGTACCGTCTTCATTACATCGGAAGCTGAAATTTATAATGGATCATAAACTCATTTGTATATATGGGGAATAAGATTTATTGGTATCCAAGCCGACTACCATGCCGTATGTTGAGACGGTGGAAGAAGCATTGAAGTGCTCATTTCGATCATTTGAGATTGCGAACACTACATTTGTTGCAGTGGGAAACTCACTCCAGCATTAAGCCTATTAAAAGCATCTCAGATGGTGACAAAGTTGATGATAAAAGGGGGATACAAGCCAAACAAAGGACTCGGGGGTAAGCATTAAGACATAAATAAGTTAATTGAGTCAAACAAGAATGAACAAAGGTTTGGGCTTGGATATAGAGCGACCAAGGCTGATAGAAGGAGAGTGGAAGCTCAAAAGAAAGAAAAGAGGATTGCTAGGCTCGAAAATAGGGAATTCGATATGAAAATGGCGATTATACCCCATATTTCTAAATCCTTTAGAAGTGGGAGAATTTCATTCGAAGAACCGGTTATAGTAGAGCAGTACGGCCTTGAAGATGATATCGCCGAGATTTCAATATCCTCGATCTTGGGAAAATCATCAAGTGCAAGTAAAAAATAAAGAAAAGATGATTACTAGGCTTGAAAATAGGGAATTCGATATGGAAATGGCGATTATACCCCATATTTCTAAATCCTTTAGAAGTGGGGGAATTTCATTCCTAGAACCGGTTATAGTAGAGCAGTACGGCCTTGAAGATGATTTCGCCGAGATTTTAATATCGGCAATCTTGGAAAAATCATCAAGTGCAAGTACAAAGGATGGTTTTTTGATACGATTCAGATCATGTGCTTAACAATTGGGGCGTCACCGAGCTACCAGTGCTTCTCGAGAATTCTCAACAGTAATGTGTTCATGCCAAAATTCTAATGATTTTACCCAATGCCTTAGGAATTTTATTGTTATGGCCTATGTTCTCGTCTAATTCATGTCATCACTTTGAATGAAAATCTAAAAACTTGTTTCGTCTCCTTTTGCTAATGATAAATATAATTCCAGTTCTTTCTATTCTTCCTATTATGTCTACTTTTTCCATTTTTGAAATGTTGTTCATACTCATGCATTGTTTATTTTTTTTCTTGCCTTCTTTTCATCCAATAACCCGATTCAGGTTCCAGAACGGTGATTTTGAAAACAAGAGCATAAGCAATAAATTATATCTTTGAAAATCCATCACTTTTTAGGCGAATCGCTAAATGAAAAATGTTGCTAATGTAATATGATATTGTTTATGTCACGAGAAAGTCAATAAAAGGAAGTGTACTTGTAGCAACATGCACGCGACGCGAAGCAGCGGTTAAAAAATTATTTTTTGAAAGAAAAATAAATTTGGAGTCGCCGCCAATCATTTTAGGGTGTGATTGGTCACACAATTTTAAGATGAAAATTTTGGTCTACGAAAACTCAAAGTTGGTTCGGGAGTCGTTTGTGTGTGAGGAAGGTATTAGCACCCCACAACACCCATTATAAAATGGTTACCAAATTTAATCAAATGCTATCCATTTTTTTATTTTAAGGCAAATGTTAAAGAAATTCATTTTTGAATGTCCCATTTGGTGCGTTTTGTATCATAAAAATGAACAAAATAAATTATCTTTAATGGGTGGTTCAAAGACCATTGAATTTTTTTTTTTTGTATTCTTGTATCCTTTTAAATCAAAACATTTTTAGAGTTATTCTCTGTATCCCAATAATAACTTCTCACACCAGTAGTTCGGGAAGTTTGGTATCCCGAAAATCTCAAAGTCTGTTGTCGGCTTTTGTTTAATCAAAATTAAATAATGGAAGTAACAAAATTTAAATCTAATTTTAAAAAAAAATATAATCCATACATGAATATTAACTCTAATAATAAGGCAATAATGCAAGAATCACATTATAAGCATAACAATATAAAAATGCTAAATAAATAAACATGTAAAAAAAATAAATGTTAATAATTACAACGAAAGGGAAGTAAAAGAATGGAGATAAAGTTATAGGATGTAAAATTATAGAAAATATAAAATATTGAGATTATATAAAACATGCATAAAAAGTAATACATGCAAGCATAAAGTAAGAAAACAACACTGTAATAAATGAAAGAAAATTTTTTTTTTTAAAAAAGCCACGGTAATACCGTGGCTTTGAGCTGCAACTATATTATGATATAATAATAATAATAATAATAATAAATAAATAAATAAATAAAGGATAAAAAATTGAAAGAAAAATGATGAAAAACAATAGATATTTTTTAACATAAATATGTCCGTTTTTTTTATTTTTTGACTACTTAGTCTTCTAATTACCATTTTTCCTTCCTTCTCTCATTAATCATTGTTAATCAATATAGTAAATGGGATGATCTTGGATGATAATTAGTTCAAACAAGTGTCACAAAAATGATGAACATAATTTTTTAAAAAGAAAAGACTTGTAGGAAAATTGAAAATTTCAAAACTTAGATATTTACATAATCTTGTATAGAGGTTTTACTCTTTATTTTATGCATTGTTATGTGTGAGAAATTATCTTAAGGATCTTTGCATCAAGTGTGCACTTTCAACCCATTAAAGGGTTGGTTCACATTGAGTTAATTTTTCCACCCCTCAAAAGCTTTATCATCATCCTCATTAATTGTATTGATGACAAAGACATCTCATTATCTAACTTATAAAGAAATCATCAATTCATGAAATTAAAGGGTAAAGACTTAAAGAAAGAGAAATGATAAAGAATAAACAATCAACTTATGTATGGAAAAAAAGATACAAAAGATATCAACTACATGAATATGAAGAAGGGAGATGAACATGATATATTATAAGCAAATGTACAAGAAATTTAAGCTACCTTAAGAAAAAGAATGGAAGAAGATGAAAATAATAGAAGTGTAGAACCTTTTCCTCTCTCTAAAATCACCTCTCTTTCTCACTCTAAAAAATGGCTTTCTTTTCTCCACTCCAAAGAGACCCCCCTCTCAAGTGAAGACCTCACCCCTATTTGTAGGCAAAATTAGGGTTTGCCTTTTTTACTTTTAGTTTTTTTTTTGCTCACTTTTAACTTTTAGTCCTTGGACCACTTTTCTTATTTTAGTATTGGACTAGTTTTCAAATTATACATATAGTCTTAGACTATTATACGAGTCAAAATATAAAGTATGTATATTTAATGTATTAGACCGGATAAAATACAGTATCTACAGCTGCCCCCTTTTGAGCACGTTTCTGATCTCATAAGGTGTACAAATGTGTAGATAAGTATTTTGATCGGTACAAAAAACAATATATGAAATAGGGGAATATAAACTTCTACTAAATAAGGCTCTATGAAATGGAATGGGAGCGAAATGGACCTGGATAGACACATGTTTTGACCTCGCTCAATGCGGGTTTGATTAAACCAAGATATTTGACAGGAAACGGACCTGGGTGGATGCAGGCTTCGACCTCGATTTAACCGTAGATATTTGAAACAGAAATGGACCAGGCGCTAACACCGGGATTCGACCGTCACCAAAGTGGGTTCGATTTAACTGAAGATATTTGAAAGGAAAGCGGACCTGGATAGACACAAGCTTATACCTCGACTCAATGTGGGTTCGATTTAATCATATTAATTTAAATGGATCAAGCGCTGACACCGGACTTCGACCTCGAGTCGATGCGGGTTCTATTTAACCATATTAATTGAAATAGACCAAGCACTGACACCGGGTTTCGACCACGACAAAGTCGGGTTCAATTTAATCGAGATATTTGAAAGGAAATGAACCTGGATAGACGCAGGCTTTGACCTCGACTCGATTCAAGTTTGATTTAACTAAAGGTGTTGAAATGATATTTGATCTGATATTTACAAGTTTCATATGGTGCAAGAGCTAGACTAATGCATGCTCTAAATGTTAGAAAGTCATTTATGGATTTCGAAAGAATATCTTTAAATGATTCATGCACTTGAACTACATCAAAACAGATCAATATGTTGCATGTCTATGCATTGTAATTATTGAATATAAATACAAAGTAGTGATTTTGAGTGCATGCGTGCTATGTATGATTGAAAACATTTGTGAGAAAATTATTTGATGATTTTTTTTGAAAGTTGACTAATGTCGCCATATCCTTCACCCTTCAAATCAATCACTTGGCCTAAGGTCATGGACTCACAATGAAGTATCAAGCATACTTTTAAGAAAATGATGCATCCTTATTCATTGGTTTGTGCTCAAGTATTCGGCTTCACATCGATGATGAAGAAAAAGTGGAGAATTTCTCCCCATATTGCTTCTTTTCTGTACTTTAGTTGCAATTCTCCAATCATGTTTTATCCTTCGTTATGTGCATACCAACTTTCTCATGATGACTTTTAGATTCCCCTTCGTACTCAGACCGTCTTTCTTAGTTCCTATTCTTTTCTTTTTTCTTTTTTAATTAGCTTTCACCTAACCAAGTTTATGCTTCTGAGTTATTTAAAGAGTAATTAATGATATCTTAGAATTGAGAGGAATAAGAAATAATGGAAATAAGGAGAAAATGAAGTATATGTATTTGTCAACTGAGAAAGAAAAAAGACCCTTCATTGAGGATGAATAATGCTTACAAACGATTATTTGGAAAAAGAAAAAAATGGAGGAAGAATTTCTCTAGTATTCGAGACAGCTTTTTTTCTTAAACATTTTTTTTTGCCTAACTTCATTTTTCCCATACTTAGAGCGGTCAAATGAAGTACTTCTTGACTGCATTAGAATTAACCGTGTGCAAATAAGAGCATCTCATGCCAATCTTTATAAACCTCCGTCATCTTCTCTATGATCATTTTTATGTTCTTATTGGCTGCTTCCACTACTCTGTTCATTTTCGGACGATAAGGAGATGAATTATGATGCTTAATTTTGAATTGCTCACATAATTCTTTCATCATCTTGTTATTTAAATTCGTCTCATTATTTGTGATGATCCTTCCAGGTAGACCATATCGACAAATTATCTCCTTTTTAATAAACTTAACAACCGCACTTCTGGTTACACTCGAATAAGAACTTGCCTCCACCCATTTGGTAAAATAATCTATAGATACCAAAATGGAACGATGCCTGTTAGAGGCTTTGGGTGTGATGAGACCAATGACGTGTATGCCCCACATAGAGAACAGCCAAGGCGCGACCATTACATGTAAAGGGGATGCGGGTACGTGAATTTTATCCGCATAAATTTGACATTTATGACATTTCTTGGCGTACTTGATGCAGTCAGATTCTAGAGTTAACCAATAATATCGTGCTCTCAAGATTTGTTTGGCCATCATATGTCCATTAGCATGAACTCCACAAATTCCTTTGTGAACTTCCTCTATGATTTGATTCGCTTCCCTTGCATCAACACATCTTAAGAGCATCATATCATGGTTTCTTTTGTAGAGTATTTTACCATTAAAAAAGAAACCCATGTACAATCTTCTAATAGTGCATTTATCATTCTCAGAAGCTTTGGATGAATATTCTCCATTCTTTATATACTGCTTGATGTCATAATACCACGGTCTTGTGTCTGGCTCTTCTTCAATACTCATACAATGAGCAGGAAAATCTCGCTTCTCAATTTTTATGGGTTGCACTTCTTCCTTAAAGTCTGTGGTGAACATGGATGCTAGAGTTGCCAGTGCATCTGCAATTTGATTATTTTCTCTGGGTTTATGGTCAAATGAGATCACTTCAAAAGTTCGGCTTAGCTTAGTTACATGTTTATTGTAAGGTACCAACTTGGAGTCTCTAACTTCCCATTACCCCTTTAGTTGTCGTATCACCAATAACGAATCTTCGTACACTCGAAGCTTCCTTATCTTCATATCATAAGCTCCTTGAATTCCCATGGAACATGCCTCATATTCTACCACATTGTTTGTGCAGTCAAAACATAGTTTTACCATGAATGGGAATAACTTTCTCTTGGGAGATATGAGGATTGTCCCAATTCCATATTCTACATCATTAGACGCACCATCAGATAACATTGTCCACAATTCTGGATCCGTAGATCCTCCTTCATTTTTTAATATGACTGATATGTTCTCATCAGGAAAATCAAACTTCATAGGCTCATAATCTTACACTGGTTGATCTGTAAGATAATCAACAAGTACACTTCCTTTTATTGACTTAAATATACTGTATTTTATCCGGTCTAATACATTAATTATACAGATTTTATATTTTGGCTCGTATAATAGTCTAAGACTATATGTATAATTCAAAAACTAGTCCAATACTAAAATAAGAAAAGTGGTCCAATGACTAAAAAGTAAAAGGTGAGCAAAAAAGACTAAAAGTGAAAAAGGCAAATCCTAATTTTGCCTATAAATAGGGGTGAGATCTTCACTTGAGAGGGGGGTCTCTTTGGAGTGGAGAAAAGGAGGCCATTTTTTTTAGAGTGAAAAAGAGAGGGATTGGAGTGAGAAAGAGAGGTGATTTTAGTGAGAGGAAGAGGTTCTACACTTATATTATTTTCATCTTCTTCCATTCTTTTTCTTCAGGTCGCTTAAATGTCTTGTACATTTGCTCATAATATATCTTGTTCATCTCTCTTCTTCATATTCATGTAGTTGATATCTTTTGTATCTTTTTTTTTTCACACATAAGTTGATTTTTCATTCTTTATCATTTCTCATACTTTAAATCTTAACCCTTTAATTTCATGCATTGATTATTTCTTTATAGGTTGAATAATGAGATGTCTTTGTCATCAACTCAATTAATGAGGATGAGGATAAAGCTTTTGAGGGGTGAAAAATTAACTCAATGTGAATAAACCCTTTAATGGGTTGAAAATATACACTTGATGCAAAGATCTCCTAGGATAATTTCTCACACATAACAATGCATAAAATAGAGAGTAAAACCTCTATACAAGATTATGCAAATATCTAATTTTTAAAATTTTCAATTTTCCTACAAGTCTTCTCTTTTTAAAAAATTATGTTCATCATTTTTGTGACACTTGTTTGAATTAATTATCATTCATGATCATCCTCTTTGCTATTTGATTAGAAATGACTAATGAGAGAAGGAAATAAAAAATAGTAATTAGAAGACTAAGTAGTCAAAAAATAAAAAAATGGACATATTTATGTTAAAAAAATCTATTATTTTTCATCATTTTTCTTTCAATTTTTTTATCATTTATTTATTTAATAATATTATTATTATTACTATTATTATATGAAAATATATTATATTATAAAAAAAGTAAGCAACAGAGGAAAGTCTTCCTCTGTTGCAGCTGCAAAGCTACGGAATTACCATGGCTTTTCCTTTTTTTTTTAAATTTCTTTTTCTTTCTTTTATTACATAGTGTTACTTTTTTACTTTATGCTTACATGTATTACTTTTATGCATGTTTTATATAATCTTAATATTTTATATTTTCTATAATTTGACATCCTATAACTTTATCTCTATTCTTTTACTTCCCTTTTGTTGTAATTATTAACATTTGTTTTCTTTACACGTTTATTTATTTAGTATTTTTATATCGTCATGCTTATAATGTCATTCTTCCATTATTCCCTTATTATTAGAGTTAATGTTCATGTATGTGTGGATTATATTTTTTACAACTAGATTTAAATATTGTTACTTTCATTATTTAATTTTCACTAAACAAAATTCGACGACGGATTTTGAGATTTTCGGGATACCAAACTTCTTGAAATACTGATGTGAGGAGTTATTCTTGGGATACCGAGAATAACTCTAAAAATGCTTTGATTTAAAAGGATACAAGAATACAAAAAATAATTTCTCAATGGTCTTTGAACCACCCGTTAAATGTAATTTGCTTTGTTCATTTTTATTATAAAAAATGAACCAAATGGAATATTCAAAAATGAATTTCTTTAACCTTTGCCTTAAAATAAAAAAATGGATAGCATTTGATTAAATTTGGTAATCATTTTATAATGGGTGTTGTGGGGTGCTAATACATTCCCCACACACAAACGACTCTCAAACCAAATTTGAGTTTTCATAAACCAAAATTTTCATCTAAAAATTGGGTGTCCAATCACACCCTAAAATGATTGGTGGTGACTCCAAATTTCTTTTTCCTTCAAAAAGTGATTTTTTAAAAATCGTTGCTCCGCGTTGCATGCACGTTGCAATAGCTTGGCGACTTCGCTGGGGACCGTAATCGGTCTAACCATTTTTAGATTGATGGAGAGTCAAGCTAAAATTTTATCACATGTTGTCCTTCTTGTATGGATCTTTGTTTGTTTATTTGATTCATTATTTTTCTTTTTCATGCTTATAGTTGTACAAAGTTTGTTTTTAGATGTATGTTTGTTTGCATAATTCATAATATTCACACATATACTCTAGCCCCATACATGGGCTTTCCCTTTAGGATTAGCGAGAATGAGTAGTGGAATGTCTTCGTGAAATTGAGGTTCCCATGCAGGCTCATGAAAGTTCTCACTCAGGTCGACCCTTTCGGGATACTTTTTGGGGGGCCCCTGTTACTCTATTCGGATAACAATGTGGACAACATGGGAGCCTATTAAGAGATGTTTAGAGCCCAACCACACATGTATTATGTTTTTAGAGCCCACCTCATGACCAACGTTAGATTTCTACTGAAATATGATATCATGATTAATTTTGTGCATATATATGTCTTGTGTCACTTAAACATGTATTTTCTTCATTGTTTCACTTCTAACTTCATCTTTCTATTTTATATACATGCATCATGATGCGTAACAGGGATTGTAAAGAAGTATTCAATTCATTCATATTTTAGAGACCATGACTTTCACTTCGAGTGTGATAGAAGAACAAGTTACGGTAGCCCAATGGTCAGAGGAATCACAAAAATATAAAGGAGATTGTGTGTAAAAGGAAGACGTTGTTCTTCTACCATCAATTACTAAGATAGAGTTCTCACGCATCGACTTGGAGAGGTTGAAGAAGATATAGGAGGATTTTTCACCAGAGCAGAAAAGTTTGTTTGTCAGAAAATATGGTCACACAGCTTATTGTTGTATATTGTAGTCAACGTTCCCGTCCTTGAAGCTTTAATGCATTTCTGGGACCCTCATTATAGATGTTTCACTTTCGGAATAATCGATCTTACCCCACAATTGAAGAATATCAAACACTACTGAATGTCCCATTGTAAAATGCAGACAAAGTTTATAACTATGATAAAAAGCTCACTTTGAAGAGAGCTTTGTCTAAGCTCTTGGGTAATGTCCATGCTTCTGAGATTGAGAAAAGGTTGAAAATTAAAGGAGGAAATGAGTGTGTATCATTGGATTACCTCCTAGATCTCACTCAAAATTTCTTGAAGGAGGATAAGGGCATGACTCTTTTTCTCTGTGTATTTATGGCACCGTGTTATTTCCAAAGATCCAAGGTTATATGGATGATAAAGTGATAAAAATGTTCCTTCAAGTTGAATATGGTGTTAATCATGTTATCTCAATTCTTGTTGAGACTATCCGTTCTTTGAATCACATTCGAGTGTCTGGAAAAGGAAAGTTCATCGGCTCTTCAACTCTTTTGTGTATTTGGAGTCTCAGCCATCTAAGATGTCCGCTAGATTTCAAATGTCCTCAAGTTAAGTGCTCAAGTTCATGGATGAAGACGAGGATCCCTATTGCAGAATTTGGAATGGTGAAATGGAATCCGCAGTTTCCCACGAAAGGGGCTTGGCTCTCATACCTATCCGAGTTGAAAGATGAGGATGTTATTTGGAAAGCCCATTGGATTCCGTTAACACCAATGATCTACAGATGTGGTGATTTTCAATGGGTTTCGCTCCCGGGACCACGGGGTTGTACTAGTTATGCTCTGCTAATGGCACTCCGTCAATTATACATGAGACAGTTTATCCCCACCATACATGCATTAAAGGATATTGAAGTTAGTTATGATTATCAAGAAGTTGAACAAAAATTATAGCAGCTGATTGGAGCTTGAAAAATAACAAGAAGGATGCAAAATGAGAAGAATCGCATGAACTGCACAAAGGAGCATGAAGCATGGCTTGAGAGTAGAAACAAAGTAATTATTGCCTTACCAGTTGAGGATGTACCATCAGCCAAATCACTGGAAGTTCATCAAAAGATTGCTAAAAAGGAGGAGCTAGATGAGTTATATGAAGAGCGTAAAAAAGTTCTAGCCCTCTTGGAAGAAAACAAATGACTAGCCGTCAAGGAAAATTTGTCTAAGAAACATAGAACCGAAGATGAAGAACAGCTCAAAGAGTTGAGAAATAAGGTTGAGGATCGGGCATATCTGAAGCGAAAAAATCCAGAGTTGGAAACTGACACTCGCCAATTGAGCAACAAAATTAGAAAAATGACGGAAGACAATGAGAACTTGCGAGGGGTAATCTATGAACAAGAGGATCAAATCATGAAGTTAGAGAGGAAAAATAAACTGGTACGAGAAATTCTAGAAGAGGTGAAGGGAACTGTTGATAAGAAAAATGCGTACATCGTCGAGTTACAAGAGCAATATGACGCATTACGACGAATCGCTGATAATTTGCAAGTTGATTTAGAGAATCAAAAAGTTAAGAAGACTGAGTCAACAAATGATCTCGAAGAATTATTGAAAGTCATTGAGCACCAACTTAGAGTTTATCACAACGGGGCAGAGAGGTTGGCAAGAAACAATGATGATAATGACGATATACTGAGATATGATTATCAGCTGCTACAACAAGAGTACAACTGGATTCGACAATGATCTGGGCAGGTTTTGGAATGGCTTAAAGGCATGGCTGTGAGAGCGGGCAATTTGGCGGAACAAGCTTCATTTTTGAAGAGAAATGTCTTGCCCATCCATTCTAATGGGGAGAACTTGTCTAAATTTTTGGAAGAAGTCAACCGAGATTTGGGTCATTTTGTATGAACTCATATTGTGAAGTAATGTAATTGACTTCTATATACTCAAATGTAGTGAATGGCTCTACTAATTGATTACTTTAGAACTTTCACTTTGCGCAATATCATTTCTCATGCATAAATTTACTCTCATTATTTCTTCTTTTTATTAGCAAAAATCTACATTTCATTGCTTTATTTTTATTTATTCTTAAAAATTTTTCCAAAGATAGCCCGACAACTTCGACATCCCTATCGAACTCGAGCTCAAGTTAGGGTCATGGACAAGCAAGAAATAGAGAAATCGCGAGAGGAAATGAAGGAAGAGATTAGGGAGCTAAAAGAGAAAATGGATAGAGTCCTCGAACTCCTCGTCGCAAGTAAGGGAAAAGCCTGTTTTGAAAATCCGCAAAGGGCTCAATCATCACAAAATCAACTGCCAAACGATACTCCACCTTACCCTCCGGAGTTCACTCCAACCTGTCAACGTCATCAGGTTGACCAGTTTCAGCATGCTTCACCACCAATAAATATCCAGCACCATCCATTTCCAAATGTCCAGGAAACGATGCAGACAGGGAAAATTGGGTACAACCCATTCGCAATGGCATGTGGTCACAACCAAGCTTTCACTCCACAAGGCAAACTCGTTAATGAGCCAATCATCATAACCGATGCTGATGACCCAAAGATGCAGAAGCCTATTACCAAGCCAAGTGATGACCCACGATCGAAAGATAAATTGGACTTTCTAGAGGAGAGATTACGTGCTATTGAAGGATCTGATGTATATGGTACCATTGATGCCACCCAATTTTGTTTGGTCCCTGATGTGAACATCCCACATCAAACTACCTGAATTTGAAAAATATGATGGTAGTACGTGCCCCAGAAGTCACCTATTTATGTACTGCAGAAAAATGACTGCTTGTGCAAATGATGACAAGCTGCTGATTCATTTCTTTCAAGATAGCCTGATGGGGGCCGCGTCTCGTTGGTATATCCAATTAGATAACCAACATATTCAGAGGTGGAAAGATCTAGCAGATTCTTTTTTAAGACAATATAAATACAACATAGACATAGCCCCTGATCGCTTGGACTTACGAAGGATGGAGAAAAAACCTACAGAAGGCTTTAAAGAATATGCACAAAGGTGGAGGGAATTAGCTGCTCAGGTACACCCCCCATTGTCAGACAAGGAGATGGCTGGAATGTTTATTAACACCTTGAGACCTCCATTCTATGACAAGATGATTGGAAACACTTCAAACAACTTCTCTAACATCATAGTGGTCGGTGAAAGGATTGAGTATGGGATAAATGATGGAAGAATTTTAGAAATCGTATCAGATACATCGCCAGTAAAAAAAGGCCTCCATTGAAGAGAAAATAAGGGGATGTGTAGATGATCAATTCCGAGCACCCATCACAAGCTGTGAACCCGGGATCAGGATTTTCAAAGTATGGGGAAAGACCCAAGTCTATGACATCATATGTGGAAAATACCTCATAAATTCCATACAATTATCACTCTCAAATAACCGAAGACCTAGTTTCATACCACCAACTCACCAACAAAATGTTGGTCAGGTTGATCAGCCTCTAAGGGAAAATAGGAACAATCAACATTTTTTCCAATATGATCCAATCCCCATGTCGTATACGGAACTCCTATGACAATTGATACGGAATAATCAATTGGTGTTGATTCCTTATGAACCTCTTCAGCCACCGTATCCTAGGTGGTATGATCCGACTGCTCGATTTGATTATCATGCTGGGACAATGGGACATTCGACAGAATATTGCACGACATTAAATGGTAGAGTACAAGCATCGGTCAAAGTTGGATGGTTGAATTTCAAAAATGAGAACCCAGATATCAACTTTAACCCTTTACAAAATCATGGGAATCCTGCCATAAATGCAATTGAGGAATATTTTTCATATGAAATGAAGGATGTGGCAGATGTGAGCACATCAATGGAAATACTTTTCCATCTTCTATCTAAAGTGGGGTACATCTATCCAAGACGCTTAGAAGATGAAGGTCTTTCTAAGAAGCAAATACCTAATTTTGATTGCTTGTTTCATGAGAACGTGGTTGGGCATACAATTGAGGAGTATGCTGGTTTTAAAATTGAAGTGCAAAGGTTGTTGGATGCAAAGATGCTTACCATAGGTCATGAAGGAGAAAAGGAATACCAAGAAGGTAACTCTTTAGTCCTCATGATAACTAAAGAATCATGTGAATATGTTGGAATGTCATCCTATATCCCAAAAACTCTCACAATACATTATGAGGAAAAGACAACTCATGCCACTACGTGTTATGCTCCGACGCCCATCACCATCCAAATATCGGGTGCATTTGCTTACAAAGATCCAAGAGCAGTACCATGGAAATACATGATATGAGGTTATTGCATGGAAATACAACAAAACTCAAGCGCTAAATCCGTCCGACCTCGATCTTCCCATAACAAATATTTCGGGAGTAGGTGGGATGACGAGAAGTGGCAGATGCTACACACCAGAAGTTTTGAAAATGGATAAAAGCGATGAGTTTGAAAAGTAAAGGAAAGGGAAAACCAAAGAAGACTATAATGGTCATGAGTTTCAAGGAGAAATGCATGGCGGCCAAGTGATGGATCCAGACATAACGAAAGGTATGGAGAAAGAAAAACCAGTATCTAAAGAATAAGTATATGCGTTTCTAAAGCTTATTAAACAAAGTGAGTATAAGGTGATAGAGCAACTCAATCGCTTACCTGCTCGCATATCCTTACTATCATTTTTTCTTAATTCTGAACCACATCGTCAAGCATTGTTGAAGGTTTTGAATCAAGCATATGTCTGTCATGACATTACGGTGAAGAAATTGAGTGGAATTGTGAGAAATATGACCGCACCGAGTTTTATCACTTTCACAGATGATGAAATCCTGGCCGATGGTACTGAGCACACCAGAGCTCTACATATATCCGTAAAATGTAAGGATTATGTTGTTGCAAAAGTAATGATTGATAATGACTCATCTCTAAATGTAATGCCAAGATCCACACTAGTAAAGCTCCCGGTGGACGTGACACATATGCGGCCGAGCATGATGATAGTAAAAGCATTAGATGGTACCCGAAGAGAAGTAATTGGAGACATAGAGATACCAATTCGAATCGAACCATGCATATTCAATATTGTTTTCCAAGTGATGGACATAAATCCAGTATACAGTTTCCTTTCCGATCGACCATGGATTCACTCTACTAGGGCGGTACCGTCTTCCTTACATCAGAAGCTAAAATTCATAATGGATCATAAACTCATTTGTATATATGGGGAAGAAGATTTATTGGTATCCAAGCCAGCCACCATGCCATATGTCGAGGCGGCAGAAGAAGCATTGGAGTGCTCATTTCGATCATCTGAGATTGTGAACATCACGTTTGTTGCTAGTGGGAAACGCTCTCCAATGCCAAACCTATCAAAAGCATCTCAGATGGTTGCAAAGTTGATGATAAAAGGGGGATACCAGCCAGGTAAGGGACTCGGGAGTGAGCATCAAGGCATAAATAAGTTAATCGACTGGGACAAGAATGAGCAAAGGTTTAGATTTGGATATAGACCTACCAAGACTGATAGAGGGAGAGTGGAAGCTCAAAAGAAAGAAAATAGGATTGCTAGGCTTGAAAATAGGGAATTCGATGTGGAAATGGCAATCATACCTTATATTTCCGAATCCTTCAGAAGTGGAGGGATTTCATTCAAAGAGCCAGTTACAATAGAGCAATACAACCTTGAGGAAGATATCACCCAACTTTCAATATCTGCAATCTTGGAAAAATCATCAGGTGCAAATACAGAGGACTTTGTTTCGCGATACGATTCAGATCATGAGCTTAACAGCTGGGATGTCACCGAGCTACTAGTGCTTCTCGAGAATTTTTAAGAGTAATGTGTTCCTGCCAAAATTCTAATGATTCTACCCAATGCCTTAGGAATTTCATTGTTATGGGCATGTGTTTTCATCTATTTCATGCCATCTCTTTGAATGAAAATCTAAGAACTTGTTTCGTCTCCTTTTGCTAATGATAAATATAATTTTAGTTCTTTTTGTTCTTCCTTTTATGTCTACCTTTTCCGTTTCTGAAATGTTGTCCATACTCATGCATTGTTTATTTTTTTTCTGGCTTTCTTTTCATCCAATAATCTGATTCAGGTTCGAGAATGATGATTTTGAAAATAAGAGCATAACCAATAACTTTGACAATCTCATTCTTAGCGTAAAGTCAGATAAAAGTGACGAGGATAATTTCGAACCATCTCTAGAAATATTAAGAATGGTATAGGAGGATGAAAAAATAACTCAACCATATCAAGAGTTAACGGAGGTGATAAATTCAGGATTGGAGGGAGAAACGAAAGAGGTCCAAATCGGCACTTCTATGACAAGCCAAAGCCGCCAAGAATTAATTGACTTACTTAAAGAGTATATTGACATCTTTTCATGATCTTACCAAGATATGCCAGGTCTAGACACTGATATCGTGGTTCATCATTTACCACTTATACCCGAAAGTAAACTAGTGCGACAAAAGTTATGGAAAATGAAACCAGACATACTGGTACAAATCAAAGAAGAAGTTAAAAAGAAAGTAGATGTGGGTTTTCTAGTAGTAGCAAAATACCCTGAATGGGTTGTTAACATAGTCCCAGTGCTGAAGAAAAATGGGAAAGTAAGGGTGTGCGTCGATTATAGAGACTTAAATCGGGTAAGCCCCAAGGATAATTTTTCATTACCCCATATCAATATCTTAGTAGATAATACCGCAGGACATTCAACCTTCTATTTCATGGATGGTTTTTTGGGGTATAACCAAATCAAAATGGCTCCTGAAGACCATGAAAAGACGACTTTTATAACTTTGTGGGGTACATTTTGTTATAAGGTTATGCCATTTGGTCTAAAGAATGCATGGGCGACTTACCAGCGGGCAATAGTAATAATGTTTCATGATATGATGCATAAAAAAATCAAAGTGTACGTTGATGATATGATTGTCAAATCTTGTCAAGGGGAAGATCATACGGTCACTCTGCGAAAACTATTTGGACGGTTAAGAAAGTTCCAGTTAAAACTTAACCTGACAAAATGTACATTCGCAACATCTTCAGGGAAACTACTTGGTTTTTTCGTGAGAAAAGAATGTATAAAAGTTGACCTTGACAAGGTTCGAGCCATCATTGATATGCCACCACCTCAAACTCAAAAGGAAGTTAGAGGTTTCTTGGGGAGATTAAATTACATAGCCCGGTTCATCTCACAGCTAACTGCAACTTGTGAACCTATCTTTAAACGTCTCCGTAAAAGTGATACAGAAGGATGAAATGATGATTGTCAAATTGCTTTTCAGAAGATCAAGCAATACTTGCAAAATCCGCCTATACTTGTTCCTCCAGCTCCAGGGCGTCCACTCATTTTGTATCTTACAGTAACAGAAAAATCTATGGGTTACGTACTTGGTCAGCATGATGCTTCTAGAAGGAAAGAACAAGCAAGATACTATTTAAGCAAAAGGTTCACAAATTAATAGGCTAATTATTCGATGTTGGAGAAAACGAGTTGTGCATTAGCCTGGGTTGCTCATCGGCTTAGACAGTAGATGTTATATCACACCACTTGATTAATTTCAAAGATGAATCCAATCAAATATATCTTTAAAAAGCCATCACTTTCTGGGCGAATCGCTAAATGGCAAATGTTGCTCACGGAATATGATATTTGTATGTCACGAGAAAATCAATAAAAGGAAGTGTACTTGCTGATTATCTTGCAGATCAACCAGTGCAAGATTATGAGCCTATGAAGTTTGATTTTCCTGATGAGAACATATAAGTCATATTAAGAAATGAAGAAGAATCTATGGATCCAGAATTGTGGACAATGTTATTTGATGGTGCGTCTAATGATGTATGACATGGAATTGGGACAATCCTCATATCTCCCGAGAGAAAGTTGTTCCCATTCATGATAAAACTATGTTTTGACTGCACAAACAATGTGGTAGAATATGAGGCATGTTCCATGAGAATTCAAGCAGCTTATGATATGAAGATAAGGAAGCTTCGAGTGTACGGAGATTCGTTATTGGTGATACGACAACTAAAGGGGTAATGGAAAGCTAGAGACTCCAAGTTGGTACCTTACAACAAACATGTAACTAAGCAAAGCCGAACTTTTGAAGTGATCTCATTTGACCATATACCTAGAGAGAATAATCAAATTGCAGATGCACTGGCAACTCTAGCATCCATGTTCACCACAGACTTTAAGGAAGAAGTGCAACCCATAAAAATTGAGAAGCGAGATTTTCCTGCTCATTGTATGAGTATTGAAGAAGAGCCAGACATAAGAATGGAGAATATCCATCCAAAGCTTATGAGAATGATAAATGCACTATTAGAAGATTGTCCATGGTTTTTTTAATGGTAAAATACTCTACAAAAGAAACCATGATATGATGCTCTTAAGATGTGTTGATGCAAGAGAAGCGAATCAAATCATAGAGGAAGTTCACGAAGGAATTTGTGGAGTTCATGCTAATGGACATATGATGGCCAAACAAATCTTGAGAGCACGATATTATTGGTTAACTCTAGAATCTGACTGCATCAAGTACGCCAAGAAATGTCATAAATGTCAAATTTATGCTGATAAAATTCACGTACCCGCATCCCCTTTACATGTAATGGTCGCGCCTTGACCGTTCTCTATGTGGGGCATAGACGTCATTGGTCCCATCACACCCAAAGCCTCTAACGGGCATCGTTCCATTTTGGTATCTATAGATTATTTTACCAAATGGGTGGAGGCAAGTTATTATTCGAGTGTAACCAGAAGTGTGGTTGTTAAGTTTATTAAAAAGGAGATAATTTGTCGATATGGTCTACCTGGAAGGATCATCACAGATAATGGGACGAATTTAAATAACAAGATGATGAAAGAATTATGTGAGCAATTCAAAATTAAGCATCATAATTCATCTCCTTATCGTCCGAAAATGAACGGAGTAGTGGAAGCAGCCAATAAGAACATAAAAAGGATCATAGAGAAGATGACGGAGGTTTATAAGGATTGGCATGAGATGCTCTTGTTTGCACTGCTTGGGTACCGCACATCAGTCCGAACATCAACTGGGACAACGACATTCTCTTTGGTATATGGCATGGAAGAGGTCCTTCCAATTGAGGTGAAAAATCCCTCTCAGAGTCTTAATGGAGACGAAATTAGAAGAAGCAGAGTGGGTACAAACACGATATGAGCACTTCAATTTCATCGAGAAAAAAATATTGACCGCATTATGTAGAGAGCAATTATATCAAAGAAGAATGATGCACGCATACAAAAAATTGCGTCACTGATGTTTCCGAGAAGGAGACTTGGTGTTGAAAAAGATACTCTCATATCAAAAGGATCATAGGGGGAAGTAGACCCCAAATTATGAAGGACCTTTTATTGTCAAGAAGCCTTTCTCGGGAGGAGCTCTCATGCTAACAAACATGGATGTAGATGATTTACACACACAGTTAATTCTGATACAGTCAAGAAGTACTTCGTTTGACCGCTCTAAGTATGGGAAAAATGAAGTTGGGAAAAAATATTTTTATAAAAAAAGAGTTGTCTCGAATACTGAAGAAATTCTTCCTCCATTTTTTTTCTTTTTCCAAATCATCATTTGTAAACATTATTCATTATCAATGAAGAGCCTTTTTTCTTTCTCAATCGACAAATACATATACTTCATCTTCTCCTTATTTCCATAATTTCTTATTCCTCTGAATTCTAAGATATCATTAATTACTTAACTCAAAAGCATAAACTTGGTTAGGTGAAAACTAATTAAAAAAGAAAAAAGAAAAGAATAGGAACTAAGAAAGGCAGTCTGAGTACGAGGAGAAATCTGAAAAGTCATCACGAGAAAGTTGGTATGCACATAACGAAGGCTAAAGCACGATTGAAGGATTGTAATTAAAGTACAAAAAGAAGAAAAATGTGGAGAAATTATCCACGTTTTCTTCATCATCGACGTGAAGCCGAATACTGGGGCACAAACCAATGAATAAGGATGCATCATTTTCTTGAAAGTATGTTCGATACATCATTGCATGACTTTAGGCCAAGTGATTGATTTGAAGGGTGAAGGATATGGCAACATTAGTTAATTTTCAAAAAAATCATCAAATACTTTTCTTACAAATGTTTTCAATCATGCATAGCATGCATGCACTCAAAATCACTACTTTGCATTTATATTTAATAATTACAACGCATAGACATGCATCATATTGATCTGTTTTGATGCAATTCAAGTGCATGAATCATTTAAAGATATTCTTTCGAAATTCATAAATGACTTTCCAACATTTAGAGCATGCATTAGTCTAGCTCTTGCACCATATGAAACTTGTAAATATCATATCAAATATCATTTCGACATCTTTAGTTAAATCAAACCTAAATCGAGTCAAGGTCAAATCCTGCGTCTATCCAGGTCTGTTTCCTTTCAAATATCTCGATTAAATCGAACCCGACTTTGTCGTGGTCGAAGCCCGGTGTCAGCGCCTGGTCCATTTCAATTAATATGGTTAAATCAAACCCGCATCGACTCGAGTTCAAAGCCCACGTCTATCCAGGTCCACGCCCTTCCTTTATCTATGGTTAAATCAAACCCGCATCGAGTCGAGGTCGAAGCCTGCCTATATTCAGGTCCACGACGTTTCTTTATCTTTGGTTAAATCGAACCCGACTTCGTCGCGGTCGAAGTCCGGTGTCAGCGCCTTGTCCGTTTCAATTAATATGGTTAAATCGAACCCGCATTGAGTTGAGGTCGAAGCCTGCGTCTATTCAGGTCCTCGTCCTTTCTTTATCTTAGGTTAAATCAAACCCGAATTTGTCGCGGTCGAAGCCTGGTGTCAGCGCGTGGTTCGTTTCAATTTATAGGGTTAAATCGAACCCGAATTGAGTCGAGGTCGAATCCTGTGTCTATACAGGTCCACTTCATAAGTTCCATCATTTCATAGAACCCAAATAAGTCGAGATTTCTATTTTCTTTATCTATATAGTTTTTTCTTGATCAAAGTACTTATCCACACCTTTGTACATCTTCTAAGTTTAGAAGCGTGAACAAATGAGGGCAGTTGTAGATACCGTATTTTGTCCAGTCCAATACTTTAAAAATATAAAATTTTATTTTTTTTTGCTTATATACTAGGCTAAGACTATGTGTATGATTTGAAAAATAGTCCAATGCCTAAAAAATAAGAAAGTTTGTCCAAAGACTAAAAATAAAAAAAAGGGAACAAAAATACTAAAATTAAAAAAGTGAAGCCCTAAGTTTGCCTATAAATAGAGGGAAGGTCTTCACTTGAAATGGGAGATTTGGGAGAGTGAAGAAGATAAGAGATTTTAGAGAGAGAAAGAGAGGTTTTGAGAAAATAGTGAAAAAGAGAAAAAATGAGAGTTTTCATTTCTATTCATCTTCCATCTTCTCATTTTTTTATTAAGGTAGTTCAAATCTCTTACATGTTTGCTTACAATATATTTTATTCATTCTAATTAATCATCTCTCTTCTTCATACTTATGTATTTGATATTTCTTTATTTCATTTTTCATATATAAGTTTGTTCGCTCATTTTTTTTTATCATTTCTCCTACTTTTAATCTTAAGTTTTATTTTCATATATTGATTATCTCTCTACAAGTTTGATGATGAGATTTTTTGACATCAACTCAATCAATGAGAATGAGGATAAAATTTTTTAGGGGTGTAAAATTAACTCAATTGAATCAACAATTTAATAGGTTGAAAGTGTACATTTGATGAAAAGATCTCCTATGATAATTTCTCATACATAAAAATGCATAAAATAGAGAGTAAAATCTTTATACAAGATTATGCAAATATTTAAACTTTGATTTTTTTATGTTCTTACAAGTCTTCTCTTCTTTTATTTTTAATTTTTGAGTATCATTTTTGTGACACATGTTTGAACTAGTTACCATTCATGCTCATTTCTAGCATTGAAGGAAGAAAGGAAAAATGGTAATTAGTGAACTAAGTGGTCCAAAATAAAAAAATGGTATATTTATATCCCAAACGAAAAATATTTTGTTTTGATAGTTTTATGGATTTTCTTTAGTGACACTTGTTTAAATTAGTTATCATCTATGATCATTCCTAGCAATGAAGGAAGAACGAAAAATGGTAATTAGTGAACTAAATAGTCCAAAATAAAAAAATAGTATACTTATATCCCAAACAAAATGATTTATTTATTTTTAGTGACATTTATTTAAATTAGTTACCAATCATGATCATTCTTTTACTATTTGATTAGAATTGGGTGAAGAAATAAAAAATGGTAATTAATAGACCATGTAGTAAAAAAAGCATGTTCATGCTAATTATGTATGAAATTAAGTATTTTTTTCATAGATTAATTTATTTTACACATAAAAATTTATTATTATTTTATTTACTAAACAATTATATATACATATATATGTAAAAATGAAAATTTAAAAAAGAAAAAAAGAAAAAAAGACAGAGGGTGACATCACCCTCTCTAAATTTTTTTCCTGTATTTTATTTTTTTTGTTTTTTTATGTTTGTTTATTTTTCTATTTTTTAGTAGATATTATCGGTTTGTTTTAACTTATTTTTATATATTTTTTTAATTATTTCACGTCTTATTTCATTGTTTTCACCCTACATATTCTTTTTTAAAATGTATCATACATATTTTTCATCTCTAACATTCCTTTCCATTATTCTCTTTTTTTATAGTTGTTATCTCTTCTTATTTATTTATGTATTATTGTCATATGTCACGGTTTTATGTGATTATTATTTTATTCTTTTATCATCAGAATTGACGCTCGTAAATTAAAACCATAACAATTTGATTTAAATTTTATAAATTTATTTAGTTTTCACTAAAAAAATCCGATGATGGACTTTAAAATTTTTGGGATACCAAATTTCTCTAACTACCAAGGTGAAGAGTTATTTTTAGGATACCGAGAGTAACTCCAATAACGGTTTGATTAAAAAATAATAATTTTTAATGGTCTTTATACCACCCATTTGAAGGTAATTTATTTGCTCATTTTTATGATGCAAAATTTATCAAACGAGACATTCAAAATTGAATTTTTATAATATTATTTTTAAAAAATTGAATAGTATTTGATTAAATTTGGTAACCATTTTTCATAATGGGTGGTGTGGGGTGCTAATACCTTCCCCACACGCAAATGACTCCCGAACCAACTTTAAATTTTCACAGACTAAACTAATTGATTTTAAAATTGGGTGACCAATCACGTTCTAAAATGATTGATAACGACTCTGATTTTTTTCTTTTCAGAAAATGATTTTTCAATCACCGCTCCAGGTCGCATGCACGTTGCGACAGAAATCTCATATACAAACAAGAAAAATAAGTAGTGACATTTTTTTGTCAAAATTACATTATAATTCTGAGAGTAAAGTTACGC
Organism: Datisca glomerata; assembly: GCA_003255025.1. Classification (NCBI taxonomy): domain Eukaryota; kingdom Viridiplantae; phylum Streptophyta; class Magnoliopsida; order Cucurbitales; family Datiscaceae; genus Datisca; species Datisca glomerata. The sequence goes on along the minus strand of QANY01013068.1, from coordinate 4,863 downwards.
AATTATTCATGTACACTTTCTTGAGAAATATGTAGAAATACATTATAAGTAGTCGCATTTATTAAGTCAAAAGAAAAAAAAACAAGAACACATAGAAGGAAACAAATGTATATCCTAAGTAATTGCCTTATTTAAGAAAAAAACACTTATGAATTAGGGCCTATGTACTGGTTGACAAATACATATATTTTGTTTACATCTAAATAAAGGTGACCTAATGATGTAATTTACTTATTCGTATACCCAATATCACTATATAGTTTTCATTGGCTTTCTGATTTTGATTTAGACCTAAATGAAGATGACCTAATGATGTAATTTACATATTCATTATATTGTTCAAGCTTCAAAGACGTACGAACATATTAGGGTTTGTTATATTTACTCCTCCAACTATTTGTATATACTCTTTGGATTAACATTCAGACTCGGTAACTTTCGATTCGAAAAATTACAGTCCCATCGCAACCCTGAGGTTCTATAGGCTGTCTTGATTTTCTTTGGCATCAAATAGGTACTAACTGTCCATAAAAGACATAAAAGTATATAACTTATTGCCGCGTATTATTCACCTTGATCCCATCCTATATTTATGAAGAAAAAAACGTCTATAAGACCTTTGTAAGAGTAAAATAAAGTCATTTTTGCAGTTCTCCCTAATATATTCTATAGAGATTTTTTCACAAGAAATAAGTTGAGATAAAAGAATTAGAATAAGTATCTTTCTCTTATTCTAATTGACCACACTTTTATTCAAGTCAACAAGCAAGGAAAACGACAACTGTATACTAATGAGATTAACAATGAGAAACATGGAAAGGCCCTAAGATTTAGATCACTCAGAAAGTCTAGTGACCATTAAACACTTGAAGGAGGTAAAATGTTTTAACCCCACATCTTAATTATTACTTATAGCATAATTTCCTCAGATGACCTTTAATCATTATCTAGAGCCATCTTTTTTCTTGTGAATTGCAGATGGTAATTTAACGTCCGTAGCCAGTCCCATAGCTTGTAGAAATAGCACTACATACCAAGTAAAATCAATCTGCCACCATTCAAGGCCGTGCCTAGCTGAATACTCAAATGCATGGTGAGTATTATGCCGACCCTCTCCGAATGCAAGCAACGCAATCCACCTTAAATAAAAGTAAAAGATTCTCTATTAGTAATTTTTAGTTAATTAATAGATGGTGCCTATACTAATTAATATTCCTACACAAGATCATCTAGACAAGTAATTGTTGAATGTTTATGAGACAAAATGAATTTTAGATGGTACCAATTATTCTGAGACAAATCACCAGTTCTCCATTGTTGCTTCCCCCATGCAAGGCATATCGAATCTACTGATGATGTGATGTGAAGAACCCATACGAATCTTACACCCTACAATATGGCAAAACAATTATACATGTCAACCTTTTTTCCATTAAATAAATTCTCAAAAAAGAAACATATCGATATGGGACGTGGTTGACCCGTGGACCAATATGTATTTCATAAATTTTTTTACATTACTTCTTGTAAGTGTGAATCTTTTATAAATGTTTTCTGTTTGAAACACTAGTACTCTTTTAGACAACGATTTTTATAGTTATTAATTTTAGCTATTTTCTTACAACTTTAAGTTTAATTAATTCACCTTTAATCTCCCCCACTCATGCTTAGTTTTTAAGAAAATCACCCTTAGAAAATTTCAATTTCACTCTTGTTAATAAACAATGAAGCTTATAGAATATTAAACATCTTTTTCAACTCTCTCTTCTTTTACGATTTGATAAAATATAGATTCTTATTATTGAGAAAATAATCTCACATCGACTGAAAATAAGTATTGAGCTAAGAATATAAATTTAGAGCAACACTCAACTCTCAAGTTCGCATTTGAGTTGAATTAAGCTCTAAGACTTTTACATGATACCAGAGCCTCTCGAGTACGACTAGGCTCATACTATCTTTTCACATGACAAGGATTAGGCAAAAGAACGGCGTGCACGTGATAGGAGTATTGAGGACATAATCTTACAACGGTTAAGAAGAAGTATTTAGCTAAGAATATAAGCTTATAGCAGCCATCAACTTTCAAGTTAGCTTTTGAGTTGAGTTATGCTCTAAATTTATATTCTTATCGCAACACTTCTTCTCAGCTGATGTGAGATTATTTCCTCAATAACCCTGTCACATGTAGCGGTACAAGAAAAATGGTCATTCGCGATGGTTAAACAGTGACAGTTAGATATACCGTCGCAATAGGTTGAGCAGGAAAGATATAGCGACGGCTTGGTAAACCATCAGAATTGAAACATCAATGGAGACAGTTTTTGTTGAACCGTCGCAATTGTGTGTTTTATGGTGTTTGTTGCGACAATTCACTTGAACTTTCACCACAGAACCCATTAAACGACGCCGTTTAATCTTTCCAAATTCTCCTTAATTTTTTGGTTCTGTTGCATGCATGTCTCCCCCCTCTTCGATATCTCTCCCTCTCACGCATCCCTCTTCCATCATTTTCTCTCTCTCACGCAGGTACTCCACTTCGAGTTGTCTCTCTTTCTCTCTCAAACAGGTCTTCCTCTTCGAGCAGTCTCTCTCTCATGCTGTGTATCTCTTGCAGCCCACAGTCTCTCTTGCGTAAATCTGATCTCCTCTCACGACAGATCAGAGCCCCCCTCACCTAAGGTTTCTCTCACTTAGATCTGATCCCATCTTCGGTGAGAATCTCTTTTGGGTTTGTGTAATAGATTAAAAGAGTGAAGATGGGGATTGTTGTGGTGGTCTAGGGTTTGAAGGTGTTGCATGCTCTTTGTCGCTGTGTATCACTTAGGTAGGATTTTTGATTCTTCATTCTTTGATTTCAAATGATAGATGGGTAGGATTTTTTAGGGTGTTTATTTTCTCTCTTTCTGCCTAATTTTCTCTAGAGAGAGAAAGATGAAAAATGAGTGTGATCAAGGTATCATTAAGCTATCATCGTGCTCACCACTAGCGTCACGAGCCCTTTGAATCTGCACCCAGTACTATGAGGCGTACCTGCACCGTTCGACCACCTCACTCAACACCTTATCTATTCTTTAAGCCCTAAAACTCCAATCACAGTTCAGTAGTGGAAGAAAAAGTGTTAAAACCCATATTTTCAAACATGCGAATTGATCTAAAACCAAACCTTAAACTCTAATTAGTAAAAAATGCACAAGATCTGAGAAATTAATGAACTTACCACCCAAATGTGCCACTCAAAAACTTTTAATACACAATCCGTAAAAACAAAACCTAAATACGAGGATTGATTTACCCCAAAAAAGCATAAAAATAGCTCAAATTTCTTGAGTAAAAAAGAGGAAGAAAATGGAGGGATTTTGACTCCTCTCGGAGTTGTTTACCTTCATGAAAAGAGGTTGGTGAAAACAATGATAGATGATGAGGTGAGCACAAGACAAGGTGGTTGTTGCGACGTCAAGGCTGCGGTGATGGAGACGAGGTCGTCTAAGAATGAGAAGCTATGAGGATCTATGTGCTTCTTCGTCGAAGGCCTAGCCCTAGGTCATCTAAGAGGGAGAAGCTGTGAGGATCTTCGTGCTTTATTCTGGAGAAGAACCGAGAGAGAGAGAGAGAGAAAAGGACCGGATGCTCTGAAGAATTGAGAAGAATCGATTTTCAGAGAGAAGCAACGATTTAAGATTCTTTAAAAATGGAGAAGAAGTTCGAGCCAACAATGATTTGATCTTCTTTAAAAATGGAGAAGAATATCGAGCCACTAAGAGAGCTCGAGAATGAAATGATTCGACGGTCTCCAATTTTTTCTTGAGTCCTGCGTCTATTTTGCCTCCCGTTTTTTTAACTTTTAACATGAATATATTTTACTTGATTCTTAAAATCCCTTGTTGTTTTGAGTTTTTAACAAGAGTAGACTACAAATATTGTATTTTAATAATGTAGAATGTCATATTTCTTGTAGTGATAAGATCAAAAGTTGTCTCTTTTAATGAACTATATATCTAATTTGAAGCTATGATACTTTAATTTTGATTTATCTTTAGATTTTTTATATCTGATAATGGTGATCTAATATTTTTCCTAGTCTACTCGTTGGTTGCTTTATACTGAACAAGCACCTTCCCAAGAAAGGTAGAATGCAAAGAAGAATATAAGAGAAATAAGCAACCTGCAGAGCTGAATGCATGTCTGGACGATTGTATAAATGCTGGTGAAGAATGCAGAGGGAAAAGTGATCAAGTTAATTTGAATGAGTCTCAAAAGACATCTGTCAAACATCTTGATGGAAAGGCAAATGGAAACAGTGAGAAAGACAGAGAAAAATCTGCTTCGCAAAAAACTAAGAAGAAACACACAAATGGTTCAACTGAGGTATTGTTCTTCTCACCTTCTTCATAAACCCAAATTTGTAATCTGTAAGTCATTAAAATGATGCATAGTAAAATATCTTCATATTAGTAGTTTCTTAAACACAATCCTTTAGTGTCCCAAATTATATTTGTTTATCTCTTGTAATTCGCAATTTGATGCTTAACCTATAGGAGAGAGGAACTTTGTGTCCCAAATTATATGCTTTTATTGAAAGCACTTTAGTGTTTTGCGACCTTGACAGATAAATGTAAAAAAAGTTAAATTCCAAATTGTCTTCTCGTTATGCCTTTTTCATGATTATTTGATATTGTTATAGGTATGTGATGGTGTTTTTTGATATTGTTATAGGTATGTGATGGTGTTTTTTGTGTAGTATTTTGTGGATATATTCTACTACTTCTGTGCTTTTTTATATCAGTCATTTTTTTTAATTCTAGGCTAAGTTACAAAATTAAGCATTGTCGCAACGTGCGTGCGGCGCGGAATGACGATTAA